>CM057847.1:41252556-41279412 GCA_030068395.1 Apalone spinifera
CATTTGCATATTACTCGCGCAAGAAGCCGCGAGTGTAGATATAGCCCAAGTGTTTTGATCACTTTGATCACTACAAGGCAGTAAGCCCCTCTCTAAAACACACATGGGTGAATACAGGTATTGGCAACACTGCAAGACTAGCAAAGAAATTGCAAATGTTGATGATACTGAGTATGTTATCTTTAAAAAAGTGCAGCTCTCCTTTGCACTTCACTACTGCATTGTAATGCCTTTGTGCTGTCAGTATTGGGTAGGAGTATGGCCCTATCACATTCACAGTCCATTTTGGTCAATTTCACAGTAACAGGATTTTAAAAATAATACATTTCATTATTTCAGCAATTTAAATCTGAAATGTCACAGTGTTGTAACTTTAGGACTCCTGACCCACAAAGGAGTTGTGGGGGGGGAAGGTCAGAAAGTTATTATGGGGGGGGTTTCAGTATTGCTACCCTTATTGCTGTGCTGCTGCAAACGGTGGTGCTCCCTTCCAAGCTGGGCAGCAGTGGCTGCTGGCCAGAGCCCAGCTCTGAAGGCAAAGCCACCGCCAGCAGCAACACAGAACTAAGGATGGCATGGTATGGTATCATCACCCTTATTTCTGCGCTGATGCTGGCAGGGCACTGCCTTCAAAGCTGGGCACCCAGCCAATAGATTCTGCTTTCCAACTGCCTGGCTCTGTCAGAAGCACAGAAGTAAGGAAGGCAGTACTGCAGCTTCCCTAAAATAACTTTGTGACCCACCACTCCTTTTTGGGTCAGGAAACACAGTTTAAGATGTGCAAAATCTATATAATATTCGGTAAAAGCACACAGAAGACTAGATTTCATGGGGGGGACACACCAGATTTCATGGTCTGTGATGCATTTTTCATGGCCATGAATTTGGTAGGACCTCTGTCTGAGCCAAGATATGGTCTGAAACTTTAGCCTGTCACATTGCAACTAGAAGATGAGTGCTACTGACGCAAGTGAGCCATCTTCCTCCCCAGCCAATTCTAAGAAATAGACATAGTTTTTTTGGATTTCCATGGAATAAAAACTCACTCTTCAGGTGCTACTTCCTCATTCCACAGTATCGAAAATATATTGGATCTTTATAGCTTGCAATGGAAAAAAAAACTTCCAAAGTTGTACCCGGGACCACTTAGGAACTTCATGGTTCTCCCTGTGTTGCTTAGTGTGGGCCACTCAGAACTTTGCAGCGATAGTGAGACAGCTCTTATGTTTTCCTGGCCCCTACCGCCCAAGATAAAGAATTTCCCTTCACTGTATGGCCAATACCACTGCTAAGCTGCTCTGATTCCCTCCGGTAGAGAAGTGTTACACACTGATTTTGCTGCAATTAAATCTCCCAGTAAAGCAGTGAGGGGCAACTTAGGCAAGTGAGTGGGCCCATGAGTGGTCCTCCTCCATCTCATTGGGCCGCAAAACTGTCATAACCATGATGGTTTCCCGGATAGGGTAGTTTTGCAAACTGTGCTTGCGTGGCTTAGAATTTGCAGGGTGTTCTGATTGAACCCTAGCAGTTTGTTGATTAGATGCAACGGGAGTGCATAGCTCTCACAATGTCGTGTGCAATCAGCATGCACCTCTCTTCATGTGCCCTTGCTTTAAGTTTGTGTCACTTTTGTAATACCAGTAGGAAAAAAACTACTCCGATGAAAACCAGCAGAATCTGGCAACGTCGCACTTGGGTAATGGTAAAAAAAAGTCTTATGGGCCACATATACAGCCAGCCTCAGGCAGCCCACTACTGCTGTAAAGGGTGCATTTGGAAATGGCTGGAAAATGACAATTTTACCTGACATTTCAAAGAAAATTAAACAATTTAAATTCCATTCTAAATGGTTTCTAGATTTTTCTAAAATGTGTGTTCAAATAATTATTTTTGTTTCATGGTATAGTTTATTTCCTCCCCAGCCTTTCTCTCTCATTTTTCCTCCTGAAAAAGAGGAGGGGTAAAAAACACCCCCCTTTACAAAATAAATTCAAAGCATTTTTTTTACTATAATGGGAAGATTTTGAATGATACAAAATGATTATACAAAATTAATTGTATTTTCCGCACACCTGGAAAGTCATTTTTCAGTGAAAATGTTTCAACCAGCTGTAGATATATCCATTATTAAACTGATATTACACTTGATCTCATTTTTTTGTATCTTAGTGGGACAATATAGGGAGATCAATGATTAAGTATTTTGCAAGACTAGTTTTCCCAGAAGTTTGGGGACAGTGGCAGATACTTTGGAAAGTACAGAGGTTATTTAGTGTGTTTTGTGCTCCTTAAATGTTTGTAGGGCTTCTGAAAATTTTCCCCTTGAAGTTTAGTGATGAATTTTGCAATCTATCTTAAGTTTCTTTCAACTTCATAGCATTCTTATTTAGATTCTCCCTCACAAACATATACTAGATAAGAGTGCTATATAAGGAGCACAAAACACACTGAAATACATATTAATTCCTGGGGTAACTTCAATGAAGTCAGTGGCTTTAGCCCAGGAATTAATATGGCCACATGGGCAAACTAGTAAAACATGTCTCTAAAGGGTAAAGAATTAGCTGACTAGCAACCACTGCACATCCCTAGAGCCATAGGGCTGGCATGAGATCATGTTGCCTCTAGGTGGTGCTGCTGTATCACTTTCCACATACTACTCTGGCACTAGACAATGCGGCTGACACTGATCGATGGTGCAAATGGATTAGAAGTGCAGAATTTAGGAATTATCACAAGAATCAGAAGCCTGAGGTGGAAACAAAATAGTCAGGCCACCCAGTCCACCTCCCTGTCAATGCAGGATTAATTGTTCTTCGTAATAGATAGTGCTGGGGTTTTTACCACTACCCTGGTAAATTATATTTTTATCTTATAGATCTGCCCTGAAGAAAGTTTTCCTGAAATTCAGTTCAGTTAACAATTACTTAATTTCATCCTGTGACTCAAAGTTCAACCATAACCAGTTTCTCTAACCCAGTGTTTCTCAATCTTTTTTTTAATAAAGTACCCCTTTAAAAAAAAGTACTCCCAGTTTTCAGACACACAACATTTTTTTCTACCATTGGAACACATTTGTTTAAACAACTTAATCATAGCCAGGTGGGCGATGAAATTTTTGGGTGTAAAATGTACAAAAATAATAAAGTGCTGTAAAACTTAAAGCAAAAAATTCAGTTTTCTTCAAATTTCAGTTGTGTTGAGGTACCCCCCAGACTTCTCTCAAGAACCCCGAAGATTACTTGAGCCACTGATTGAGAAATACTGCTGTAACCCAACCTAGCCTGTCTCAGCTGACCATCTTTACTGAGTCAGAAGGTACCCAATGGCAGAAGTGCTTAGACTTTGGGTACAGTAGTTAAAGCCATCTCCTGGTTCAGGAAGTAAAACCCTTGATTCCCACGCAGCAAATTCCCATTAGATCACCAGGCTCTGCTGGGAGATCTACTATGAAAGTTAAAGAGGAAACAGGAAATGGAACTTAGGCTAAGAGAGCCTGTAACCGAGGACCCTCAGAGGATTGCAAGTGTAGCCTCCAAATGTTCTTCCATTTAGCTTGTTGAGACATGCCATTTTAACAAGGCCCCACCAAATTTCCGTGCTAATAATTTATTATGGAAAGTGCAGGAGGTTTGTGTCTGGGACAAAGTAACTGATCATTCCAAACAATAAAGGGAGACTAAAAGGATATTGACTAGAACATGTGTGAGTATTAACCCAGCCTGCTTCAGTCACGCTACAGTTCCTTTTCTTGCTGCAGTGCCATGAGGCAAGGTGCAATGTCTGTGTCAGCTTTATATTTCCTAGATCCTGTCCATTCGAGCTAGACTGGCAATGAGTATTCAGTGGGATGGTTTGTGTTTCACATACAGTTAATGTGCCCCAATGAGGAAATTTTTCAGTTAGCATAAGATCATGAACGTCATCATTTGCTGCAAAGGTTAGGAAATGTAGCAGTTCATGTCCAAAGCATCCCTTACAAAGTTTGTAGTATGGTCACAGTTGCATAAAACATTCTACCAGGTATAAGAAACAATGTCTCTGTGGTCAGGTTGCTCTTTCTCCTATTAAAAGTTTCAATGCTTTATATTATAGATAATGTTTTTAAATTATAGTTTTAAATCTGTATATATTGTCAGTTATTACTCTAGGTTATTTGCTGCAATAAACTGGCCAGAATGCATGTGCTTCACTGAACAGAATGAAAATTGCTCATCTGTGTCATAGACCCTGTACTGTTAACTTATGGTGGAGATTCTCCTTTTTCTGGTAGGGGGGGAAGCTTTTGGCTATAGGATGATCTGTGTTCTATCCCTGCTGCCTCCGTGAGGTTCTGAGGGGTCCTAGTGTGTATCATGGTCACAACCAGGAAATCCCATGGATTTGTTATAATACATTTTATAAACAAAATATTTGAAAAGGCACATGTCCTGCCTCGAGTGCAGGATCTTGTGTTCCCATTTTAAGAGCTGACAACGCCACAACAAGAACTTCAATCAGAGAGAAAATGCTGTTTTCTCAGCTTACTCTATGCAGTCGATCATCTTTAAAATCCTGTCTACCTGATAAAAACAATAATTCTGGTGGACCCACTGCAACATGGTAATGCACTGAGATGGGGAAAATATAGTTTAATCAGGCAGTGCAGATGGAAAAAAAATAAGTTTTAACCATGCTATGGCTTTACAACTTAGTCCTCCCTCCCCCCCACACGCGGTAGGCGCTACAATATATAGTGGACATAATAAAAGTGACATACGCTGATATATGTGCAGAGTGGAGCTGCCTGCTCACCAAAGCACATATAGGAAGTGACAGTCTCTCAACCTACATGATGATTCATACATCCCAGAGTACACTGCATTTCAGTGAACAGTGCAGCTGAGATTTGCAGCCTGGAGCTACCAAGAAACTGCCAATACCCCCGAAAAGCAAATGTAAAAACAGAAAAACCATATAGCCTGTAGGCAACAGCTAGAAGGAAGTTCCCAGCCTGGGAACCACAGGATATGTCCACGCAGCCTGCACCAATGAGTCTTGGGCCCTGGTTCAACAGACTCCAGGTCTTGCACTACAGTGCTAAAAACAGCAGTAGTTTGGGCTCTGCAATCCACCCCTACTCTAGCCTTCAGAGCCTGACTTGGCTGGCTTTTGCACTACAGCATGAGTCCTGCGTCCAAGGAAAGGGAAGGAACTGGGACTGCACTGTGGTCAGAACTGGGACTCAGACACTTCCAAACGTGCAGGGGTTTAGAGCCAGGTTTTTGATGTGAGCTATTATCCAGAGAAAGGCCACTGGTAATGGTGAATCAGACCCCAAACCTTCACTCCTCCAGAGTTTTAGGGTGTGGGTAGCTGGGATCTAGTTTGCACCCATCTCTGATATAACACAGTCTCTGGCTCACATTGTGACCTGGTACATGGGGTTACAGTGACCCTCTACTCAGGACCATCCCTAGCAGTTCTGGTGTGCCAGGCAGCCCCTCGCAGGTGTGTGTGTGTGTCACTTTGTGGGGGGCAGGAGTTATGGAGGAAGGCCCATTGTTGCAGGGCGCAGGAGCAGAGCAGGGAGGCACAAGGGGCAGGGTTCTTGGAGGAGAGGGTGAGACCGCTCCCCCCACTCCCTGGCAGGAAGCAGAGTGATCCGCCTGGGAGTCCAGGGAGCTGTGTGGACTGGGGCTGGGTTACTCCTCCTCCCACTGCCGCTGGTGAGTACTGGCCTGACCCATGCTGCTGATGCTAGGCCCCACTATTCCCCCAGGGTCACGTTGCTCAGTGGTGCGGACTTGGGAAAAAGGGTGGAATGGGGCGGGTGAAGTTGGAGCAGGAAGGGGTGAAGCAAGGGTGAGGACTTAGGGAAAGTGATGTGGGGGTGCAGGGTGGGGGTGCAGAAAGTAGTGGGGGGTTGTCCTGGGTCCTGCAGCTCGCTAGGGCTGGCCTTGCTGTGTACGGGGGGAGGGGGGGTTGAGGGGGGCCATGGGGATGGGGCTAGCCACTGAAGCCGGTGCCAGTGTGCAGCATGTGGCTGCCCAGGGCACCACAAAATTTGGGGCAATTCGGTGCCCTAAATTTCACGGTGCCCTACACAGCTGCATATTCTATGTGTTGGTAGGGACGACCTTGCCTCTACTCCTCTAGACAGAGTGGGCTGACAAGCCAAACCTGAATGGTGCTGCATCCTGCTTCAGCCATTGGAAATGTTGAGAGGTAGAGCACAGGAAAATGTGCTCTCCTGGATGTTACAAAACGCAAGCAACCGAGCCGTGAAAGTCTTGGGTGGCAGCACCTTGTGCTTACCAGTCAAATCGAAGAGAGACCAGTAATGAGTATTTCAGAGTTCTGTCCCTACTCTGCCACTGACTTGCTGTGTGACATAGAGGAAATCACTTAAGGCTATGTGCCTCAGTTTCCCCATCTGTAAACCAGGAATAACAACATTTACTTATCTGATAGAGGTGTTGTAAAGTGTAATCAACAAACATCTGTATGATGCCTTGTGAGCCTCAGCAAAAAGATTCAAAATATTGCCTTTATGGACAAATATCCCTGGCACAGAAGTCTCTCTTAAAATCAGATATTGAAGTTTGAAAGAAGCAGCTCTGGTTCCTCTCTGTGCAAGGTCTGCAGCTTTTTGGAGGCTAGTGACTGAAGCAGGAGCTAGTCCCCACAAGATATAACTTGAACCTGCTGACTTCTTTTACAATGATCAGGCCTTGCCAAGCATAGTGTAGGCTCGTGTAAATAGGGGCTCTGATTACAGAGGATATGAGGAAGGTTAGGCAGCAGGGCTGAAAAGGGAAAGATTTTTTTTTTAGGGGAGGAACCCTCTTTAGAGATAAGGGAACCTGTCAAAAGTCAATCAGTTTACTTGTCTACAAGTATTTGGTGGGTGTAAACACAAGGAAGGGAGCAGAATGATTTGGAATGGCACAACTGGGATGAAAGTGACAAAGGAAACTTTATGCTTGTTATGAGGCGGAGTAATGAGTATTTAACAGCGAGCTTTATTAGAATTAGAGTTGAGTGAAAATCAGAACTGCTATGAAGCATGAAATTCTGATACCTCAACATTGGTTTTTGCCTTGATTTAGGATGAAAAATGGAAATATTGATATTAGGAATATTGCACAGAGAGGAACCAGAGCTGGTACTTTCAAGCTTCGATATCTGATTTTAAGAGAGACTTCTGTTCCAGGGATATTGGTTATAAAAGCAATATTTGTATATTTTTGCCAAGGCTTTCAACATTTCATACAAATGTTGGTTGACTATACTTCACAACACCTCTGTGAGATAAGTACAGGGGGCCCTCGCTATAAGTCCAAGATACGTTCCAAAAAACTTGGACTTATAGCGAAACAACTTAAAGTGGGAAATTTTTTTCCCGCAGCTGACATCCACTTAAGCAATTGGGGGGAGTGTTTCATACGACTTATAGTGGGGGATGGGAGGACTTAAAACACATCAGTTCGTACAAACGTCAACGACTTTAGTGTGGAACAGATGTATACCAGGGCGACTTATAGCGGGGACCCCCTGTAAATGTTGTTAGTTTTAAACTATCTTGATTGAATTTTCATTTAAAGCAAACCATTCCAAATTCCTGAACTGAAATACTTCATTGCGATCTGTTGAGCCAGTTCAAAGCAATTCCCTTTCAATATTTTGACATTAAATTGCACTCGCACCTGGTGCTGTGGTGCCTCAATGGGGTTGTAGTTTGCATGTCCATCTTGCCCTCATTCTGTCCTACAGGCTGGACTTCCTAGTCAGATTGCATCTCCCATGATGCACCTGCAGTCACGGGACTCCCATGATTCATCAGATGGCTTGGTCAAAGAGGTTTCTACAGTGCATCAATGGCAGATACAGTTTGGCTAAGAACCCCCACCCAGAGCAGAGAATCAGGCCGTGAAGCATTGCAGTATCTAGGCAGATGCAGCTGAACTGACTCTTAACAAAATAACATGTGGTCCTGTAGCACCTTAGAGACTAACAATATATATATATATATATATATATCATATCATGAGCTTTCGTGGGCATACCCCACTTCTTCAGATGACAAGAGCAAAAGGCATAGAACCTTCTACTCATCTGAAGAAGTTGGCTGTGCCCATGAAAGTTCATGATACTATATGTATATTTTTGTTAGTTTCTAAGGTGCTACAGGAACATTTGTTGTTTTTTAAGTTACAGAGTAAAATGGCTATGCCTCTGAGACTTCTAAACAAAATGTTTTGGTTCATTTCAACACATCAAAATATTTCAACTTAGATCAAACTGGCCTCAAATGTTACGTAAAGCGGGTTTTTCTGGCTGTAAAACACTGTAAACCCCAGTGAGACCCTGGCTCTGAGCATCCTTACCTTTGGTGGTGGCGGAAATCCAAATGTGGGCTTTGTGGTTGGCCCCCATCTCTCTAACGCTGTTCCCCTGAGCTGAACATCCCTGACCTTCAAGGCATAGAGTGTGAACTGTGATCCTGCTCTGTCCTCTATAACAGGCTAAACAAAGCCCCTGGTTCCAAGCACCTATTCAGGCTCAGAATTG
Source organism: Apalone spinifera (assembly GCA_030068395.1). Lineage (NCBI taxonomy): Eukaryota > Metazoa > Chordata > Testudines > Trionychidae > Apalone > Apalone spinifera. The sequence continues at coordinate 41,261,110 of CM057847.1, forward strand.
GTCTGAATTATGTGGGTTGGGGCCATCTTTAGTTTTAAAACATTTTCCTCCTTATTCCCTGCTCTGTGCTAAAAATATAGAGGGAACTCCCAGGCTGTTTTACAAATAGAAAATATAATGAGAACCGGAATCTACCGAGTCATGAGCACAGATTCTTTGTCTCCTCCCAGCTTCTCTTTCCTCTTGTCTTGAGTACATATTTGCACTTTCATTGTGCCTCCTCCCTCTACAGGTACTGGACTATGTAATCTGTTTACTCATTCCACCCCCACCTGGCCACTCACTTATATTCATCCCCTCCCATTCATGAGATAGGTGCTGTCCTGTCTTCATACAACACCACCTTGGAGGCAAACAGTGATGGCAGGAATTGCAGCTAAGTTATCCAGAGAGAGAGCTGCATTAGAAGGGCTCGGCTCCAACGAGAAGGCAGTGAAGTATTTAAATCAGGATTATGAGGCTTTGAGGCAGCAGTGCTTGCAGTCTGGTTCTCTGTTTAAGGATGAAGAATTCCCAGCCTCTCCTTCTTCCCTGGGCTATAAGGACCTGGGGCCATATTCCCCCAAAACTCAGGGTATTGTCTGGAAGCGACCCACGGTAAGAGAGTTTCATCATTATTTGTTTTACTATTAGATTCAGATCAAATCAGATTTGACCTGAACTTTCCCTCCAGAATCCAAATTGAATCTGAGCTGGAAAGTCCTTGAAATCTAGAAAAGGCATAGATTACCTTTCCTTTTCATTCTTTGCCATCTTTCCTCATCTCCCTGGTTCTAACCAGTAGTGAAAGTAATGGAGTACCCTCTATACAAGGTTGCTGTTTAACTTCAAGCCTTTGGGATGTGAGAAGCCCCATAAAAGTTGAGGGAGAGCCTGTCCGCATCAGATTTCCAGCACCACTCTGCCTATTTGAAAGGTTTCAGCATGATCGAGAAAAGCATCTGAACTTTTGGGCTACATCTAGACTGGCATGATTTTCCGCAAATCTTTTAACGGAAAAGTTTTTCTGTTAAAAGTATTTGCGAAAAAGAGCATCTAGATTGGCACAGATGCTTTTGCGCAAAAGCACTTTTTGCAGAAAAGCGTCCGTGCCAATCTTGACGCGGTTTTGCGCAAGAAAGCCCTGATCGCCATTTTAGCCATTGGGGCTTTTTTGCGCAAAACGGTTCTGGGTTGTCTACACTGGCCCTCTTGCGCAAAAGCATTTGCGCAAGAGGGCTTTTGCCCCAGCGGGAGAGTCATTGTATTTGCACAAGAAGCACTGATTTTGTACATTACAAAGTCAGTGCTCTTGCACAAATTCAAGCGGCCAGTCTAGACAGCTGGCAAGTTTTTGCGCAAAAGCGGCCGCAAAATAATTTGAAGAGCTGGTTGAAAAATTTGGAATGAAATGTATTCCTAATTTTTTTTAAATTGGCTTTTTAATGAAAAAATTAAAGTTGTAGATTAAAATGAAAAATGTAGGGGCTTGGGGTTTTTTTTTTATTCATTGGGTTTCTTTTCCCCCCTGGTTTCTCTCCCTTTTTCCTCTCCTTTATTTCTTTGGTGACAAAAGGAAAAATTGATACAAAAGAAAAAAGAAGGTGGGGAGGAAGCAGAGGAGTGAAACTGAAATAAACCAAACACAAACATCCTCCAAGGTGAAACTACGGGAAACCATCCTGTATATGTCCACACTTGGTGTTGGATAAGAAAACATTTTAACTCACACATTCGAATTAACATATTGTTAAACACCGCTCAGTCCCTAGCATAGACAAAGAGTCATGATTACCAATGTGTTAGCTGGTCATGGACAACTTTAACACCAAAAGGGCTAAATACTCCAGTACCGCATGATGCAAAGCCAGCCTGGGCAGGTGCAGTAACTTTGTATCCGTTACACAATGCAGCAAAATGGTGGAAGAGTCAGAGACAACCTACAACTACAAAGATCTGCTGGACTGCCCTGTTCAGAGAGGCTGTGTAGAACTCTATTGCAGCCTCAAGGACGCTGTAGCAACTACAAGGGCATCATGAGTACTCTGGGCCCTGCCTCAGGTTGTGGTGAAGGATCCTAACCTGCCACTTATTAGTTTACCTGAGAAGGGACCAGAATCCGACTCTATCTCTTTAAAGGAATGGAAGTCTTCAGTGACAAGTAACACGCTTAAAGGTCCTGCTCATTTTCCCCCTGTATTCTTCGTTCTGCGGGGTGAGTGTGTGCTTATTGCTCTAAGCTCCGCCCTGGATTCCAGGGGAATGGAATTGTATTTCCTCTGATGATGTTGAAACTGGGTGATGGTGACTCAGGGTGTGTCTAGACTACAGGGTTTTTTTGAAAAAAGTGGCCTTTTTTTGAAAAAACTTTCCCTGCATCTAGACTGCTGCCGCTTTCTTTCAAAAGTAAATTGAAAGAACGTGACAGTTTTTTCGACTGCGGAAAACCTCATTTTATGAGGAAGAACGCCTTTTTTCGACAGTGCTCTTTCAGAAAAAGGCACTATGTAATGCAAACTGCTTTTTCGAAAGAGCATCCAGACTGCCTGGGTGCTCTCTTTCGAAAAAGCGGCTAGTCTAGATGCTCTTTCGAAAGAGGCTTGCAGTCTAGATGTAGCCCTACTGTCTAGTCATTTTGCATAAGTTCAGAAATGACAGGTACCTAAAGGTAAGTCTGCACTGCAATTAAAATGAATGGCAGCTGATGCCAGCTAACTTGGGCTCTCAGGGCTCAGGCTAAGAGGTTATTTAATTGTGGTGTAGATGCTCAGGCTGGATCCTGAGCTCCGGACCTACCCACCTCACAGGGTCCCAGGCCCACGCCTGCATGTCTGCATTGTAATTAAACAGTCCCTTAGCTGAGCTCTGAGAGCCCAAACCAGCTGGCACCAGCCACCACAGGTTTTTAATTGCATTGTCGACATACCCTAACTGAAAATGAATTACACTGGGCTCTTTGCCATCAGAGATCTTCAGCAGAGATCTGCAGTACGTGGGCAGTTGGGAGAGTTCTGCTCAGAGCTCTGACCCCTTCCTATACCCTATGCACTCAGAGAACAGGACCCAGGGCAGGGCGGGGAGGGGTTGGAATAGGGCAGGGAGCTTGACAAAGGGCCAAAAGGCATAAGCAAAGCAGGCAGCAGCTCAGAGAGATTTATCTTGTGTAAGCTCAGACTCACAAGTTGACCCACCTTCCTCTCCAGGAGCAGGACTCAAAGGAGAGCCAGCTCATGGACTAATTCTCTCCTTGGGCATTGTGAGAACCTCCCTTGCTGAGGCACTATAAATCATAATCCCACCCTCGCTCCCCCATCATCCAGAGACATGTATTCTGAAGCAAGCTCTCTGGCAACAGGGCCCAGCTCCCACTGGGATAGATTCTGGGCTTCTCCCTTAATGCCTACACCCCAAAAACTTCTGTATGCTGCCTATCACCTTCATTTAGAAACTCATGCAAAATGCTCAGAATAAGTGAGGACTTTTGTCCATGGAAAAAGTGGGGAGACTTTAAATCATGTCCTAGCTTTAAAATAATGGGTGGATTTTATTCAGGCTTTCCAAACAGTTGCACCTTTGAGCAAGTTGTATGTATGGACAATTTCCTCTGTAATTGTAACTCAAGGGATAATCAGACTTGCCATGAAGAGAAGAGACATTTTGCCTTAAAATCCCTGGCTGGCCCCAAAATAAGATTCTGAAAAAGTGGGAGATTTACAAAAGCTAATAGCAATAGAAATATTTGCATGTGTATTCTTTCAGTGCAATGAAAATAGATGTGGGGAGTTCAAACACAGGTCCAAATAAAAGCGAGAGCCTGGTTCTCAGGAGCTAGCAAGTGAACCTGACCAACCTAGTTTAATTGACTGAGCCCAGTGAACTGCAGAGTAAATAAAAAGGGCCAAATCTGAAGTTCTTTTTTCAATTTTTACTCACCCCCTATTCAGGCAAAACTCTCATTGATGTCAATGGTAAAAATGACTGGGTAATGGCATCAAGGTTTGGCTCAAAGTATGTAAAATACATTAGAATTTAAAGTTTAGCTGAATTTTCATAACCTGAGACGTTGGAATAAAAGAACATTTTTCCAATGTGTTCTTTTATATTGGAAATGTTTATGTTTCTTCTCTTTCTGGATTTTGCATTGAAATAAATCTGAGTCAGAAACAAACTGCAGTTTTTGTCAGATCACCAAGAATAACATGAATCTAACCAAATTATTTTCAGGAGTTTTGTGCCAATCCTCAGTTTATAGTTGGAGGAGCAACTCGGACAGATATTCGCCAAGGGGACCTGGGTGAGTAGAGTAATTGAGCAGAATTTTGCTTGTTTTGGAAAAAAAAATACTTTTTGTCATTTGAAAAGGAACACACTAGCTAAAGGCATTCTATTCCATTCTGTGCTACATAGAAGCTAAAGGGCAGGAATCTATTACCGCTACCATGTAATAGTTACTCTTTTAGCTCAAATAATTGAAGTCTGCGCTAGGGATGTTAAATTTTGATTAATCAGCTAATCGAGTAGTTGATGGAATTTCCATCGACTACTCAATTAGTCGATAAAGGGGAGTGCTCACTATTCTACTACACCTCGGGGGGCAGCAGGGAAATGATGCGAGCAGGGATTGAAACAATCCCGCTTGTGCGGCTCTTGACTGCTGCTTCTCTCCCTTTGAAATATAGAAGAGCCACGGGCGGCTCTTGTACATTTCAAAGGGAGAGGAGCAGCAGGAACCCTCACCAGCAGGATCTGAAGCAGTACATTTCAAAGGAAAAGGCACAGAGGGGAACCCGTGCCAGCAGTCGGGAGCGGCATGAGCGGGATTGTTTCAATCCCTGTTCATGCCATTACCACACTGCCCTCTGCCTCCTTTTGCCCCCCCACTGAGACAGTGCTGTGGGGAACTGGCTTTTAAGCTGGCTCCCCCTAGCACCAGCTTGTACACACACCCTTGCCTGCCTCTCTCTGATAGAAACAGCAAGGCAGGGGAATCGAGTAGTCAAGTTCCTACTCGATTACCCGATAAGCATTTGCTTATCAGATAGTCAACTAGTTGCTTATATCCCTAGTCTGTGCTGAAGGTCTCAGGCCCAAACCCTGCTGATGATCCACAGGAGGGGTTTTATATCATTCCTCCCAAACTCAACAGCATACATAATGCTCATTTGTTCCTATTTGCATGACAAGCTTGAAGTTCAGCTATTTTTGAGTTATCACTTAAAAAAAGTAAAAATGTTTATACTAAGAAAATATATGTGTTTTCAATTAAAATGTGGGTTTTTAAAAAATCCTGTTACATCTTTAAAATAATTGGGGAAACTATATAATAATTTCACCCTAGAGGAGGTCATGAGTTTGGACAATTTCATCCCAGAAGCTCGATATTTCAGAAAGGTCTGAGTATGTGAGAACAAGGGCTAAAATGGAAATTGTTTTACAATCTTAACAAGAGTGATCATTGCCAATGTTCCCTCTAACTTGTTCCATTCATGAGCAGATGACATTTTGTTATGTGCACTAAGGCATGTGCAGATGTGCACCACTAATAGAAACACATGCTGCTGGCTGTGGGTGGCTGTGGGTGCTCTGCCAATCAGCTGGGTGGTATTTCAATCTCTCCTGGGTGGCCGCCTGCCCAAGAACCCACCTTATAGGGAGCACTGGTCAGTGCTATTATCTGTCATACCAACCTAGGGCAGGACAGTCCATCTGCTCATGGCACAGCCCTTGAATTACGACTGCTGACCACATCGTTTAGAAATTAAGGGAGCACATCAGCTTGGCAGAGTCATCCTTAACAAGTAATTTGTTCCAACTCCATGTTGAACATTCTTTTTCTACAGCACTTAGTGCAGAACAATGAGCAAATAATGGAGAAAGAAAGGTGAGACCCTACACTGGGCACACAGTTCAAAGACAGCAGGACAAGGTATCACTCTCCATTTCTCCTTGAATGGCAGAGCAACACTGATGAATGTTTGGAGGGTGTTTTATCTTCCATCACAGCAATCCTGACCTTTCCTTATCTGCTTTTCCAATGCTGCTTTACATAGAACGTTAGCAGGAGCTTTCACTATTTTTTTATTCCTATTTAAGGCCTTATTCTAACCCAACTTGTGCCTTCTTTCTTTGCTGCCCAACCGTTCAGATACATCATTGAAAGACAGCAGCCGCAGTAGCATTACAGGCTTTCCTGTCAACAACCGGAGCCTTACATTTTGAAAGCCCTGTAATAAGAATTTGATAGATTAGTTACATTACGTCTGAGCTCCCTCCCCTCAAAGATGCTTACTGCAGTCATTCTAACCTTACCTTCGTCTCATCAATTGTGCAAATAAGATTCATACCATTTCTGCAAGTCATTGGCAGTAAATGACACAAGTGCTGCCCCAGTAAACATAGCTCCATTAAAGCAATTGCTAGACAAATCCCTCGGTGTTTGTGTTCCGGTTGCTAAAAATAAGAAGCACAATCATATCCTTGCTCCAGAATATTTACTCACTTAATGCTGGATCAGGGCATGGGAGATCACTTACTGCATTTTCAAAGGGTTGTTCAGATTTCTTGACAGAATTACCGTTTATGAAGTTTCGGTAATGGATGTGGAGTTTTTTACATGCCCAGAATACAAGCCTCTTTTCCATGGCAGTTTACAAGCTAAGAGACTGGTGCATACTTCCAACCTTGTCTACTCTAACATACAACCATAACAAACATTATCTTAGGTAATGCCATAAATAGACTGCAGGCTCCCTCAGGGCCCATGGGTCCAGCTTCTTTATTCTCTTCATTTCCATCCCTGCGTGACAATCTGGAGAGCCTGGCTGTGTTTGGTAAACAGAGATTTTCACCACAGAATAAAACGAAATATAGCAGGAAGAATACAGATTGACCAAAACTCATCCCCCTCCTCTGAACTAGGGGTGGGGTGTGTTTCTGAGATTTCATAACAGTGTCCTATGGGTAGAGCCCCAAAGCCATGGCTCTGATCACCCCAAAACTTTTGGGGGGGCTGTCCTTGAAATTGGAATCAAAATTGTCTGGCTTGATCCCGTCTCTTTGGCTTGTGGAAAGGCTAGAAAAGCAGGCTGATAATACAATGAGGGCGGCTTGCATCTCTGAATAGAATCACTTCTATGACAACACTCTGTGGTTTCTGTCCCTTTATAAAAATATATACATATATAAATAAAATTGACTTCAGTGAGGAGTGTAACCAGGGAGCTTCTTTTAATGTTCTGGCTGTAGCTGAGGCCATAGTAGGCCTTTTGTTATTTAATGTTTGAATATCAAAGTGCTGATTATTATGCCCAGTGTATGTAAAATGTTTTTATTGAAACAAACCGTGGTTACCTATTTACAGAAGTCAGCCGTGTTATCCAATGACTAGTCCCTCAGGGGAATAAACTCCATTTTTTATACTTCTCTGTGACATGGTTTTCTTTTAGAAGGACATTACAGGTCTGGGCTTACAGGAGCAAAAGCAGGAAATCCAGCATTACAGTCTCACCCCATTAAACATTATTTCTTTGACAACAACGTAAGTTAGATGAATATCAGCATGGAGAGTTTGATGGGAACTTGAAAGACTGGAAATTTTTTTAGTGCACTCTTTGAACCACTTCTTTCTGATAGCCTCCTTATAACTTAAAATGCAGCATCACACACTGTTTTATTTAAAGGTAACCTGTGAAGTTTCTTTATAGCCATCCAAGTAAGTTAGCCCTACAATTATTTGCTACGGCCTCAAATAGCTAGTGGCAGAGATTTGCATTTTAAAAATAAATATTATTTCAAACCCAGGGGGATAAAATACACTTAATATAGCTTTCCAGATCCATGCCATTAAAGTGTCGGTCCTCTTGAAGGCTCATGAAGCACTGTGCACACTTTAGAAACAGAGGGCCAGTTCCTCTCTCGATGGTATCTAGGTGTAGTTTCATTGAAGCCAATGAAGCTATTCCTGTTTACACCAGTTGAAGGTCGTTCCATAGACACACTCTATGGGTGTGTCTACACAGCACCCTAAACTCGATTTCAATTGTATTTTAAAATAGCTAATTTCAAAATTTGGCACATCTACACAGCACCAAAATTTGAAATGCGCTATTTCGAGACATCCCTTAACCCTCATGAAATGGGGGTCACAAGGATTCCGGAATAGTGCACCCGTTATTTCAAAAAATATTTCGAAATAATGGGTGTGTTTAAAAGACGTGAGGTAGCTATTTTGGGATACCGCTGGTATCCCAAAATAGCCCTGCTGTCTAGACATACCCCAAGTGTAATGATTATATATGCATAAATAAGGTTCCCATTCAGGCAAAAACCTAGCTATGAGAGATGTCTTCTAATAAAGGTGGATCTCAGCTATGTTCAGTGTATCTGAGGATTCTTTTTGGCCACTTAATACAAGAGTTTGCTTAATACTAGTGGTTTCTGTGACAGCCTTCACTGTATTAGATGTTTATAACACCCCTAAAGCCCATCTCCTATAGACTGTGGGATTACTGATAGCTGCTATCTCACAGATCAATGAATTCTGAAATTGAGGGGATCTGAGGCTGAGGGGATCATCTTTGAGGAACTGAAAAGTCCATTTATTTGTCGGACATCCCTTTGCACCACTTCTATTTGCAGCATTTAACACACAACTGTAGAGATGAATTCATTTTAATACAAAATGTCAACAGGCCTCCTTTAAAAGGAGTAAACTTGGTGATCAAATGTATTGTAAATCTGTGGCACTGCAGAAATCAGATAGTCTAGTCTGTGTGCAGTGAGCTCCGTGGCAAATGCTAGCAGTGAAGGGTAGAACTGACAGTCAAGTCTGGATAAAGGGCAGATGATGTAGGAAAGGATCACACAGAGTGTGAGAACGTTTTGCCTGGAATCTAGTCTGAGTTTAAGGGCTTGCTGAAATAACAAGAAAGGCCTCTGAGCTGCAAAATTCAGAATTGGGTTTTAAAAACTAAATTTCAGGTGCTTCTCTCTCTCTTTTTCTCCCTTCCCCCTCCCTCCAGTCACTTTCTCCCTCCAATCTGGGCTTTCAGTTTGGGTTCATCTCTAGCTGACTATGTCATTGAATGGAGAATTAAATTCTTACCAGATTAGACATTTTTAGTGTTAGTGATAGAGATGTGTGACTCTAAGTACATATATCTTGTGTATTTTATTGTATGGCCTTGATGAGTTCCACACAAGTGAGCAAATGTCATATAATTAAACTTAGGATGACCAGATGTCCCATTCTTAAAGGAACAGTCCCATATTTAAGCCCCTCTGCAGGTGTTCCTACTTTTTTCTTGAAGATGGGCCTATTGTCCTGTTTTTCTGTCTCTCCTCTCCCATCAGTACTGGTTAGTCCTATGCTGAACTGATCCTTGCTTGACAACTGCCAATATGCTAATGGTGAGTGAGGGGCAGGCCAGTGGCTGGAAACCTGTCGCCTCTGCTGCCCACCCATCGGCCCTTTAAGGTGCTCCACACTGTCCTCTTCCTGCTGTTTCCTTTTACCCCTTCAGCCCTGCTGCTCCTCCATATTCTCCCCCGCCCTGTCCTGGCAGGGTGTGTCCTGCTCCCAGTTCCGTTCACAGAACCAACCCTGGGTCAGATCATTCAGCTCACCAACAGCCTTGGCTGGCAGGCACCTTCCTCTCCCACTGACTCTTGCTGGGCTGGTGGCTGTGGAAAGCTCAAGACCCTTTGGCCTGGGGGCTGGCCAGGAGGAGCAAGCCCTGCATGTGCTCTAGCCCCGCACAGCACTGGCACTGGGAAGCTTCTCTGCCCCACAGATAAGCTCTGGAGGGGCAGGGAGCAAGCCATTTCTGACCTGTTTGCACCCTGACCCTGCAGGCTTTGCAGCAGCTCCTGGAGTAGGAGCTTAGGACCCTTTTCACATGTTGTCCCCAGACAGTGCGGGGCTGCTCTGTCCCTAGGCACCTTCCCCTGTTGAGCCACCTCTCTGGCCTGGTTGGATGAAGCCACTGCAGCCAGGTTCCCTGAGTGCTGGTGCACCAGGGATCCTTAGGGATTAACCCCTTCCTGCCCATGCTGTCGCCAGGGGTTAGGAGGCAGCTGTGTTATGTCAGTGGCCTGCAACAGCTTGGAGATGTTAACTGTGGGCAGGAAGGGAGAAGCTGCTTCTAGCCACAGGGCAGAGGGGGAGGAGGGAAGAGATGATCTCTGCAAAGACATTTGCAAAGTCATCCCTATCTCCCACCCGGGTCTGGAAGCAGCTTCTGTCCTTTCCCTCCTGAAAGACTGCTGCTGGCCATGTTCTGGTGTGAACCCTCACAGAAATCTGGAGCGAGGAGGCCGGTGATCCTCTCCTCCCCCTGCTGTTGCCTTGAGAAGCTGCAGCACCAGGTACCAGGAGAGGTGGGTCTATCCCGGTGGTCCAGTCAGGCAGGTGGAGAGGACTAGGCAAAGAGGGATGGGTCAGGTCAGTCAGCCACCCCCATCCTCATGTGAGAGAGGTTTCTAGGAGTATGCATGCGTCACCTCTCCTGATACAAACCTTAAAGATAAGAAGGTAAATAAAATGACTCCAGTTCTCAGTATTTCTTTTTAACAGAGGCTCAGTCAACTTGATGTTAATTGGACTGTTTGTACAGCACAGTGCTGATGGTTGCCATTGTACTCGCTTGAATATGAGTAATTTGACCAGGTGTCCCATATTCAGCATAGGGAAAAATGGTCACCCTAATTATACAGGAATCTGAGTCAGAGTTCTAAGATTACCACAGATTTAACATTCAATGACATTATTTTAGCAAATTAGGAAGCTCAGGGCACAGCTCTAAGAGAACATTAGTAAGTGTGGTGAAGAAGGAACAAGTTGGTTTAAATTTAGGGGGTAATCAGTGAAATAGCTCTAAAAATGACACTGTGGGATTTCATGTTTATTTCTTCTCACAAATTCTAGATTGATTTGTTCACTTCACAAGTAAAATATTGCTTATTGCCTGCATCACCAACTCACCCTAGGATCTAAGAGTCAAGTAGGATTGGGTATATTAACCACCAATAGCAAAGGTCCTGAATTGGCCCTTGTCCTTTTGGATAAAGGGCAACTGATCTCTCTAAAGACCCCGAAGGGAAGTTGGGTCAGAGGCTAAAGCATAGCAGCAGCGAAATCCTGCAGGAAGACCCTTAACTAGGAAGAAATATTTGGGCCTGTAAAAAACCACACTCAAGCTAGGAAGGGCTGGGAGAGAAGAGCCCAGGTAGGAAGACTGGAAAGAACAGATGCTCAGAAAAGAGCAGGGAATATTTGAAGGACCCCCAGAGTAGACTGAGGGGTAAAACTGAGCAGAGACTGGGATGGGTCAAAAAGTGCCAGCTTAGAAATTCAAAGATGGACAGACTTTGTGGGGGTAGGGCAGGCAGTGCCCAGTGTGAGACAGAACGGGAGGTGAAAGAGATTTCAACGGGAGGTGAAAGAGATTTCCTTGTGACCTGGAAAATATAGAAGGTCTGTCTGTCTGTGTCTGCCTGCATGCCTCAGACTAAAATGTCAGCTACCAGAGACTGTAGCTTGTTTTTTTCTTTTCTTTTTTGAAGCTCTCTTGTGGCAGAGAAGCTTGGGGGTACCCTAGGGAAGGAAGTCCCAAGTACTTTCTTCATGGGTTCAAGAAGAAAGGGGTTTGTTTTACTTGGTGGTGGCAGCTGTTTTGTTTATTTCTCAGAGCTAGGCTACGTCTACACAGCAAGGTTTTTGTGCAAAAACAGCTGTTTTTGCACAAAAACCTATGGAGCGTTCACACCTCAAATGCGCTTTTGCGCAAGGAAATCAAGATTAAAATGGCAGAAGGGAGAGCTTTTTCCGGCGTAGGTAAAACTCCTTTTATGAGGCATAACTCCCTTTGCACAAGAGTTCTTGCTCAAAAAGGCAAATGTGGACACTCCAGAGGGGATCCTTGTGCAAGAAACCCCTTTGGGAAAAAGCACAGGTGCTCTGATGGCCATTCTGTGAATGGTCATCAAAGCTTTCTTGCACAAGAGCGTCCATGCTGTGTGGACACTCTCTTGTGCAAAAGCACATCACTTTTGCGATGTGCTTTGAGGTGTGGATGTGTTCTTGCGCAATAAGTTTTTGCGCAAAAACTCTTGCACAAAAGGCTTCTTGAGCAAGAAGCATGTAGTGTAGACATAGCCCCAGTGTATCTGTGATCTGGGGGAGGGGGAGCAGGGTTTGTAAGCATTGCCTAGAGGCTGAGGTACTTAAGATCTTTGTGGACCCTCACCTTCTGCACTCAGAGTGCCAGAGTGGGGATCAGCCCTGAGAGTCAGCCTCTCTAAAAACAAAACACTCACATTTTAATTGGTCATATTTTGATAAGTATCAGTGTACTGTTATCACAGTAGTGCTAACAGTCCCACTCATGGACCAGGACTCTATTGTGTTCTCTATGGGTATGGTAGAAAGATAAATGGTCCCTTCCTCAAAAGCTTACATTCTAAGAAAGCCTAAATCTTTGATCTAAGTAACTTAGGTCCAATCCTGAAAATGCCTTGACCTTGCTAATTCTAGCACTCTCACTGAGCCACATTTGAGTCTGTACAGCCCTGAACAGTGAGAAGAATCTGACATGCAGGACTGAGGTACCAGCATTGAATCATGATTACTTACTTGAGAATACCTGATTGAGGGCTGATCTAGCCACAGACCTGTACCAAAATAACTCAATTGGTTTTGATTTATGGTTTTTTTATTTTGTTTTTTTTAGTGCCAGGCTATGCACAGGTACCATATTGTTTCCTTTAAATACAGCCAGTCCCTAGTTGCGAACGGTTGACTTATGACCATTCACAGTTACGACCGAAGCTGTCGTAAATGGCGGACCCCGAGTTACAAAAGCAATCCGTGCGTACGAACAGCGTGGTCGCGTGTAACTCTATGGGGTCTGACTTACGAACAAACCAAGTTATGACCAATTGCTTGGTCCGTAACTGGTTCGTAAGTCGGAGAGAGGCTGTAGCACACTTGTATTCTGAAATAAGAATATCTACACATAGACTCACACAGAAATAACAAAATAGAAGCAGTGTAGTTCTTTTGGTGTGAGTTATGGGTGGGTACACCAACTCTTATTGTCTATTTAAAATATAGTTATCGTTTGGATAAAAACTTATGATGCATGCTGCCCTTCATTTAAGAACTTAGAAACTGTTATTTCCTTATAAAAGAATAGTGGTTGACCAATCAAAGCACAGGCACATGGCACTGCTTAAAACAAAGGCTCAACTGCTTTTTGTACTATGTGGGCAGAGAGCTTTGTTGGTATTGGTTTGAGGGTGTGTAGGGGGTGGGTGGGAGAGAAGTAGAAAATCACACATACAAAGAAAGAATGAAGCTCCACACACACCATGGACAAACATGGTTTGTGGCCCTGAGAGAAGCCTAGAAAGAGAGGTTTTGGGTTTGATACCAGCTAAAAGAAGATCAATGCTGTGAGCAAGGAAACTATTGTGTGATTACTCCTGTGTTCAAAGAACCAGGAGTTTGTATCCTCCTTGTAAATAAACAAGATGCATCAAAGGTTCCTCACTCCATCATCAACTTCTCCTCCTAACTAAAACAATGTGGCAGACTCCATATTTGGTGATCTAGCCTCTGTTGAAGGAAGCAGAAGTGAATGAGTGATGGAATTGCTGCTATTTTCCTAAATGCTAGGACACAGAGAAATGTCCCATGGGGAATTCTTATCAAGGGCTCCACTCTGTGTATGCATGTTGCCCTAGGGAACAGGATCTTAAATTACTATAATAAGGCTATGTTTACACTTGCACTTGATCCACACAAATGTTGTCATTCACAGGTGCTTAAACAAAAGATAGGACAATGCAGCACTTTAAAGACTAACAAGATGGTTTATTAGGTGATGAGCTTTCGTGGGCCAGACCCACTTCCTCAGATCAAATTGTGGAAGAAAATTGGCATGACCATATATACCAAAGGGATACAATTAAAAAAAGTGAACACATATACAACTGACAAATCAGATTTTAGGACAGAGGGGGGGTGCTCCAAATGGCAGAGTTTTCCGTTGGCAAATGATAATGTGAATGCTGCTTTGACAAAGTGAAACTCCCTCATAGCGCGTGGAAGTATTTTGTCAGCAAAAGTGCTAACAAGCAGCGTTTTCACACACTGACTTTTGGTGACCGGGATGTTTAGACACAGTCTTGTCGCTAAAAGCTGTGTAGTGTAGATATACCCTAACACTCAGCATTAGCATAGTAAGAGAAGATTTCTCAGTTAATTGAAGGTGCTATAGAGTTCTGTGCTGACTAACTACTCCCAAAGGGGCCATCCTTGATGTTAAGCAAATTCCAACTGCTGCCACACAATTGTTAAAGGGACAGGTTCTATTTCAGTAGTTGCAACCGCCTCGCCTGTAACACAGAGGAAGTACTTCCAGCTATCACACATGTAAAGAATTCTAGCTTGTCCTTACCAATGGACTGTGTCTGTTCTTTGCCTGATACCATTCTAGCAGGAACATGTCTCCATCATCTCCTCAAAGCTAGCAAAGCATGGTTCAAAGCAGGCCAGCTGCAGCAACTGAGGCATGGGAAGGCATGGGAGGCAGTAGCAGAGATGTGTAGAAAAGTGGGTATTTAAATCCCCACTTCAGAAACTGTTGATTCTACCACACACCTCTGCCACCATAAGGGCAAGGGTTAATTTTGCTTCTTCAACAGAGCTCATCTGGGGCAAAATGTGTGTGATACTAGAGCTCCATGCAAGGACCTTATTTGTATGCACAGTGGTACAGTTACTCACTCTCATGCTGTGTGTGCTTGTACCCTACAAACATGGTGACACCTATATAGCATTTCCTTATCCCTTGGTCTAGCATTGTGTGTGGAGGGGTGAGGGGAATTTCATTCTCACCCCTGATTATGTCAGTCAACTTTTTGTTTTTTAAAGAGCCAGGCCTTAAAACATGAACTACAAGCCAGGCAGGTTTGAGTGTGAGAGTTACATCTTGCTAAATAATGGCTAAATTCCTGAAGACAATTTAACCATCAGCAGTTTCCTAATTAGACCCCTGATGCTGACGAGTGCTGGGCACCTTAATTTCCATTCAAGCTTAACCTTAAATTAGTGATACTTGAGCGCATGTGGCTTCCAGCATCTCACAGGACTGGGCTGGGCCTTATGCTACCGGAAATACACTTGTAATCTAAGTGTATTCTGCCCTCTGATGTTAAAGCACACTATTTAAACTATTTGGGCTAGATTCTCAGCTGCTGATGTACACCAACTGTTGATATTGCTCCTAGGGATGGATTAAGAAAAAGGGCTTTAGGGGGTACATGTAGTGCAATCCTCCCAGATTCTGCACCCCAGCCCTAAGTTCCTCTCACATCCTAACTCCCACCCAGACCCTACATCCCACCCCAACCTTCTGCCCTGAGCCCACTTCCGTACTCTAAACAACCTTGGGTCCAGCTTGGAGCCCTCTCCTAAACTCCAAACTCCTCATCCCGAACCCACCCCAGAGCACACACCCCCAATCTCCAACCCCCTACCTCAATGTACAACCCTGTCCCATACTCTGAGCCCTTCATTTTGGCCCCCATCCTGGAGCCCCAAAAACTAATAGCTCTGGGGCCCCAAAACAGTTCATCTAGCCCTGATTGTTACATGTGTCCATGTGAAAAAAATAAGGCTGGGTTGAACTTTATATCTCTGAAGTAGTATTTATTTCCCTGGTCTTTTTCTAATGCCTCAGGGGGGTCATTTGGGGCCATCATAAAAGAATACAAAGTCTGTTTTTTTCATGGTATTCCCATCCTCCAGAAATTAAACTGCTGTGGGAAGCCCAGATCTTTCATTGCTTCAACCATATAAATTGCTCCCCAAAGGCATTAAAAAGCATGTAAATACATGGTCTCTACACAAATGCAAATAAAACTTAGAAATGGCCTCAGACTGGAACATCAAATCCATCCCCATAATCAAGGCTAGAAACTTTGGCAGAATTTAAATCAAGATTTAAATACAAAAGCTAGAATCTATCCAACCATCTCCCTGAAAAAATAAGCAAAATAGATCTATTTTCAAACAAACAAAACAAACCAGCAAGTAGACTTCCAGTATAATCCTACAGGGCACTGCTTTGACATTTTATTCAGAGGTATTTCAAGTAGTTGTGTAGGGTGAAATGAGAAAACTGCAAGTCCCTGTTTTATTGATTCACATTTCTGTTTTGAAACATATATATTCCCAGGTGACTGCTGGCTCCTAGCAGCCATTGCATCTCTTACCTTAGATCAGGAAATCCTACATCGAATTGTTCCCGAAGATCAGAGCTTCCAGAAGAACTATGCTGGGATCTTTCATTTCCAGGTAATTGTTGCTAATCCACTAAATATGACCAAGATGTCAGGAACAAAAGAAAGATCCAGTATCTGGGTAAATGTAGCTTGTCTCATTTTTTATGAAAAATTAGATATTCAGCAATTAAGGTGTGCAAGTGAGATAGACAGGGAGGGACAGAATAGAGGAGACTATATCAAAATGCAAGTACACCTACTTATTGGGCTAGAATTCTGCTCTTTTACCCCTGTGTAAACTCAGTGCTGTGCCAAAGATAGCAAGATATTCACACCAAATTATCGTCACTGTGATGTAGAGAAGAATATTCTAGATTAGATGCTGGTCCAATTTTTTCAAAGCAAAGGCCAAATCTTATCTCAACAGAAAGATTGTCTTGTGGGTTTGCCTGCCTCTCTGAGTCCCATTCTTTGTCAGTAGTCCACCTCCCATCTCGTTTGTGACCACATAACATCCTGGTGGCAATTATAGCAGTTGCTGACACAGAGCATTAATGTTAGCTCAGTATGCAAGCCTACATTTTCAAAAGTGACTAGTGGTTTTGGGTGCCCCAACTTGAAGCACTTTTTAAGAGGGCTTGATTTTTTTCTGTGGGTGGGTACAGAATTTTCTGAAAATGAGGCCTTTTAGGGTGCCTCAGGTTGGGTACTCAAAAGTACTTTTGAAAATGTAGGTGTTAATGCATCTCAATTGTCAGGGGACACCAAAAATACTCTATAGACCCACGAGGAGAATGTTCTAGATGTTCCTTCCAAGACTACATTAATATTATTTATTAATAAACCTTTATATCATGCTCATATATGTACCAAAGCCTTACAGAACATAGAAAAACACTAGCCTCTGTCCCAAATGATGTGCAGTGTAAAACGGATATGAGAATATGCAGACAACAGTTCAGATGTGGGAGACTGAGGAGAAATCAGTGGGGAGGAGACCTGTGTAGGAAGGATTCCTAAAAGTGGTTTTTATGATGGATGTGAAGGCGGAGAAGAGATGAATGGACAAGAAGTGGGTGACTGTTCCAACAAACACGGGGCAGTGTGAAGCAGAATGGCAGGCAGATTTTAGCAGGTGGGCACACGGCTCTAACCACCCTCTCTCTCTTTCTTTACTTAGTTCTGGCAGTTTGGGGAGTGGGTGGATGTTGTTGTTGACGACAGGCTGCCCACTAAAAACGGGCAGCTGCTCTTTCTTCACTCAGAGGAAGGCAATGAGTTCTGGAGTGCCCTGCTGGAGAAGGCCTATGCTAAGTAAGTGGGGCTAATTCTTAGGAAGCCATAATAAGTGCAAGTAACATGAGTGTCTCAACCTCTGCCAGTGCCAGACCCAAATGCATTCTGCCCTCGTGTCAGTCTCTTATTCCTCCTCTTTCCTCTCTCCAGGACTATTCTTTCTTCCCATAAACACTTCAAGGAGCACTACCAGCCTCCGTAAAATGTTATACCTACTAGTTTCACAAGTAACATCTACATGTACAGTAACAGAGATTGCATTCTACACTGTTATGTCTGTAATGCAAATGTGACATGTGCAGAACTGGCCGGATGCTTCTTATTGCATCTCTGTTCTTTTATTTTCTTCCCATAGATTGAATGGCTCATACGAGGCTCTTGCAGGAGGTTCCACTCTAGAAGGCTTTGAAGATTTCACTGGAGGGATTGCTGAGTCGTATGATCTGAGGAAGGCACCACCCAATCTATATCAGATCATTCAGAAGGCCCTGCAATCTGGGTCATTGCTTGGCTGCTCCATTGATGTGAGATGCTACCAGTTTTTTACTCTTTCACCATCAGAACTCTGATCTGTATAGCAGGGAAAGTTCAGGACAGCAGCAGGCATTGTTACTATGAATAGGGTTACCAGGTAGACCCCCCCAAAATACCGGACAGACTTGATCATGGGCCGGGGGGGGGCGGAACCGACCGGGAGGAGGGAGGGGCTGGCTGGGAGGAAGGGGGGCAGGAGGTGGGCGG
>CM057847.1:41341643-41354952 GCA_030068395.1 Apalone spinifera
AAAACATTTCCGTTAAAAGCATTTCCGGAAAATCATGCCAGTCTAGACGCAGCCATGGGTCAAATTCAAACCTGCGTAAATTAATATAATTGCATTAAAGGCAAGGGAGTTTCTCACTTATGCCAGAATTAGTTATTTGTACATTTCTAGAGTAATACACATTGCTCTGCTATAAAATGAAGTAAAATAAACCAGTCAAAGAACTATCAAAAATCGAATTTCATCCGTGTCACACAGTGTCATTGCAGCTTCTTTCAATAGTTGTTTTCAAACATTAAGAAAAATAGCATGCAGTTATTAAATCCAAGAGAAACAGACCCAATTCAAAAATACGATGGCCAGATCCACACACCCTAAACCTTTGAGAAATTAAATATGAAATCTTTGTCCATTTCTACTTTCCAGTAAATTATTTATCTTCCAGCTGCAGCCAGTCTTTCTTCTAGCTAAAAAAGGAATCAAATTAATCCACAGCCCAGTTACAATGGTGTTGTGCCAATTATATGAACTGTTCATTTGACTGGAGGTTTGTATAAGTTTAGGATTACTCAGGTTTTTTTCACCCCCCATGTGTGATCCTTATTTCATACTGGAAAAGATCAAGCTATCATAAGAGTGTTATTGTTACACATCCATGGCCACCTAGGAATTTCATAGAATCACAGAATACTAGAGCTGGAAGGGACCTTGAGAGGTCATCAAGTCCAGTCCCCTGCACTCATAACAGGAACAAGCACCATCTAAACCACTCCTAATAGATATCTATACAATCAGCGATGGAGATTCCACAACCACGCTAGGCAATTTATTCCAGTGTTTAACCACCCTGACAGAAAGTTTTCCTAATGTCCAACCTAAACCTCCCTTGCTGCAGTGTAAGCCCATTGCTTCTTGTCCTATTATCAGAGGCCAAGGAGAACAATTTTTCTCCCTCCTCCTTATAACACCCTTTTAGATGCTTGAAAACTGCTATCATGTCCCCCTTCAGTCTTCTCTTTTCCAAACTATACAAGCCCAGTTCTTTCAGTCTTCCCTCATAGCTCATGTTTTCTAGACCTTTAATCATTTTTGTTGCTCTTTTCTGGACCTTCTCCAATTTCTCCACATCTTTTCTGAAATGCGGTACCCAGAGCTAGACACAATACTCCAATTGAGGCCTAATAAGTGCAGCATAGAGCGGAATAATTACTTCTCATATCTAGCTCACAACATTCCTGTTAATTTACTGGTTGTAGTAAGAAGAGGGCCTGAAACAAAAGTTCAGGTAGCATAGGCCTGGTTTGATGCCTGAGGCCCAGCTAACAATGGACAAAACTTGGCTAATATCAAATAAAGCTAAGCTGTGAGCAAGATGCAGGACCCTGCTCACAGAACTTGGCATGAACAGGGCTGAGAGTGCAAAACACTAATTGGTAATAGTCCCAGGTGTGGGACAGTAATTGGTACTGGTCGTAAGTTGAAAGCACATTCCAAAAGGATGGTACCACCAGCATGTTAAAAAAGGACCGGGGTATCCACACTCTCAACAGATACCGACCCAGGTTCCAGAAAGAGTCTAAAATGACAGCATGATGGATAGAGATGTTCTAATTGAACCACACAGTGCAGGGAGATGGGTGGTATCTAAGTAGAATCAGAGGATGGTAACTTAACACGTCAAGAGAGATGTGTAACTTGTCTGTACCTTTGTATAAAGTGGTGTCTTGGAGGGGCAGTCCTTGTCCAGCCACTGACGGAGCTTAGTCCATTGTTATGAGTACATATGAGCAGTGGTTCAGTAGAGTCTACTGACAACTATTACTGTTCTTCGCTTAACAATAAATCTGGCCAGGCACCTTCAATCCTTATCTGATTTGTGATCTTTGGGGGCTCTCTCAGACTCTGCTGTGTTAATTAATTGCGCGAGTCAACACGGCACAAATGATTGAGCACACACACATGCAGCCTTCTGGTTATCATCACTGATGGAGCAGACCTGTCAGGACACCACGCCAGTAAATCCTAACCTATTACATTGGTGACCCTACTGTACCTGTCATCACTATACTACACCATAACCATTTTGAACATCTGAGCAATATCTGGGCTCACATGCTGAGCCTCTGGCTTCAGAAACAAAGCGTGAACTAAAAGGGAATCTCCATTAGCAGATAATCATACAGGGCCACTGGCAATAACACAGTTGAGTGGTTTTGATTCTATGCAGCAGAGGGCAGCATATAAACTAGCCAGTTAATAATATCAAAGTCCATTTCCTAAGAGGAGGAGTCAGGGTAAGGAAGGAACCATCATTTCCTCCACCAGAGGGAAGGCAGCCATCTGACAGCAGCACTTCCATGTAGTTAGAAGAGTCAAGGCCAGCAGCGCTCACTACTGCATGGAGTTTGTACAGCAGCTGGACCTCTGCTCCCTTTTTCTTCTTTTTGCTTCCCTGTTCACTCCACATAAGACCCACTGTACACTGCAATGAATGAGGATCCTGTGAGAATCTGATTGGATCATATGACCACAGTGCATAAGGGCCAGTTGTGTCTTTTTCTAAATAACCCAGTTTCCAGGTATTTATGTTTTCACAGAAGCCAATCTCCTCATTGCCTGTACCTGCCAATGAAAACCCAACCCTTCCAGTTCCAGTTTCATCAACGGGTAACTATCAGGTTCCTGCAGCAGTATTATTTCCTTTTCTATTATACAGAATGCTATTTTCAGTGCTTCACTCTTTTTTGTAATTAGATGCTATGACTATATTGTTTATATTACACCAGAGTTTTACCTTGCTACATTTTTCAGTTGCAGCTCTAGAACACAAAGTGAAACTGAAATAAACATACACAGTTTGTTCAACTAGGGCACATTTTTGACATAGTCAGGAGTGATTATTTACAGAGATGGGACCAAGAAAAAGTGTTAAGATAATAGATTGAAAGCTCAGTGCCAGAAAGGACCATTATATCTAGTCTGACATCTGAGTGAAACATAACATTGTTGGTTAAAGCAGCACATCTTCTAGACAGAGGGACATCCAGACTTGATTTGAAAACATCAAGAAATGGAGAGCCCACTTTTTACTTGGGATGTTAAATATCAGTTAACTGAATAGTCGAGTAACCTCATGAATTCTTATCATTTAGTCGACTATTCTATATTTCTTGGGGGCAGGGCCAGCAGCCAGTGTGCTCCGGCCTCATTCCTGAGGAGCCCCCTGCAACTCCGCACTGCTGCCTCTGAATCATGTGAGAAGGACCAGGCATGTTGGAGGGTGAAGAGATAAGCCCTCCAACAGCCGCGCACACCTGTATCAGAGGAAGCAGCGCGGAGTGCCAGGTGGGAGCTGGTCCACAAGGGGAGCCAGTTTAAAACCCAGCTCCCCTCATGGACTGGCTGCCTGTCATAAAGAGGCAGCAGCGCGGGGTAGCAACAGTCCCCGTCTAGGGGGGGATCTGAGCTCCTGGACCTAGCACAAGCCAGAACTGAGATAGGCTGCCTGCCCACCTGGCTCCTAATACACTTTAAAAGTAGAGCCACAGCAGAGATAGGTCCCAGACCCGGCATGAGCCAGGACTAAGCTGGGCAGCTTGCTAAAAAATTTACTGGCAAGGAAGAGGGGAGGGAAATGCATGTAGTCTACAGCATTAACCTATAAGCTTTTGCTTCTTGGTTAATCGACTACACTATTACATCCCTACTTTTTATCTGGGGAGCCTGTGCCAGTGGCTAATCATCCTCACTGGTAAGAATGTGCTTATTACTCATTTGAATTCATCTGGCTTCAGCTTCCAGCCATTTGTTCTTCTTATGCCTCCCTCTGCTAGAATAAATAGCCCTTTAGTAGCCAGTACTTTCTCTCTGTAATGTAAACTGCAATCAGGATCCTCAGCATATGTCTACACTTCAATTCAAAAGCCATGGCTAGCCTACCCCAGCTCACTCGGGCTTCCAGGTTTCACCAGGGCTATATTACAGGGCACCTCCACTGCTAGCTGGTTAAGATGATCATCTGGCCAGTTCAGATGGTTCTGGAGTCCATAGCCACCGACATCTAGTTTTCCTCAGGGTGGCTCCAAATCTGCTCTACTCCAAGCCCCACCACTTGCTACTCTCCACCCTTCCCTAACCCATTTCCTGAGCTGCTGATCCAACTATTTGGTGCCAGCAGCCACCAATCAGGTTATGGGGGTGTGACAGCAAGTCGGGGTTCCCCCTGATCCTGCAGCCTCATAGCAGCAAGAACAGACTCCAACAGCCAGTAGAATAGAGAGTTTTTATTGCTTCTCCGGGATACAGCACAGCACAGACATGTTGTGGTTTCAGAAGTCAGGGCAGGATGCCTCAGACCCCTTGGATAAGGGGGTCCATTGCCACCCCTCTCTCCCCCCGACCATCAGCCCTCAGCTTAGGCTGTTTCCTTCATGTTTCCCAGCCAGCCACTGACCCTTCCCCCAAAACCTCCCTTCCTTTGTTCCGTCCCCTCCCTCAACCGGTCGGACCAGCTTCCTTTGCTCCCTGTTTCCTCTCCTACAATCTCCCCCCAATTACTGTGTTAATCCAGTGACTGCCACCCAAGTGCTCAACATCCCCCACCAGAAAGCAAAGGTTGGGTTTTTGCCTACGTGACCTTAGGCAGCCGTCCTGCTGGGCAGTGCTACAGATACCAGCCAGCAGGTATCACCCCCAGCCCAAACAGAGCCACCAGTGGATACCCAGAGTGTATGGCCTGCCCACTACATCACAGGGGGGCACTGCCAATCAGCTATGGCTGATGGGTGCTCCAGCCCATGAGCACCCATAGAGTAGTTGCCCACGCTACGGTCATAAATATAGGCCTACCTCTTTATTCTACACCACGGTGTGTAGTTATTTCCTTCTGACATCGCCAAAACACACAACACAGGCTTATAGCAAGGAAAGCCCTCACCTCGCTGCCCTGTCTAGGCTCACTAAACTTCCTTCTAAGCTCCCTCCTCAGCTTCCTTTGCTCTCTGTTTCCTCTCCCACAATCTCCCCCCAATTACTGTGTTAATCCAGTGACTGCCACCCAAGTGCTCACCATCCCCCACCAGAAAGCATCTAATTGCAGTCTCCTCCAGGTTACAGAATGGCCAGCTATCAGAATGCTATGGATAGCACCCTGCCTCAGGCTGTTTAATTGCAATGTAGGGCCCTACAAGATGGGAGAGTCCCACCGCTCAGGTTGCAGCCCAAGCAGCTATACCACAGTTCAACAGCCCATTAGGCCCTGATCTGGCATGGGCCAGCTGAGGGTTTCAATTGCAGTGTAGACATACCCTCAATCTTTGATAGCTAAACAGAGTGTGACAGGTTTGGTCACACAGATCCCCTTGAGATGGTCACTTGATGTGCTGAAAATACCCAACTACCTGCCCTCTAGGGTGCCTCACCACCCTGTCCTGCCACACTCCTGATATCCCAGCAAAGGCACAGAGTTGGGGTTCACAGCACACAGCAGAGCAACACAGACACTGAGAGCATCTCAGCTCTGGGAAGGCTCAGCCAAAGTGACTTGACACAGTCCCCAGGTATACAGCCCCAAGGGGGACAGAACCCCAGATAAATCTGTCTAACTCCATATAAAAGTTTTATATGGTGCAAACTCATAAGTTGTTCTGCCACCTTTATCAGTGAAAGAGAGATACGTGCAGCTGTTGTCGTCCCGTCCCCCCAAGTAACAATTTTTTACATTGGATTTTAAAACAAACAAATGTAATTGTATGAAGTATAAAAAGGAGGATTTTAGTGGTTGCAAGTGACAGCAGACAGATCAAAGTATGTTACTAAGCAAATAAAACAAAACATGGCAGCTAAAGCTAATACACTAAGAGAACTTGTTACAAATTATAGTTTCTCACCCTTGTTCTTATTTCAGGTAATGTCCTTCTCAGGCCAGAGATGTCCTTTCTAACCTCTGGTATTACAGTTCATTTGTTTCCATGTATCCTCTTAGGGTGGGGAGAAAGTCTGTAAAGTCAACTAAAGACAGTCCATGTTTACTTCCCCTGCCTTATAGAATTTCCCTATGGCGGGAAGTTTTTCTTCAACTCCCCCACATCCCCATGGAAAACTACAAAATTCAAGATGGATTCCAGCACCACATGACATGATCACATATCTTTGTAGGACCAACCATAAACCAGGCTTAAAGGAAAAGCAACACTATTCACATATCTTTGTCCCAAATACTGGGACATTAAGTTCCATAAGAACCACTAATGGCCCTCACTTAGTATATCTAGATCAGTAAACAGGTTTATGTTTCGTATTTCTAACTTCAAATACAGGAATGATATAATCACATTTAGCAGATTATAACTTTTTAAATGATATGTTACATGAGGCATTTTGCATAAAGTGTCTTCCATTTATGTCATAGTCCTAGTGCATATTTCCATAAATAATATGGGGTGCAACATCACACAGAAATATTGATCTCTTAGGGCCTAATCTTTATAAGACATTTTCTCCAACCCTCAAGCCAATTACCAACTTTCAGTCCTGTGATTAGTTCATTTTTAATCTGTCATGAGGTCAAATTAGAGATACCTTATGTTGGGCTCAATATCTTTGTGTTAGAAAAATCATAATGTTTAGAAAATCCAATATGTTAGTACTGAATGAATGAGAATTCCAGCATTTGTAAGGAACAACAGAACACATGAAGTTTCAGTGATGGGACATTTGAATCTTTGGTTTGGTTCAACCTATTGTAAGTATAATCAGAACTAAACTTCCCTCAGGGTTGGGAGTACTTGGCTCAGTTTCATTCATCTCCTGTTACTAATTACAAGATGAACTGTGAAGTTGGATCCTTATCCAAAGTTCATGGGTCCCCCACTTCAATATTTTTATTAATTTCACCATCCCTGAAGATTTATTGTTTAGTGAACACTGACAGCAATCTTGATGTGGTACTAAAACAGTCCTTGTCCCAAGCAGCCTACAGTCTCATCCAGGCACAGAAGATGGGAAGATGGACATAAAATGAGTAATGAAGTAATTGGCTTTGCTGCAAGATCAGCTATCACTTCAGAACACAGATTAGGCTCTTTAATTAACGTGTTAGCCAGAAATATTGATCTCTTAAGGCCTGATTCTTCATCATGGAACTCAATAGACATTTTGCCATTAAAATCAATGGAAGCAGAATTCAGTTCTATGAGAACATCCCATTGACATTATATTTGTTTAGGGCAGAGATGGGTAACCTATGGCCCACGGGCTGGATCCAGCCTGCAGCTTGCCTTGATCCAGACCATGAGGCTTGGAGATCTGACTCACTACACAACAGGGTGAGCCAGAACTGGGGGGAGGGAGAACACGTGGGGGGAGGGAGAACACACTGAGGTTTGGTCTTCCCTCTGCTCCCCCTCCCCTCCCTGCATGGCTGGAGCACCAGCTCCCTGCTGCTGGGAGGAAGGGAGGCACTCCAAGCCTTGCAGGCCAGATCAAGCCAAGCTGCTGGCTGCATCTGTCGGCAGGCTCTGCCTGGCAGGGGGAGGAAGTGGCTCTGCACTGGCCTATGATGGCTTGCAGGCTCCGTCCCTGTCGCCCCCATTGGCTGGGAATCAGAGGCAGTGCTTGCCAGTGCAGGGAAGCACAGATCCACCTGTGCACCCCAGCTGTGCCCAATCCTCTGCCCCCTCCTGCCCAGGCCCCACACCCCTACCCCTGCACCCCTCACCCCTCCTGCCCAGATCCTTACACTCCCACTTGCTCCTGTACCCCACTTCTGCCCTGACCCCGCAAACTCACCACGCTCCTGCATCCTCAGCCCTACCCAGACTCTGCACCCTCAGCCTGCTCCTGCACACTGCCTCCTGCCTGGACCCCACAGCCCACCCACAGCCTGCTCCTACATCCTACCTCCCTTCACATACCTCACACCCCCACCCTGTTACTGTACCTGCCTTCTGCCCAAACCCTGCTCCCCCATCTCCAGCCCACTCCCTGGCAGCCCCTGCCCACACACCGAACTCCTAATTTTTGGCCACATCCCAAAGCCCCACAAAATCTACTAGCCCCAGGCCTCCAGAAGATTCCCTTAGGGCAAGCTCTGAGCCTTGGCACCCTCCACCACACACAGGGCTGGAATGCAGGGGGAATCCTGGCGCCCTAAGTTGCATAAGCAAGATGAGTGTCTCCCCTTTTTTTTTTCTGCTTATCAGTTGGGAGCAACCTCTATGAGGTTTATTTATTTAATTTATTTATTTATTGCTTCTCACTTGCATGTGGCCTCTGACCCAAAAAAGGTTCCCCATCCCTGATCTAGGGCAATGTTTCTCAACCCTTTTAAAAAAAAATTATAGGTACTCCCAGTACCTAATATTTTCAGACATACACAATTTTTTTCTACCATTGCAATACATTTGTTTAAACAACTTAATCGTAGCCGGGCAGGCGATGAAATTTTTGGGTGTAAAAAGTACAAAAATAATAAAACGTTGTAAAACTTAAAACAAAAATTCAGTTTTTTCCAAATTTCAGTTGTGTTGACGTACCCCCGAGACTTCCTCAAGTACCCCTAAGGGTACTTGTACCACTGGTTGAGAAACACGGGTCTAGGGCATAGTTCAATAAAAGAAAGGGGGTAGGAATTTCATAAGCCACGTGTCACATTTAATCCTCCTTGAAAGATGTTGGATCTAGTTCCCTGCAATTTGATTTCACTTGGAATTAAAATGATTTAAGTGCAGGGTCCTCAGGCAGAATTACAATGTTAGTAATTATTCTCCCACACTTCAGTGCAATTTACCATGTGTCATACTGTCTGAATGCAGGGAGCCTATGAATGCAAATGAGAGGAATAATTTCATTAAATCATTTTTTTACAACTCATAATTTCAGTAATTAAAATCTTCACTTCTATCAGTTCAGAATTGCGAACAATATTAAACCAATGCATTATACTTCTAATGTAAACATGTTGGAGTACATGGTCTTTTGGCATTCCTTTCTGTATAGATCCAATTCTTCAACCATATTTACTGCATTCCAGAAGTTTGAGTCGTGTATATTTTTAGGCAATATTTAGGCTATTTGGGAAAAGATTTCAGTTTAGGGAAAGCAAACCAAAGATATGGTCCAACTCAAAAGTGCGGGGCAATGGACAATCAGTCTCATAGACTTGTCCTTGAGCCACTAACTTAGAGCCGGATCTAAAGCCAGTTGAAGTCAGAGATTCTAATGGACTTCACTAGGTTTTGAATTACACTCTGAAAGCATGACTCTCTGAAGGGCTGAGAATAGAAAACTCCATTTGAAGCCAAAGAACATTTATAGACAGGGAACCTTTTAAAAAAAGTATTACTCATATGCCAGAACCATGTCTATTAGTATGTGATGGGACATTCAGAAATGAATATGATAAAGTATGCTTGATACAAAATATGATTTATTCCCAAATCTTCGGAAACTTGGCTTCAGAAATCCTTATGTTAAATAGGCCTGAGGTTTCATTTCCCGTTAGTGAAGAAATTTAAAACATGCAGTTCTGTATTTGGAGCTGTGCAGGGGGATGCAGGTATTCTTGGGGTGCTGGAAGGGAAAGGGACCTGGCAACAGATTTAATTGCATGATCCAGGCCTAAACAGTAAAAATGAGGGGGGAAATTGTCAAAAGTATTTACAAATAGAAATCAGATCCTTAGAAATTCAACTAGAAGGATGCATGGCACATTTTTCACAGTCCCTTCTCCATTTCTCTGCAGAAAATTTTATCCTCTCTTTTTTTTCCAGGTGGGTTAAATTACTAGCCAGAAGAGCAAACCTTTTGCATAATTTACAGATTTTACTTTGTGGATTATATATAGTGATTTAACAGATTGCTGTGCTGACTGGGGCAATTTCATATATAATAAATAGTAAATTACATCAACCCTTTTATTGGCTGCTCAGAGGTCTGTCCAGAACTGTGAATTTAATTAGTTTAAAATATCAGCATTGCAGCTGATCCTGATGTAAAAACAGACACATACAAAGAGAAACATTTGGTTAATTACCCTGGTGGAGAGATGCTTCCCTCTTCAGCCACTTTCAAAGGTTTCTTTGTTCTGCTTTTGTTTGCTCTGCCTACCAGTAAGGGGTCATCTGAAGAAGTGGGCGGTGCCCACAAAAACTCATGATACCATCTCCATGTTTTGTTAGTCTATAAAGTGCTACCAGATCATTTGCTTGCTGTTTTTTTTCTGTAATAGACTAACTCAGCTACCCCCTGAAGCTCCAGGAAGGGGTTGTGATCTTACTTCCCTCCTTTCCCCCCCTCCCACTTCCCACTGAAATAAATGTGTGTGTTGCCATTGACTTCAATGGAAACAGAATCAGCCTTAAACACTTAGAACCTTCCAGTATTTATTTCTGTAATCACATGGCCGATGCTGGTGCTTATGGCTTCTGCAACTAAACATAGATAAAAGTATGCACCAGAATTACAAACAGAAAAGTTCTGCAATCTACTTAGTTCATGCTCTGATGTGCCCACTAGACTGCAAGATATAGCTAAGATATTCTGGTCTCAGTGACACTGATGACAATTTGGAGAACTCCACTGAAGTAAAAGAATTTACACCTATATAAATCCAACCAGATTTAGCCCAATGATTATAAGCAGCCTTTTGTATTGTTGTCATGGTTAAACACTGATAGCAGATATTGTTTAAAAGTGTTGGCAGGCAGAGAGTTTAGCAATAGGTTCCCAGGTCTATCTCAACTTGGGAGGCAATGAAAGATTATTTTTATTGTCATTGACAGATTTGTGTTGGATACTAGGGGATCTCTACACTGGAGCAAATTAGCAGTAACTTTATTGGAGTTAAAGGTGTGAAAGCAGTCTAGAGTTGAAGATGTCATGGTTTTTGGGGTAATAACAGAGAGTGGAGGCCAGGTATATGAAAAAGATGTTTTAAGTCACATAAAGCACTAATTTTTGCTCTGGAGGGAGCTAGATTAGTGTAAACGTAATAATGTAATCATAGCTCTGAGGTGGAAGTGAGCAAAGATAAAAATTCAGGTAGGCAAATATCACTGTAAGGGGAAATTTAAGCTGCCTGAAAGTGGATATGTAAAAAGAGTAAGTGATCTGCCAAATTTCTGTTGTGTTTTGATTGTAAGGAAAAAAACAGGGAAAATATTCTAATGTCTATGATTCCAGAGGGAGATAAAACTGTCCACTAGTTAGTGCACAGGACTGTGGAGTTACATATTGTAGGTTTTAGTTCCAGTTTTGATGGTGATTTATTGATTTGAGCTACCATAGTGCCTAAAGTCTTGAGTCACCAGAACCTCAGCCTGCCTGGTGCTGTATAAATCACAGAACAAAAAGGTAGATACTGACCAACAGAAGAGTGCAAAGAAATAATGAGACAATATTGGTTATTATTTATCTCACTTGGGTTAGTAATAATCTCAATAAAACTGGGCTTGTAATACATACTTCCAAAAGGAAGTATTAGAAATTGAAGTCATCCACCACAGAAATTACATATTAGCCAGTTAGAGCCATAAGGGATTACCCTGTGCCCACTGAGGGTTCATCCATGTACAGCTGTCGCAAAGTATTGTCCCTCAGCAGGACATCATAATGCCTATCAGGCAGTAGAGAGAGCTATTTATGATGGTCCAAAGGGCATAATTATGAGCAGTGAAGATTAGGTGAAAAATATAAGCCAACTATTAGAAAACCTTGATAGTAAAATCTATTAGACTGAGGAATAATCTTTCCGAACAATGATGGAAGCTCCATAGCATGGGATTTTTAAAAAATAGGCTGATTAAAGTGCTAGCAGTAATCATGCTTTGGTAGGAAGAAAGAATGTATAACTTACTAGGTCTTTTGAATCTCTAAGTCTATATACCTGTGATATTAGAAAAATAAAATATGGATACAGGAAACACTCAAGTTGCGACCACCCGAGTTGCGACTCCCTGCACTTATAACCATTTTTTTAAGTGCAAAAGGGGCCAAAAACTCCTGACTTACATCCTCGGCCCACATTTACAACGGCGCACGACGCCTATCATAAATGAGGGTTCGAATTACAACACTCCCAACTTGCAACGCTTCCCCAAGAACTGATCGTGTCACAAGTCGGGGGCTGCCTGTACTTCGTTTGAAGACAGCTGAAATAAACTTGTGAAATAAACTTGTGAACTAAGGAAAAATGCCTCTTCATGAAAAAAGTAGCTATAAATACTGCAGCTGCTCTCACAGGGTATGTCTACACAGCAACATTATTTCGAAATAACTAGTGTTATTTTGAAATAACTTAGTCTGCATCTACATAGCAGGCAGTTATTTTGAAATAATGTCGAAATGTTGTCAAGCTGGAGGACTTCTTACTCAGAATCCTGTAACCCTTTTTGTACGAGGAGTAACAGAAGTCAGAGGAAGAGTGCTCTGTTTCAAAATAAGTGCTGTGTAGATGCTCCCAGTTTTGAAATAAGTGTAACCCTTCTGCTGGGTAGGCCTAGCAGTAACCAGGGCTGGGTTCAGTATCTTGGGGTCCATCTCACAGAGAATCGGCTCGAGCCCCCACCCAGTAATCTGGGAAATTCACACACCCCAGGGTGCCTCTGAGAGGCAAAGCTTCCCCACTAGCAAGCACTGAGTCTGAGTGTAGGAAAGAAACATTTAATGAAACAGAGAGAGAAGTCATATGGCATTAACTAGGGGAAAACATCACAGAGTTCATAACCCAAACATGAGCTAAGCCCTGCCCCCTAGCCAAGAATCACCTGAAGTCCGAAGAGTCCGACACCCCAAAAGTCTCTGTCCCTGGTCAGTGCCACCCAGAGTCCCAAAGTTCACTCGTGGGGTTTCACCTCCCAACCTGGGTAGAAATGGGGGTGGGGGAATAGATAGGGGGCACCTTACGACACTCCGCCACGTTCCACCAGCTGTCTCGTCCCATGCCATCGGACACTCCACTGGTCGCCTGCCGCCGCTCCTCGCCTGCTGCCACCGCTGGTTGCCACTCCTCACCTGCTGCCACTGCTGGTTGCCGCTCCTCACCTGCTGCCGCTCCGCGCCACACCACTGGTCGCCATTCCTCGCCTGCCACTGCTCCGTGCCACGCCGCTGGTCGCCGCTCCTCGCCTGCTGCCGCTGCACGCCACGCTGGTGGTCGCCGCTCCTCACCGCTGATTGCCGCTCCTCGCCTGCCGCCGCTCCTACCGGCTACGCCACCAGCCAGTGATTCCAATCAGCCACTCCGCTGGCTGCCACCGCTTCACTGGCTGCAATGGATCTGGCTCTCAGCCAAACCACTGATTTCAGCTCTCAGTGATTTCAACTCTTTAGC
>CM057847.1:41365223-41381112 GCA_030068395.1 Apalone spinifera
CCCCCCCCCCACCTAGGTTTTAAACTCACCGCACTTGATGGGGTGGCATTGCTGTGTCCTTGCCGTTTTTTTCTGTGGGGTCCTAAGCCCCGCCGGTTTTGACCGTGCAGCCGCACATGCACGGCAAACCCAGCACGGCTCCCATTCCCCAGAGTGCTGAAGTGGTGCTCCTTCTAGTGAGGGGGCTCGCACCCCCGCACCACGGCCTTTTGAAACATTAGGGTGTGCCTGTGCACACCCGGCACACCCTGTGCACACGCCTATGAGGTAGGGGAAGCCCCGTGCAGCTGTTTGCGACCAGCCAGCTGAGGAAACCCAGCCACCGGCTGCAAGCAGGGGGCAGAGGAAAGGGAGCAAGGCATCCGGCTAGAGAGGGTCGCCGGGGAACAGTGCAGCCAGCTGCGAACCTCTGCTGCGGGGAGGCAGGAGAAGCCCCGCGCAGCTGCCGGTGACTGGCCAGCCGCTCGGGGAAATCGTGTTATTGCGGGAATGGTCGTGTTGTTCGAAAAATGTTCCCTAAAAAAAAATCATGCTATCGTGAAAACGTGTTAAGCCAGCATGTGTTCAATGAGGAATTACTGTATATATGCCTTCTGGCCTCTATGCCTCATGCTCAGTAGGGTACACTGGAAGATTTGCAGCAGATTCTTGCTAGCTCTTGACATGCATGTAATGCACAGCACAAGGACATTTACTGCATGCACTGGCCTAAGCTTGACATGTAGGAGGCAAAGGAACACTTGCAGCAGCCAGTTGCATGCAGCACAGGACACACGGGCATAATTACAGCAATTTCTTGTGAGCTCCTGCCCTGCATGCATCACAGGGCACTGAAAGAAAAACGCAGCAGACTTTGTCCAGTGCTGTGATGTGTTCAGAGCGGCCGGGCGAGCTTGCACCCGCGCAGAAGCGGGGGCCTCAGCAGATTTTGCATCAGCAGCCCCGGCTTGCGCCTGCCACGCACGCCCAGCGCAGGGGAATGCGGACTGGGGCTGAGGGGATGGAAGGCGGATCGTGCGCCTCACAGGTGCGGGCTCGGGCAGAGGCTTCCCATTGGCAGCTGCCGCAGTCCGGGCTCTGGGGCCGCCCGGCTTCTCCCCTCCCCGCAGCCAGGTGGGCTGAGCGCGAGTGGCGGCGCGCGCTGCTTGTGTGCCTCAGCCCTTCCCCTCCAGCGGGCGGGGGAGCTGCCGCGGCTGACTGAGGCGGCAGCAGCAGCAACAGCAGCAGCAGCGGGTCGTGCCCAGCGGGGGGCTCGCCCGGGGGAGGCAGGCGCGGAGGCTCCATGCAGGCGGGCAGCCCTCAGGTAGGAGCGCAGTGCGCACCTGGCTCCGTGCCCCGGGAAAGCCGCGGGAGGCAGCAAACTGCGGAGCGCTGGGAGGGGGCGGCAGGGGGAAGCCGGGGTGGGGATTTAATGAGGGGGGGGGCGTGTGGATTCCCCTGGGGCCTGTCTTCAGTACCCCCGGTGGAAAGGGGAGCGCTGCAGTATTGGTGAGACCAGAGCTCCATGGCGGGGGGGCAGACCTGAGCCCCCAGGCGCTGGAAGACTATCACGATGGCAAGCCGTGCATTGCATGGAGCGGCGCATGAAGGTGCTTAGGTGCTGGCCTCATTGCGTGGAGGCTGATGCGCTGTTTGGAAAGGGCCCCCTTTCCCAGGGAGCCTGGGCTACTGCAGGGGAAGAGGAGAGTTCAGATTGGTGCAGGTGTATGGAGTATGGGGGGGGCACATATTAGGAGAGGGAAGAGGTGGCATTTGGGGGAGTTGGTTTTCATGTCAGGGAACAGACTCTGTGTGTGTATGGGGGGGTGACACAAAGATAATTATAATAATCACTGTTATAGCCTGTCATTGGTATTCACAGTCCTATCCAGATGGCTAGGTGGCAAGCTGCTTGTCCCAAAGAGGTTTCTGTTGCATGCTGGAGGTGGGAGTGGGATTGCATCCTGGAGAAGAGTGGGCAGAGATTTCATCTGGAGGAAGAGAGATGGATGCTCAGCTCTGAAAACCTCTGGGAGATGGCAAGATAATACTCTCCTTCTGGTTGCAGATTATTGCAAACTGGATGCTCTTTGTGGATAAAAGATGTATCATGGAATGAATGCGAGCAGCGGGGATCCATTCCTAGAGAAGCAGCAGCAGCAGTCCCCATGTCTTCGGAGACTCTTCGTGGTGGTCTTGTGGCTTCAGGTGGCACTATGCTTTGGCCCTGCACAGATCACTGGCGGTGAGTGACTAACTCATGTGACTGACAGGCAGCAGCAGGGCCCCAGTAAGCTAGCAAGAGAGAGATGAAGAGAGGCTCTGGCAGACTGCAAGCAAGTGGTTTCCCCAGTGATGACGTGCTTGGATGGGGGGAGGGCCTGGGACCCTTTGCTGTTTTTTAGAGGCTAACTCACTGCTGTCTTTGGTCCTCTACTGTTTACATTAAAGCAAGCTACTTGGTATTCAGGCCCCCTTGTGTTTTCCCCATGATTCAAGCACTTGAGACATCCCTAGTTTCTGACCCCATATGCACAAATGGCATTAAGAGAGATCATCCAGAATTCTTCCCGCCCCCCCCCCATCCTGGCATGAGAGCCTTCCCCTATACGTGTGTATACATACAGGGATGCTGAGATGCAAGAACCCTTTGCTCTTCTCCTGCCCCCAAAAGCAGACATGTTGACAGCACTGACTCCTACATGCACATGTAGAAATCATCTGCTCACCATCCCTCTAGACACATGCACAGAGACGGGTTGCCAGGAGAGATTTCCCTCCATATTCCAAAAACCTGTGTGTGCACAGGGGTACTAATAGCAGAAAATCTCCCACGTCTCTCCTTCTGCCATCCTTCTCCCCCTTTGTATACATAGATGAGAGAAGTGAACCCTCTTGCTGCTGAAAAACCCCCACGCATAGATGCTGGGAGGAATTACAAGCCTGCCTTTGGTCTCTACACCCCCATGGTGAAAGGAGAGAAGAAACTTCCCTTACAAGCAGACACATGAATGCTGACAGGATAATCCTTCCACACTTATATACCCTCCCTGTATCTCTATCTATACATGCATACAATACTGAGAGGTGAGAGTAGTTCCCACTCTAGTATGCAGATGTTGATATGGCGACAAATACTCTTGCATGCTAGTGATGACAGGAGACAGGTTCGCCCAAATGCTGGCTAGAGAGAAGCAAGTGGTAATAAATATTTCCCGTATAACCAGACCTGAATTTTTATTTAAAAACAATGTCACGATTTAATAACAAACAGCAAGTTTCCAATTCTGTCAGCTTTCTTCCCATTCTTAACCCTGGTCTGTGCATTTGGGGAAGCACACCTTTTCAATGTTTTGGGAGGGGAGGAAGCAGGTAATATTGTGCTGAAGAAAGAGACATTAAAATTCAGTTCCATTGCCTCCACTTTGAAAAAGGACCATTCCATGTTTGTCCTTTCTATGATTTTAATTACAATTTTTAAACCTTTTTATTTTATTGAGTCATTTTAAGCAGATACATTTACTTACCAAATTGTTTGAAACTGATTCCCTAATTAGGTCTGGACTGCAGAAAAAGTCTTCAAATAAACTGCTGTGCTGCAAAATGCATTTAGTTGGAATAACATTAGCAACTTCAAAGGATTTCCACTCTAAGATTGTGTTATATTCTTGTGGACAGGGAAAGAGGAATAAGCTGCTGTTTTGTGATTGGATCTCATAATTAATTACTGGGTTTCAGTGTAAGAGTAACTTGGGTTACTTTTCATGCCTCTGAATTATGTCAAGCGGTTTAAACTTTGTTGTTTGCAGTTAGGTTCCTAAATCTACTGTTAAGGACCGAAATAGAAGTGGGGTGAGTACGTGCTGCTCCAATTGTCTTAAAAAACTTCCTGATTTTTCGGAAGTGTGTTTTAGACTCCTAACAATGGGTTTAGGATCCTAATTTAGCTATCCAAGTTGGAACATTTTGGCCTGAGGTAATAGGCATAAGAAGAAACTCAGGCAACTCCCACACTGACATACTTTCTGTGATTAATTGTGTAGTCTATTTGTATGTTGACTTATCTTTTTCTCCTCTCAAGAATATGATGCTATTTTAAAGTAGAAATCCTTTGAAGTTGCTAACATTCTAGTTAAGTTCACTTTGCCATTCGTACCCCCTGTTCTGTAAGAGACCCTATCCTGTTGGAAGTGCTGCCTTTCTGATGAGACTTAAAAAAATTAATTAGTGTGGTCGATGTCCTGGCCAACTCTTAAAGTGACTAATTACATTCTGCCCACCTATGTTTCCTTTTGCAGTTTCAGTTGGACAGGCCAACATTCATTTTGTGGACCACCTCATAAGAAAAAAAATGCCCCATGGATCCACCTTCTGTTTCAAACCTCATCTCCTACTGCTTAATTGTTGATTAATGGAAGAGGCTTTGTAAATCACAGGTTTTGAGCCTCTGAGATACCGTATTGTTTTACTACCTGTGCTGAACTCTTGTGTGGTGGTGGATGTTAGTAAACAGCTGCTGTGTTTCACTTCATTAGTGAAACCTGATAGTGTTTCTGTTTCAAGCTACATTTGTAAAGCACTTTGGGATCTGTCAGGATGAAAGGTTCAGAGGAATTATATGAATCCAGTATATTGTTTCTTACTAGGAGAGCTTTTGTTATAGACCAGTTTAAAGCAAAGAGAAGTGATTGTCCTGATCCTACTGAAACTTAATGCATTAAATCGGTGACTCTCAAACTGTGCGTTGGGACCTCAAAGTGGGGGACAACTTCATTTAAATGGAGCTGCACTGATACAGCCTGGGGCTGAAGCTTAAGTCCTGAGTTGCAGGACTTAGGTAACAGGCCCCCTCACTTGGGGATCAAGTCCTCAGGCTTTGTCCCTGTCCCTTCCTTCCCTCGATGGTGGAACTTGGGCAGGTTCAGGCTTCGATTCCCTCTGTAGTAATTTTTTTGTTGTCAGACGGAGGACATGGTACAGTGAAGTTTGAGAACCCCAGCATTAAATAACAGTTTGATTAAAAGAGCCAGTGAAACATATTGATTGCATTTCTAAGCAGTATTATTTTCTAATGCATTGTATTGAGCAGTACTCTATATACTCTGCTAAAGGAACACATCTTTCATGTAGTAGAATACATATGCTTGTTTTTCTGAAGGGTGAAAGTGGTGAGACAATAATTTAAAGAAGAGAACTGTTAGCCAGGACTCAGTATCCCTATTTTCCACTCTGCCATGCTCTTTGGCAAGCCACTTTGGCTACTTATTTTGGATGCTTCAGTTTGACATGGTGGTGGTATTTTTTTTTTTAGAAGTGCTGAACACCTGTTTGACTTTAGTTGGAGTTGTGATTGTTCAGCACTTTTGAAAATCTGGCTTCTGTCGTACTCATAAGTTATGTAGCCATATATTAGGGCATGCAAAATCCGTGAATACTGTTGAAAATTTGGCCATTAACCTCATTGTAACTTTTACTATCAGTAAAACAGTATCCCCACCCTGGTGGGTGTAGAAGCATATCTGATACAGGTTGACCCACTCTAGCCCCAGCATCCTCAGAATTGACCAGTGCCAAACCAGCGAATTTGTCAAACCATGGGAGATCAATATAGTCTAGAGGCCTTACTGGGCTCTTTGGAGACATGTAAGGGTAAATTAGAGCTAAACAACAACACAGAACACTGAGAATGAGGACTGGTGGCTGTAAACAAACTTTATGGGACCATGGGAAAGTTGGCCACACCGTAAGCGGACAACTAAAATCATGTTGGACCATGCATGTTGCTGGATCAGAGTGCCGGACTAGAGAAGTTCAACCTGTAGTTTGTAAAGAGTTCTGATGATTTTTTTAATTAAAGATGCTATGTAGGTGAAAACTATTATTATAATTGTTGTTTGTATATTTCAGCAGTAGTTCATCGTTGGCAACATCAATGTGTTATAAGACAAAAATAAAAATTAATATGTTGAAAAAGGGCAAAATGATAGTATTAAATTTTGCTATGGAGCAGTTAGTTCACTGTTTTCATTGATAGGATGAAAATACATTCTTCCCTTTCTTACCTGAAGGCAGAATTTGTCCCCAAGTAATAATCTTGTCATGGCTTGTATAGTCCCTTCTATTTGATATTTGACTGTTCTATAAATTGTATTGATTGCAAGGTTCTGCCAGTTCACCCCAAATCAATATTATTTATAACACTTCTTTTTTTTCTTGTCAGTGATTTTATAGAGAATAAATCTGCCTGTAGTATTTTTATTCTCTCAAAAGTGGTTCCTGGAAGATCCATCAGAAATTTCACTCCACAAGTGAAATCAAAAGAACAAACTGTTCAAAGCTCAGTAGGCCTAATTCCTCCCAAATGTATGAAACTACATTCACTCCAAAGATGAATTAAACCCCCTTGACATTAGCTTGGGACTTTCTTCTAGTCACCTGGTATCTTTGCTCATCTTGGGCTTTTTACTGTTAGTCCGTGATGAAGAAGAAGTGTTTTTAATAATAGAAATAACCAGTGTGAAGACCTTCTGTGACACAAAACGTATAGCTAGTGCTCAAGGCAAGATATTTATTGCTCCTAAGCAATTTAAAGAGTTCATGGCTCAACATGTATTACTGTAATGGGATATTAAAATATATATATTTTCCAAACATTGCAGATCTCTGCAAGCATGTTGAATTTTTTCCAGGAATTCTGAATTTTCTAATGACTAGGCAAAGAATTCACCATGTAAAGATTTATTTCAGTTTCTGTGTTTAGATGTGAGTTCTGGATTTTGCTGCTGTAATAGGCACTCGAGCTAATTTCTCTTTTGTTTTGTTTTGTTTTGTTTTGTTTTTGTTTTGTTCTGTTGGTGGGATCAGTAGTATTTCAGGTCCTTAGGAATGCATTTTTTGACAGCCCTTTGAGGAAGCTCACTACTGCAGTTCGATGGAGTATTTTGGTACATTCGAATCAATGTCAACTCCTTTGGTTTTTAATGGTTGGTTCAGATTATATTTTCTCTGCTCACAAGTAGTCCCATGGTATACAAATAATTCCCACTAACTTCAGAGGGAGTACATAAGATGTTTAAGATACTATTTGTTGTGATTAAGGGTGTTGCATCCTGGCTTTTTGTAAGTTACTCAAATATGTTTTGAAATCTGTTGGAACCGTGAAAAATAGTAGTTTTGCTTGTAAATATAGGCTGAATTTTTATTGCAGTGTAGTTTTCTTGTGTTGCAGCCTACACTGTGCTTGGTTCTGGATTTTATGATTCTGTAAGAAACCTTTCCCAAGTTGCCAAGCAAAGTAAAACTGTTTGCTCTGGATAAGTAAAATCCTTGGCATGCAGATGACTTGTGTTCACACTAGGAATATGCATCACCTTGTTTTGACAACCTGCTATCTGTCTTTGGTGGGTTTTGGAGACATAAAACTTTTTAAATAGGTGCATGCAGACTCTTAGATCTTATAAAGATTATTTTCTGAACAGACTCCTTTTGACTGACATCCTAATAAATATATCTATAGCCAGCATATTTTGCTGCTTCGCTTTCAATGTGACTGCCTAAGTTGACAAGCAAAACAGACTCTTAATTAGGGATGTGAACAACTAGTCGACTAGTCACTTCCCCCCTTGCTGCCTATCAGAGGCAGCAAGGTGGGGGCGAAGAGAAGGGGATACTTCAAAGCAGCAGCATCTCATGGAGCCCGGGGCCAGCTGGGAGTCCCGGGCTGCACGTGGCGTTTCAAAGCGGTGGCGCTGCATGGAGCCCTGGGTCCTGCTGACCCTGGGCTCTGTGCAGCATTGCTGCTTTGAAATGCTGCGGGGAGCACCGCACTAGTGGGGGACTGCTTGAGTCCTCCACTGGCCCCTTACTCCCTGCAGTGCTTTCAACTTGGAAGCCCCTGGGGCTGTTGCTATGCTTCAAAGGCGGAGGTACCCTTATTGACTAATCGAATAGTTGATGCAAATTAATCTAAATTTAACATTTCTACTCTTAATATGTAACTGAAGTTGGTGAAATCAGGTAGCTTTACAGTACAGATTGTACCGCCCTTATCCAAGGCTCTCTGGTCCTGCAACATCTGTGGTCTGGCAGGATCACAGATGATCCTGGACCACAGAGTCCAGGTATAGGGCGGTTTGGCCACAGGGAGGAATGCAGCCGGGGGGCGTGGCAACTCAGCCAGGAGCCCTGTGTTGGAGGGGGGAGCAGGCGCTGCAGTGGGGCGATCTGGCCCCAGCAGCTGGGCAGTAGCAGGGGGCTGGCCCCAGCAGCTGGGCAGTAGCAGGGGGCTCCCAGGTGATAGCTAGGGAGCTCCGATCTCAGCCGAGTAGCTCTTGCCCCTGCTGCGCAGCAATGGCCCCAGTGGCTGCCGGGAAGTTCTGGCCCCAGCTGTGCAACTCTGGTGGCGGAGCTCTGGCAGCGACCAGGGAGCTCTGACCCCAGCTGCACAGCTCTGGCCTTGGTAGCACCGGGGCCAGTGGGAGCTGGCGAGCTCCAGCCCAGGGAGTGACGGCTGGCCAGGCAGCAGCAAGGCAGGCTAGAGCCCTAGTGTGTGTTTGTGGGATACGTGTTAGCATGGGCCAGGAGGGGAGAGACCTCCCCTGGTCCAGCAGATCCCCTTGATTGGGACTGGTCAGGTCCCCAGGGTGCCAGACCAAGGAGGTCCAACTTGTATTAGCCTTAACTTGCTACTTTGGAAGAGCATGTTTGGGCATTGTCATGTCTTTTAATGTGTCTGGGGTGTAGCCTTGGTGTAGTTTCCTTTTATATACCTGTTGATGTATGTTCTAAATTCATTCCACTGAGTAATTCTAATTAAAATGGCAAGTAGTAGAATATACCTTGATATGACAACTGATCGTTTGCTTAGTGGTGTGTCCACCCATATCCTTGTGAGTTGTGGACATATTTGATAAAAATATTTAATATAGCGCTTCTTTCTTGAAAGTCCCTCAGTACTTTACGAGTAGGAGGTTGATCTTGTCGCTGATGCATGGGAATAGGAATTAAGATCTGAGTTCTGTTCCCAGCTTTGCTCCAGACTTGCACTATAACCTTTGGCAAGCTACTTCACATCTTTACAGAACGGTCCAAATTTGTGTGCTTGCTTTCTCTGCCATGAAGATTGATAGTAATGAAAAAATGAACCCTGCGTGACTGGAATGTAAAGTATGATGATGATGATTATCCTTCACCCCATGTGAGTAGAATTTTGCAAAGGTGATTTGATTTTTCTCTGCACAGTTTTCTCATTTGTAAAATGGGCATAATAATCTCTTTCACACAGAAATGTTGTGAGGTACCCGGAGAGCCTCATATGGCAGATGCTGTGAAGCAAAAAGTATTTATTACATAAAGTAAAAGATTAATCTTTTAACCTTGATTGTTTGCCTTAAAGGTTAGTAAGTAAAGATCCCTAAGGAAGGTAGAAAGGTTTCATCTCTTGATTTCTGAAGCTTTTCTTAGGGATATTTCTCTCTATAGGCTTTGATCACACATTGAATTTTGTCAAGTATCTACCACCTCTGACTCTGATAGTCCTTTTGTTCCTTGTAACAAAATAAATCTTGCTGGAAACCATGACTGTTACACCCTTACAACTCTACTTATCTAAAAAATGTAATGGGTGTTTTTTGGTAGGACCCCAGGAAGAAGAATATGACCCCAATTCAGAACTGATGTAAGCAAATGCAACACCCATGAAAGATTCTGAGCCAAATTCAGTGCTGAACATTATGTATTACATGTAAATTGGCCAGAAAAGGACTGTAAAGGGAAAAGTGGTATAACTTGCACAAATGTATTGTTCGGTACACTATTTTTTATGCACAACTTACATGCGGAGAAAGCTAAAGATGTATGCATTGCAGGAAATCCAGCAAAAAATGATGTAAAATAAAGTAGCCTGCCTAGTTCATTTCACTTCTTCCTTGCCATGGTACAAATCCATCACTGTTAATTACACTTGGTTTTAGGGATGTTAGGAAGTGTGTAATCTGGTAACCATGTAGCCAACAAAAATTTTAACTGCTGCAGCTCTGCATTGAAAGGAGCTTAGAAGCCAGTGGACGGGCACACAAGCTCAGTCCTGGCTCGAGCCCAAAATACTTTAAATGCAGAGTTGCAGTGGGGGGTAGCTGACGGGACTCGGCTTGAGCCGGGACTGAGCCAGCCCGCCTGTGTGCCAGCTCCCAAAATACTTTAAATGCAGAGCTGGGGGAGGGGGAGGGTTGCATGTAACCACTAGTGTTGACCAATAAGCACCTGCTTATCGGTTAATAACTGGATACACTATTACATCCCTACTTGGTTTACATACTCACTGAATGTATGCAGTGTTGTAGCTATGTTGGTCCCACAGTATTAGACATACCATACCCATCTTGTATCTTGGGAGAGTCAAGCTTACATAGGACCACTAGATGTCAAATTGGAGCAAATTGCAGTACTGACACTTAAAATTTATTTATGCTAGTTTTCTCTCCACCTTATATCATTGCTTACGTTGGTGCTAAATTTGGACTTCTGTATTTGCAGGAGGGGTTCTGATGCCTTTCCCTAAACAGCTGGTCTGCTCTTATGATTAGTCTAAATTGGGGCATTTATTTTCCCGTATTGAAAACATTAGAACAATTTGTCAATACCATCTGTGCACACTAAGCACATGCTGACAAAATGTGTCAGACATATTTTTTGACACCTGAAGAGTGACCCTTGAATCACTTTTTTCCCTTTATTTAGTCATATCTTTTAAATGATGTAATGTCCATATTGGATTGCTTGTAGGCTTATTATTTAGGAATTTATTTCAAGTTTCCACTCTGCGAGGAATTTTAAGATTTTATTAAGAACATTTTTCTGTTGCACAGTTCTTTCTATTATCAACATTATGGCCTTAGAAAGGTAATATGTGGAGCTGGTCTGCTAGGATCACTAACACATTGCTAAGAGCATCAAATTAAAATAAAAGATTAAAGGTTTTTAAACTGGCTCCTCTCGTGGACCAGCTCCCGCCTGGCACCCTGCGCTGCTGCCTCTGATACAGGGGGCTCCTTGGTAGTGGGGCTGGAGCACACTGACTGCAGGCCCCACCTTAGGGACAATAGAATAGTTGAGTAACCAATAAGAATTCATTAGGTTAGTCAACTAGTCAATTAACTAATTTTTAACATCCCTATGATGGGCTCCAATTTAGTGTGGACAGGCAATGACAAAAGGGTGGGGCAGGAGCCATTGTGGCCACCTCTCCCCACCTCCAGTGCCCTAGAGGAGCCATAGACGCTCTGGTCAAGGACCTTAAAAAATTGGGGTGGGGGTGTGAAGAGAACTGAATCCTCACATGTGCGGTCTCCCCTCCCGGTATTCCAGCTGGGAAGTGGGGTTGGGGGCTTGCCCAAATCTGCCCAGCACTACTCCTGGGTGTGAGTTGGGGCAGTGGGACTTACCCAGCTCCAGCGGGAGGTGGTCAGGGTACAGGGCCTTGCCCTGCTCTGCCCACCTGATGCTGCTGCCAGCGAGTGGGGTCGGGCCGCAGGAGCTTGCCCCCTCTGGTGCGCCAGCTGAAGAGTGGGGGTTGCAGGATTACAAGCACCATTCCCAATCCTGCTCTGCAGCTGGAGCATCTGCTGGGCAGAATGGGCAAAGCCCTATGCCCCGACCCTGGACCTAGGCAGGAGCATTGGATTGGGAGAACAGGGCAACCCCTGCGGCGTGACCCCCTCTCTCTAGCTGGGGCTGAGCAAGTCCCTGTGCCCCAACCCTGCTCCCCTGCAAGAGCCCCAGACTGGCTGAATAGGGCAGGCACTGGGGTAGGAGTGGGCGGGTCATGACCTACTCAGGCCTTCTTGTGGCTACACCACTGGTTTAGCAGTGGAAAGAAGGAGAGTCAGTTCTGTGTGACCAGCCAGCTGTCTGTAAGCCATGGTAAGAAAA
Source organism: Apalone spinifera (assembly GCA_030068395.1). NCBI lineage: Eukaryota > Metazoa > Chordata > Testudines > Trionychidae > Apalone > Apalone spinifera. Next base: position 41,377,131 of record CM057847.1, read on the forward strand.
CCACTGATTAGTTGTTACCACTCTTCTCATTGTTTTGAGATCAATGGAAGTTCAATGGCTGCACTCGGAAACTCCTTCCCTTCCTAAAACTGCTTTCCTCCTGCAAATAATGCTGACCTATGTTCTTTGCAGAAGGGAAAGAAACTGAAGAAACAGCTACATTACATTCCTTGCTGTTTCACTTGTTCGCACCAGATGGCCATGCTGTTGTCATATTCTCCTATGTTAGGTAACATCCCACTCCAGCCAGGAAAGGGTAAATAAGTTTCTCTGCACACAGACAGCTGATGCCTGTTTCACCTGAAAAAAGGTGGCTATTTAAAAAGCAGGAGCTGAACACAGTGAGAACTGCTGACCTGGAAACTTTGTTGAAGGTTGTCTGCAGCCTGGAGTCTCTGAATAAATGGACAAATCTCCTTTATGTTGTTTTCACTTTCTTTAAAGCCTTGGACACTCAGTCTGGGCCTCACAAAGGGTTAGAGACCCAGCCCTTGCTAAGAGATTAATAGTCCATTTGCCTTGTAATGCTAATGGGGCAAACCCTGATTGTTTGTGGACTACCAGACTCTTCTACTTTGCCCTTATCACTGGTACTGCTTGAAGGACTTTAAGAACCAGGGGAACTGGCTCCCTGAGATGTGTTGCTGAAAGAACATAAACTTGTGGCAGACTGGCTCTAGCAACTACTCACAATCAGGTAAATGCTTCTGGGACAAAAGAGGTGCCTCCTTTGCACTGTTGCACAGCCTCTGACATCTCCATTGCACTCTGAATTTTGGGGGGAGGAGGGGTAGGAGTACCATAGTTGAAATTATGTACGAGTTTCTGTTTAAAGCCAAAATTCAATTTTTGGGGGAAAAAAAACCCCTACAAAAAAGAGTCAGATGAATTTGGAAACTGGAAAAGAGGGTAAGTGCTATAGTGGACGGGGGAAGTGAAGGTTAGGTCATCTTGAAATACTGCACCCCAGCAGTGAGTTTGTTTACAAAGTTGATAAATTATTCTATTGCTGTTTTGCACACATACATTGAGGAGGGGGGGAAGAGGCAGATGCAGAGACACAGGAAGCTGGATTCCCCTTGCTGAGATATAAAGGAAAGAACTGAAAAGAAGCCCTTTGAAATCTAAAAAAAATGTTAGACCTTGTTTTTGGAATTATCATGGTTAAAACTCAGTGTTAGGGAGATAGTGCACTACCTTGGGCAGACACCAAAGATCTCCAGTGTGTATGGGGGGTGGGAAAGTGGGTCCTATCAAAATCACACTTGCAAAGGGGCAGGTGCTGAATGGAGAGCCAGGAGACCATGAGTTGTAGTCCCATCTTTCACTGATTGGCACTAGTGATATGTTTAGACTTGCCAACTTACTGAGCAAAGATTCATACCCCTACTTTAGGAGGCAGGAAAGTATCTTTTGCTGAATTTTACAGATACTGTGAGGAAAGAGCTGGGAATAGGGCCCAGGTTTCTATTATGGCAAACTTCATTTCTTTAGTGATATTGCCTTTCAGAATGAATGTGCTAAATATGTATCATTGGGTGTCCGGCATGCTCTAGCCACTGAGTTATACTTCATTCCCCAGATCAAGAGTAGAAAGAATTATGATTCCTGATATTCTACTGCAATCCAATAAATAGTTGTGTAACTTACTGGGAAAGTGTCTGTTAAGGTGGCCATCTGTGGCATAGATCTGAAGGTTCTCCATTCAGATCTTGTTGCCAGCCCATGAAGGAATCATTAAGGTGGTGAAGTTTCTGTTTTCCCAGTTTTTAAGCTCACTGCTAAGTTTGTTTTAAAGCTAGATTGTGTATCCTTCGCCACAGCTACAAAAGAGACAGATTGGTTTTGCTAGGTCAGGGGGCTGGCAGAGATTATGCAAGGCAGAACCAGGAGTGGAGCCAGGTCCCATGTATACCACAGCCAACCCTTATCCCTGTAGGCTGGTACCTCTCAGCCAAGTATGCAAATTTGGCCTTATTTTCTGTTGTACCTGTATAAAGAGACTTCTGCTGCATACTCAGCTCTGAGAGGCACTGTGAGAGAGACATGAATTTGTATAGTAAATAGTTGCACATTTTCATGTAATGAATTAGGCTGTAGGGTAGGAGAAGAAGGATAGTCCTGTGGCTAAGATAATAAACCTGACCACAGGTGAACTGCTTTTATCTATAGGCAGCCTGTGTGGTCTTGGGCAAGCATCCTTTGCCAGAAATTCTGGCAGTAGTTACTAATTAATGTCCTTGTGCCTTGGCTCCTCCTCTGTAGAAATTGAAGATTGTGGTGGTGATTACGTTACTAGGTAGGAATGTTTGCATCATGCAGTAGTCTGGAGCTATACAAGAAGTTTATTAGAAAGATGTCTACAGCATTTTCTAGGTGGGGACAATGTGGGGGAATAGCCTGTTTGTAATGGGGGTGAAGTCAATGGAACTAATCGCTTGAGTAAATGGTACTCAACAGAACTCAAGTTCCGAATCAGACCCTCTGACTCTAAGCATTTCCTGGCAAGGAACGTGAGTGGGTTTTTTTAATCTATGGTTTTAAGTTCTGTGTAAATTTACAGTGCAACACCAGTGTTTTTGCGATATTAATTAGTATTCAGGAATCATGCTACCTATGAGCGAAACAGGTATTTTTCTCTGCATCACATCACACCACACACACAAGTGCTACAATATTTTTAAAAGATACTGTATGAATACCATACTGTTGAGAGAATACACAAATCACCCACTCCAATAGGAAAATAAATTGTAATTAATTTGGTTGCAAATAAATTGGAGTTATGAGTGCTTTTTAAAATAGCTTAATTGGAACTAATTGCTTTATTACCCTTAAAGATGGTAGCCTGAAAACAAGGCTAAGGGAAAGTGCAACAAAATGATCAACAGTCATTATGGGGAAACAAGAAACAAGTGGGAGTGCACAGGTTATTGGCCTTATCTTGCAAAAGGTGCAGAATCTGTCCCTCTTGTTAAGGGCTAACACTGTGTTGCAGAAGGTGCTCAGTGTTAGAAACTTGCCCACTCCCCCTCTCAAAGGACACTAACTGTCTACACTACAATTTTATCGCCCCCTAGCCTGAGCCCCTCGAGCCAGAGTCAATTGTCACGGGCTAGTCACAGGTGTTTTGTTGCAATGTCGACATTATGCTATGGCGCGCTCCCAGGGTTGTGGTGTTCTCCAGTGCTGGCTTCTTTGAATCCCAGAACCAGCCCTTCTGAGCTTCTAGTAGCTTATATGCACTACTTCAGAGTCCACCTGGCTGTGGGCACTCTGAGCTTCGGATTAACCCCTTCAGGGACAACAATGGCAGGCAAGCATGGAACACAGACTTAGCAACACAATTGCTTAAAAGCACAGATGTTTTTATTCTTGAAACCCTTGAGAAACACAGCTCTTTGGAAAACAACACACTCCTGAATGTGCAGCCTTTTAGTCTGATCTCACCCTACTTGTGAGCCCTGGGTTTTGTCAGGGTTCATAGGCTAGATGGCCCTTGTACCAGCCTTCTCTCTCCTTAGCCTGGGCTTCTTGCATGTGACAGTGGTCTGGCTGCCTGCTCAGAGACTCACTTTTAAAAACAATCCCATTTTGCCAATGGGCTTCAGCCGGGGGGAACTCCAGACTTCCTCCTCTGCTCCCTCCCCCCCCCCTGGGGTGGGGAGTTATGCAAAAATCAGTGGTCCATTGTTCCACAAGAGGAGAGTCATGATAGAAATGTAGCCGTGTTATCTGGTGTAGCTGAAACAAAAAACAGGACAAACACTTTTGGCACATGATTGCATAAATTATGTTTCTGGATGCACAGGAATATGTGTTCTTGATCTTATAACTCACTTGGTTAGGTCCAATAATGGTATCAGCAGAGTGAATATATGGACAAAGCTGTCAACGGGGTACCTTCCCTTGCAACAAACCCCGGACACAAAAGTGTCCGTCTGCTATGTACATTGGACAAACGTCTCAGACACTTTGCCAA
>CM057847.1:41410640-41428157 GCA_030068395.1 Apalone spinifera
ATTTTTGCAAATCCCAAGCCAATAGACTATTTTCGCATTGTTGTTGTCGTATCTCTCTGTTAAAACCGGAAATTGCGCCTAGATGCGTTCAAAACAACAAAAAAACAATGGAACACGTTCACCATGTATTGCATCGTTTTGAGAGAAAAGTAACCCACAACAATGTAGTATATTGTTGACAAGTAAACACAATATTTTTATCAATTTATTTTTTACAAATCTGAAATCTCGCATCTTCATGCGTATAATAATTGTTTACTTGACTGAAGTACTTAGGGTTGCCAGGTGTATTCTACAGTCTGGTATTTCCTGATTTTTTCCAGCTGCACACCGGATGGAAGCCTGGCGTGGGCAGGGGAAGCGGCTGGAAGGCAGGGCCACGATCAGAGCTAGGAGCCTGTGATTGCGCAGAAGCCTGGCGGGGGTGGGGGGAGTGGCTGGGACTCCCGGCCACTCCTCCCACCCCACCGAGTCCCAGCTGGGAGGCGGGGCCGTGATCGCTGCTCTGGGCGCGTCAGAACAGCGGCATTTTCGGACAATTTTTTCACCAAGTTGATTTAACAAAATTAGCAAGTCTCAAGTCACAAACAATGAACCTGAGTCGAGTCTCAAGTCGAGTCATCTAGGCGACTTAAGTCGGACTCGAGTTCAAGTCACGGGACTCGAGTCAACAACTGCAGTGGCATGTCCTGTATTGGACAGGACCAAAGACAGAATGACTCATAAGACTTCACAAGTGAGGGCTGTAGTGATAGAGATGTAATTTCCCATTACGACTCATTGGATGTGTCCCTCTAGGAAAAAATACAAACCATTTTATTGCTTTACTCAGATACCCTCAAGCAAGGCAGCAGTACCTGATGGTTGATATTGTTAAATGCTTCAAAGAGGTCCAGAGAATGAAAATGAATGTCTGCTGAATCTGCTGGCAACAGGAAATCATCCTGAAAGTAGTTTCAGTTCCATGTCCTGGCCTGAATACAGATTGTTCTGGGTCTACAATATTAACCTCAATTAGATGTGGTTCAAATTAGCCTTTGGGTAGCTACTCCATGAGCTTTTTTCAGTCAACCTCTCTGTATACAGCTGCTGCTGCTACTCCCCTTCGCCAGCTGCTTTTTCCATACAGTTTCTGCATTGACCAGTGTCCTTCTGCACCCATATGGAATAACAGGTGTTTCCATCTTGTGCAAATTGTGAACCCTTTGTGAATGGCATAATACAGCTATTCAAATCCATTTCCATGATGCTTCAAGCTCTTTCCTGATTTAATTTCTTAACTTGTTTTCTGATATATGCAGCTTTGTTGCACCAGTCTTGATCCCAGGTTATTTGAGAAACCAGGTGGGTGAGGCAATATCTTTTATTGGACTAACTTCTGTTGATGAGAGAGATGAGGTTTTTGAGCTTACCCCAAGCTTTTGTTCAGATGTGGGACATATACTCACAGTGTTACAAGCTAAAGCCAAGGGTGAAAGAGTTTGTTTAGCCTAAGTAGATAACATATTTCAAGAGACTATTCAAGGTGAAGTGGCCCATTAATACCCTCTAGTCATCTGAGGGGAAAAAATGGGAAAGGGAAAAAGGCAGCTGGGAGGGAAGGGTGAGTTACAGGTTCTGATAATAAACATAAACCCAGTGTCTCTGTTCAGTCCATGCTTTTTGATGTCTAGCAAAGTTATGAATTTAACATCTCCGGGCTTGTCTTTTGAAGGCATTTTGCAGATTTCCTTTGAAATGAAGACTGAGGGGTCAGATATGGAGCGATCGCTTTGCAGTGTTCATCTGCAGATATGTTTGTCTTAACATTTATCTGAGTGAGTGTCTGCTTTCACCCACAGTGTTGTTATTACTGGGCCATTTAATGAACTGGATAAGGCATGCCACATTTTGTGATAGGCATGTGTAGGACCTATGAATCTTGAAAGATCTGTTGTGGGCTGTGTTGATGATCATACCAGTGGAGATAGGACTACAGGTGTGTCTATGGTTTTGCCATTGTTTGGTGCCACTTTGAGTTGATGTATCATGGACTATGAGTAGCTTGTTTCTGATTATAATCTTGGAGAGGTTGGGGGGGGGGCTGTTTGAAAGTCATAAGAGGGGGTTTCAGGAAAGATTTCTTTCAGGACGTGGTCCCCATGGCGTATGGGTTGTAGTTATTTAATGGTATCCTATGTCAGGTTCCAGTGTGGGGATGTTGGGTGACAACCAGGGGTGTACCGTTGAAGGGGCTTTTATTTCTGTACTGAAGCAGGTTTTGTTGGGGTTTTGGGTGCCCTGTTTCATGATGTGAACCTCTCTGCTGGAGTGCCCTGTTTTATGCAGGTGTGTTAAGGTCTATATTCTGGTCTTTCTCAGAGGAGCATATTCTGGGATATCTGAGTGCCTGGCTGTAGATAATAGATTTATTGGTGTGTTTGAAGCAGGTAATGGATTTGTGAAAGTAAGGGTAGTGATCCTTGAGTTTCTTGTACTGTATATAGTTGTCTGTAGGAGTCTATTGCGGAGCTGATTGTGTTGATTCACAAGTGTGGGAGCATTCTAGAAAGGAGTTTAATGGATGATTGGTGGTTGAAGTTGTGGTGGAAAGATGAGGGAGTTGAGTTATGGTTACCCCATCTCAGATAGCATATAGCAGAAATGGAAAGCACCCAGAAACAGCAATGAAAATTGTTTAGAACCCTGGAAAGACTTTGATGTAGGAAAGATTACAAAGATTAGGAACTATTTAATTTAAAGAAGAGACTAGTAAGAGGGGACATGCTTTAAAGAATGTTGTGTTTGTAATCATATTTCTCTTTCATAATAGAAAGATAATGCAACATCCAATGAAATTAAAAAGCAACAAATATAAAACTGATAAAAAGGAAACACTCTTTAATACAGTGCATAGTTAACCAGTGGATCTCATTGCCACAAGATATTACCAAAGCAGATAGCTTAATAGGATTCAGAATGATTTTATATTTATATGAATAATAAGAATATCTATGGTTACATTAAGTTAAAAATGTGCCTTCCATCTGTGAGACAAAAGCCAAACATTAACTGCTAAATTTTATGAAGAAATTTCTCCCATTGTGAGATTAGACCATAAATATCTGTTAGAGAAAATTCTTGAACCTTCCTTGGAAGAGTTTGGCTCTGGCTTCTGTCAGACACAGGATGCTGGAGTTGGGAGGATATTGGTCAGGTTTGGAATTTTTTTCTATAGCTAATCCTTTTTAGGGGAGTACATATGCCAAGGGGTAGATACTTGGTTTGTGGAAATTGATCCACTAATTTCAGTGACGCTGTGATAATTTACACCAGCTGAGGATCTGGCTCAAGTCTTTGAAAGCTCTTTGTTGGGAGGGAATATTTCACTTTTTATGTTGTGTGCATGGTATATTAAGTCACTCCCAGAGGTTTCAGCTTTGGCTATTTTAAAATCTGAACTTGAGAGGCCAAATTCTGCCATAGTATGTTCTCATATAAGTCCCAATAAATTCCACCGGAGCTCTTTGCTTGGATCTGAAGTCCGCATTTAGTTCAAAACATGTTTCTCCCACGTTCTTTTATTGCTTGTCAGAATATTTGAGTCCTGTGTGATTATGTTATGTGGCCTTAATGTTTTGAGGACATATATAGAGAGACATTTATTATGTTTTTGTATACTGACTTAAATTTGGTATTGCATAATGCTATTTGCTATGTTCTTGCAGTTTAGTGCCTTGAGGCTCTTATTAAATTACGGTTAATATTACTGTTCCTGGAGTTATTGCAAACTGAAAGGGCTTAGGGTGGATGGGTAATAAAAGTGTAACTTGAAATCCTTAAGTATTAAATCCAGATGGGGAGAATATTTTATTCATCAACTTATATAATGCCCATAATTCAACTGCATGTAGGTGCTTTCTATAAAATGCAAAAAAGTATTTTCTAGTGGCATAAAATATTGATTCAATAATTCAGCCTTCACAAATAACTCACCTCCCATAACATCTAGCTCCTAAAGTAAATGAGGGCCTGATTTTTTTTTCCCCAGCCCGGCCCCTTTCTTTGTGTCCATAGTACAGTTGATTGTGGGTACAATGTATTTCACAAAAATGTTTGTCTATCTAGTGTACAGATACAATCCTGGAGTTAGACATTTGTGTGACAAAAAGGGAGTTCATATGTAAAAACTAAATTCTGAAATGTTCCATTTAAAAGTCTTACTTGAATGGAAGTACAGTCCAGCAACATCCCTGATCCAGCAGGACCACGGACGTCCCAGGACCAAAGAGTTCCAGTGGAGGGCTGGTGGCTGGGCGCCCTGCAGCAGGGCTAGAGCCCAATAGCAGAGCTGCCTTGTGGCAGGGAAATAGGAACCCCGCAGCAGGGCTGCCACCCAGTGGCAACACTGCAGGGGGTAGGCATAGGGGACAGGAGGCAGCGGGGCTGGAGCCTGGCAACAAAACTGCTTAGCAAGACCAGGAGGCAGCAGGGCTGCCCGGCAGCATGACCAGAAGCCCGGCAGCCCCACTACCACCAAGCGGCACAGCTGCATGGCGGGACTAGAAGTCAGCACGGCTGCCCGTAGAGCCGGGATTCTGACCACAGGGTTGTCTGGCAGCGGGCCAGGAACCCAGCAGTGGGACTACGCATGCCAGTGGCAGGGCTGCCACAGTGGGGCAGGAGCCCTATGTGCAGAGGGGTTGGCAGCAGGGGAAAGCCAGCTTGGAGACTGGCACCGAGGCTGTGGCTGGGGGGCAGGGAGAAGGTTAAGGAGAGTAATTTTTCTCCCTCATCCTTGTAACACCCTTTTAAAAGCTGTTGTTGTCCCCCCCCCCCCACAGTCTTCTGTTTTACAGATTAAAGAAACCTAATTCTTTCCACCTGCCCCCATAGATCATGTTTGCTCGTCCTTTGATCATTTTTGTTGCTCTTCTTTGGACCTTTTTCAATTTGTCCTCATATATGATGCCCAGAACTGGACACAACGCTCCAGATAAGCCTAATCACCACATAGTAGAGTAAACATGACTATTTGAGTCCAGAAATTGTCATTGTTCCCTGAAGAAACCAGGTACTCTGCTGCAGTGGTGCTGAAACAGTTTTTGCTGTGGGGGTGCTGAACTGCACTTCTCCTTACCCTTGTCCATGCCCCTCACTCCCTCTAGAGCTGACACTGGCAGCTGGGACTCTGCATGGGGACTCAGGCCTGGTGCCCGGGCAAGATCCAACATGTGAAAGGTGGTGAAGCCTTCAGGTGTGGATCTGGCAGCCAGCTGGGATCTGAGGCTAAGTGGGGTGTGTGGCTGCAGATAAGCAAGACCTGGAGCTGGCAGTGGTGCTCCCAGGCAGCAGCAGGCCCGGCGGCAGGGTTTGGGACCTTCACAACGTGGGGATTCTACAGTACTCCTACATCCCGCACTTATGTTTTGCTGCATGGTTCAAGTGACATTTCATTGTTTTGGATTTGCTTTGATTAAATGTGTTTTATACTACCTGTTGAACCTCTCTTGTCTGGCACCCTTGGGACATGACCGATGCTGAACCAGAGAATTTTCGGAACCACGGGAGGTCAATATTGTCTAGCAGCATTACCAACACTTCCACGGCTTACTGGGCTCTTAGAATACATTTAGGGGCAAATTAGAGCTAAATAAAAGCACAGAACACTGAGATCCAGGACTGGTGGTTGTAAACATCCTTTATGGGACCATGGGAAACTGCCACAACCATGATAAGTGGACATCTGGCTAACTAAAATCATGTCAAACTAGAGAGGTTCAACCTGTATTGGCCTAAAAGAAATATTATACTAAACAACTCATGCTTCATTTCTGCTTCTATCTTCATACATTTCATAAGGGATACATACGTAAAGCAAAAATGCTTACATTGATGAATGGTAATATCATATTTTTCATCAGCATGAAAAAAATTACTAAATACAATAGCAATATTGAAATGGATATTAAATATTATTTAAAAACACAGAAGAAGTAATATTCTGATTTTTCTTTATGTTGCATACCTAAGGATGGATTTCCAATGTACGAATTTAGGAAATTCCCTGTTAAGCCCATGACAATTTTGTGTATAAATCCCTACCCAGACATAAAAGATGAATACATGCTCCTTTGACAACTAAGCTGAGTTTTTATTACAGAAATATAGTAGTGTTATATGAGCTAAATGCTGTCAGAAGAACCACTGATTCACTTTCTAAATTTTGTCTTTCATTTAATTCAGTGGCAAGCAACCTTTTTTTGCCCAAGATCACTTTTTAAATGTTAAGACAACCCAGGATCTACCTCACCCCTTCCCTGAGGCTCCGCCCACTCCATTTCCCCCTCTGTCCATCACTTGCAGTCCCCCACGCTTGTTCAATTTCACTAGTCTGGGACTGAGTGTGGGCTCTGAGCTGAGACCTAGGGATTTGGGAACAGGAAGGGGTGAGAGATGCAAGATCTGGGAGGGAATTTGGGTGCAAGAGGAGACTCCAGACTGAGGCAGAGTGTTGGGGTGCAGGTGGGAATGTGGGGTGCTGAGCAAGCACCCAGGCCAAGGAGAAAACCCCAGAATGCTTGTGGGAAGCAGGGTTTTGCATTTTCCCCCTCAGTGACCCCCTAGAAGGCAGGACAGTTGCTTCCCAGGCTGGAGGCCCAAGGGAAAGGCCTGTGGGCGTGGCACGCCACAGGGCTTGGTGGAGAGTTTGCTCGACCACAACCCCTGCCCCAGAACTCCCTGCTGAGTGCACAGGGGCAATCCGTGCAAGCAGCCTCTCCTCTCCTCCTGAGGCTGAGGGGCCGTACTCAGAGAAATACCTTCCTGCTGGCCAGATCCACCACTTGCCCCAGCAGCTGGACCAACTCTTTCTCATCAGATCCCAATTTAGCCCCCCTCCTCCCTTCCCCAAGCAGCACCAGCAGTCTTCCAGAACAAGATCACCGAGTAGCCAGGAGGGGAGGAGGGAGTAGCCGGTGTGACAGCAGGAAGAGGCAGCAAATTTATGATGGAAACAGGAAGGAGTGGGAGGAAGCAGCAGCAAATGGATGAAAGGGCAGGGATAGAGACAGAAGGAAGGATGAAAATTAGAAGGGTCCCAAGAGAAGGGGGATGAGGAGAGTAGTAAAAACAGACGGAGCTGGGGAGGATTCCCATGCCCGCCTGCTTCTGCAGCTGGCAAGCCTGCAAGGATTGGGGGGCTGTGGGAAGTCCCCTCCCCTCCCCTCAATGTAGTCTCTTCTGGTTGGTTGTGGAAAGGAAGCAGCCTGATCGTTGGGCATTGTGGAAATTCTGTCCTGCAGTCACAGCTGATGGGTAGTTTTCTGCTGACTTCTGGATTAGCAGCAAACCCAGCCCACACCCTTCTCAATATTTCCCTGTCCTTTTAAGTACCTTTCAAAATTAAGACAGTCCCCTCTGAGAAGGTATCCAGCAAATCAGCCTGAGGCTGCAGTGGCATGCAGCCTGTATTTGGAGTTCAGCTGTGGCTTTTGGAAAACAAAGGGAAAACAGAATCCCAACTCTGTGTATAAAATGATGGGGATTAAATTAGCTTTTATCACTGGAGAGAGATCTTGGAGATATTGTGGATGTTTTCAGAGAACTCTATCCACTCAATGTGCAGCAGCAGTCAAAAAAGCAAATAATGTTAGGAATAATTTAAAAAGGGACAGAATAAAACAAAGATTCTTATTGCCTCCATTTAAATCCATGGTACACCCACATCTTGAATACTGCATGCAGATGTGATTGCCTCATTTCAAAGGTATATCTTGGCATTGGAAAAAGTTCAGAAAAGGGCAACAAAAATGATTAGGCGTTTGGAATAGGTGCCATATGAGGAGAGATTGATAAAACAGGGACTTTTCAGCTTAGAACAGAGGAGACTAAGGGGGGATATGATAGAGGTCAATAAAATCATGAGTAGTGTGGGGAAAGTAAATAAGGAAAAGTTTTTTATGTGCTCCTATAACACGAACTAGGGGTCATCAAATGAAATTAATAGCAACACAGACTTCTCCTTGGTTAGAGCTGGCTCCTATGTGAGGAAGGCAGGATAAGGGACACGCTGAAGGTAAGGAGATGGGTGAGTTGAGAAGTGGTTTAGGGGATTAGCCATTTGCCTGGGGAGTACAGGGAGGTGGGCTTAAGTCCCCCCCTTCGCCCCCCCGGGAGCAGCTGGACAGCCAACACTGACTGCCCCAGAAGTGAAGCCAGCTCTGGCATTAGGAAGGCAGGGTGATGGAAAGTAAGGAGGCGGGGTGAGTCCTGAAGTGGCTGAGATGATTGGGCATTTTCCTAGGGAGCTCAGGGTGGTGGTGGGTTCGAGGTTGAGAGTGGCCAGCCGGCCAGCCAACCACCACACGGATGGAGCCAGCTCCGGCATTAGGAAGGCAGGGTAAGGGTCACGCTGAAGGGAGGTAGTTGGGGTGGGTCCTGGAGTGGCTTAGGGAATAGGGCATTCGCCTGAGGAGCGCAGGGGGATGGCACGAGCAGCCAGACAGCCAGGGATGGAGCGGGTAGGGATTAGGGCATTTGCCTAAGGAGCCCAGGGTGATGGGTTAAAGTCCCTTTGCTCCCCTGGGAGCATCTGAACTACCAACACAGGCTGCCCCAGAAATGGAGTCACCTCCCACACAGGGAGGGCAGGATATAGTGGCTTAGGAGATAGGGCATTTGCCTGGGGAGCACAAGTCCTGCTTCCCCCATCCACCCACCCTGGCAGCAGCTAGACAGCAGCTGGATAGCCAGCACAGGCTGCTCCAGGGATGGAGCCAGCTCCTGCATTAGGAGCAGGATAAGGGACACACAAGTTTGAACAGAGCACAGAGAATTCCCATCTTGGGCAAAAGGGATATAAGGGGAGGGATGAACCCAACAACAGTGACAAACACCAGACACCAGGATGCCCCCTTCCTCACTTACCATCTAAGATGCCTGCTGGAAACATCCAAGACTAAACAGGGGGAAGGATCAGGCCCAAACTGGGAAGCTGGCTAGTTTGTGTCATCTGCATCGCCATGCCACCATCGCTGCCTGCCTCCATCCTCGGCCTCTCCCTATGGCTAGCCTTGGCACCATCCCCTCTAGGCATGGGCTGTTCCTTGGGCTCCATGGCTTTGAAATGCACAAGAGTCCCCACTGGGGATTCTTGTACATTTCAAAACAGGCACACTGTGTGCAGCCCGGAGTCAGCGGGAGTAGCATTCCTCCTTTGAAATATACGAGAGCCCCTTCTGGGGCCCTTGTACATTTCAAAGGAGGAATGCGGAAGTGCCTATCAATTAGTCGAGTAGCGGATGGAAATTCCATTGACTACTCAACTAGCTAATTAACCGCAATTTAACATCCTTAGTACTGAGCCCTTGTAGTGGAGCCCTCCCAGAGCTGAACTGGTTCAGCGTTTGTTGCTATGCAGGGGTGTGCTAAACCCAACTCTGTGCTTTGGCTGGGGGAGACCAGAGCTTCTGGCCCAGCAGGACAGGATGGTGGGGAGCCAGAGAGAGCAAGAAGGTTGGCATCAGTGGCATGAATAATACACCTGAGGACAACCCCAAGGGGACTTCTGTGATGTCACGTACTTTCTCATACGCTTCCGCCATCTCCTCCTATGCAGGAGCTGACATACTGCCAGTGTATCCTTTCACCCTTCTCATCTGCTCAGTTTAATCATTGGGCTGCACATCAGGCAAGGCAACTTCTAGCTGACTCCTTTTGTGCACTGTGGGCTTTTTGCCCATGTTGTATTTTCTCATGCTCTCTAAACCTGCATGTCTGTGTTCCTGTCAGAATGGAGCAGCTGTCCTTAGAATTACCAGAGAGTTGTCAGCACAGTTTGACACAGATTTGTCCCAGAGCTTAGAAAATACGTCTCTCATGAGTGGGGATTTTAATACTGATCTGCCCCTTAGGCTCAGAAATGCTCCTGAGAGGCTGCTCTCTAGTGTTGCTGACCTCAGCAGAGGGTGCTGCAGAGTGGCAGGGGAGGGGTAACTCTACTCTCCTATGCCCTGTGGGGGGATTTGAGAGTGTCCACTGAGCACTGATTTTCCTGCTGCTGCTTTGCAGATGGGCCTCAACAAATAGTTTATGTTGTAGAACATTGGAGGCAGCTTAATGGATGATCATAACCCCCGATACCAGTACCATCCCTTGGCCTGATGGAAAGTTTGCTGCCAATCATAGAATAGAGGGAGGAGTTAGGGGAAGATTGAGGAGGACAGATGGAAAAGGGAGATTTAAGGAAGAATGATTGATTGATTTGAGTAGAGAACTCAACCCTGTATAACTTCCAGTTTTTGGCCAATTCCTAACACATTAAAAAGTTGCAGCGGAGCCAAAGCAGCAGGCTGTAAGCAGATGACCCTTTGCTCCATTCCCAGTTCTGCCATTAACCTGCTGTGTGACACAGGGCTAGCAGTCCTTTCAGTTTGTCCATCTCTCAGAATGGAAATGATAAATCTTACCTGACTTTGTAAGGAGTTCTCTGATTTCTCACACAAAGGGGTGCTAATAGAATTCCATAAGAACGGCCATTTTTCAGACCCATGATCCATCTGAGTCTTTAACAATGCCTTGTGCCAGATGCTTAAGAAGGAATGAACAGAGCAGGACAATTATTGATTGATACATCCCTGGTTGTCCAGTGCCAGCTTCTGGAAGTCAGAGGTTTAGGGTCACCAGAACACTGGGTTGTGTCCCTGACCATCATGGTGAATAGACATTGCTAGACCTATTCTCCATGAATTCATTATCACCTTTCTGTTTGCCACTTTTGAAACAAATTTATAATACTGCACATTATGAATATATCATTATTAATATATATGCAGTCATTTAAAGGATCAAACATTCTCTCATGTCTTATTGCCTCACTTCTGTAGTTCCTGTGTCTTCATTTTCTCTTGTGCGTGGGAGGTTTTGGCGCCTGTGGTTTGCAGTGCCCAGTGCTTTCCTTATTTCTCTATTTCTGCTAGGGTTATGTGAAGGAAAATGTTGCTTTGTAATGTTCTTGGTTTTAAGATCAGTTTGTAGTTAAACAAACTCTCAACCCCACCCCCCGAAGTGTTTGTTGGCTATTCTACTTTTCCTGCATAGCAATTGAAACACCTGCCTTTCTTCAGTGGCCTATATGCTGTTCTAGATAAGGTTGAATAGTGTGAGAAGCAGGAGCACCCAACAATCTTGTGAGCTGGGATGCACTCTGAAACAATAGCAAACAAGATTAGGAATCACATTTTAAGCCAGGCCGAGTTTCCCAGAGCTGCTGATGCCTTGAGGAAACCTAAGTAATAGTGATTTAAAGAAAGGTAGAGAGGGGCTGTGTTTTAGCAGGGATTTCACTAATAAAATTACAGTTTTATAATTAATTTAACTTCTTCCAACAGAAGATATTAATCTAAGCAGATCCTTCTTTTTCTGTAGTGGTGAGCAGATGCTTCAATTAACATCACTGATTATGAAAAAGCATAAGTAGCCAGAGGCACAGAACTCTGTGTGGTTAAAGCAGAGCTACTTACAGTAATGATTATTAAAGGGACATAAATGCTTTTTTTTCCTTTGCAGGAGACAGATGAGCCCTCTGCATGTTTGCATTTCTGGCCTCTTATTATGTTTTGACTTCAGATAAAATGTTGAAGCTGCAGCATATACAGATTACTTTTGAGAAATGTGAGCTGGGGATCCAGTCCCACTGTAAGCCACAAAGTCTCTGCTTCCTGCCACTGTAGAAAGATAGAGAAAGGACAAGCCAATTCAACAATCCTCAAAACCAACATATTGGGTTGAAGGAAGCCCACACTCCAATATAATGTTACAACCAAAGTTAGTTTACTCCACTGAAGACATGTGCTACATTTATTTTTATCAAGGAATAATCTGCTGTTTTTACAGCCCTCATAAAGTCTGCATTAGGAAGCACTTGCCCATGTTAAGGAATGTTAGGGATGGCACTATGAAAACCTTTAAAATATGGAGCAAATCCTAACCTCAGGTGTTCTGACACTCTCGGGCCGAGGAATTTGCAAAAGATGAGCAGTTTTATGACTAGCTAAAAATCTGCTTCAGAATGGGACTAGGTTTGAAAACCACCAGACTACTGTGAGATAACTGGCCTTTAATTTTCAAGCTTTGCATCATGAACAAGATTAATCATATTATAACGGGCAGTTTAAAATAGAGAATTTCAGTAATACAGTCATTTCATATGGATTATAATTGTTCATTATCTACCTAAAAGAGAACCCTGCTTTTTTTAGTCTTCTGATTGATTTTTCACCATATTTTTACACTGATAATACCAAAGTAATTTAGATAGCATGAACCTGAATAAAATACCCTGGGTCTTAGTGTTCAAATGCTCCCTTGTTCCTATCCCTGCACTCACTCTTAAAGGGGACATGCTGTTTTAATGCTGTTTTATTTTATTTATTTATTTATTTATTTATTTATGTATTTGCTTAATAAGTCTTGGAGTCCTTTTTTTTCCCTTAACAACTTTGGTCTCTTCCCTCCTCCCCTTTTTTTCCTTCAACAGAATTTTTTCCCGGTGTTTTTTTTTGGGGGGGGGGGTAGATTTGGTATTTTTGTTTCAACCATCTGGCAACCCTAGTCGTGAGTAGATAGAGAAATGTATGCTTAGTGGTGATCAGGGTATTTTTCTTTATTTCGCTGTTTGGTTAAATTTTCTGTGTGAAATCCATGTACTTCCTCCCTCCCCCATTCACTATACCTAAGCTGTGCCAGAGATACCATTTTTTCCTCTGTTTTAATCTGCTCTTTTCTCAGTTGCTCTTTAACACCTAGCAACCAAGTATGCTTTATCGAGTATATCTTTTTCTTTTGTTAATAAAATCACCTTTTTTAAGGCAATTATTTTATTCTTGTGTCCTGGAAGGTAACATGTCTCTATGTGTGCCTGCTTAGGCTGAGAGATCAGCTACTAGAGACTGCAGTTTGTTTTATGTTTTCTTTTTCAAGCTCTCTTGTTGTAAAAGAGCTTGGGGAGGGGACGGGGTACTCTGGAAGAAGTTCAAGTGAGTCTTCCTGGGTTTAAAAGAAGGAGTTGGACACTTGATGGCAGAAGCCTATCTCCCAGAGCCAGTGAATTTGTGACTGGAGAGTTTTTGTAAGCAGAGTCTATAGAGGTAAGGTATTTTAAGTGCTCTTGCACTCAGAGTGCCAGAATGGGTAACAGCCCTGATGTGGTCAGAGCAGTGGGATCATTTTGAACCAGTAACACAGACCTCATGAATGGATGGAACAGTGGCAAGAAGAAGCAGACCAATGGTGAGGCTTTGGGTGGAAGGGTGGGCTGGGGGCAGAATAAATGTTTAGAGTAAATTTACCATAATGAAATCAGCATATGAACCCAAGGTATAATTATACACATGATTAAGGACAGTTACTACTTTTTAAAAAGTAACAGAAATTTGTGAAAGCAGTTTGACACTGACACTCTGCACCCCATATTATTCACAGACATGATTTACTAAAGCATCCATAATTCTCCAAGTAACCACTGCATAATGCACCATCCCACTGTAAAATCACCCCTGGAGTTAATTCCAACATAAAAATCTAGGGGATGTTACAGTTTTCAAATTCAGGTGGGATTTTCTGTTTGGGCCCCTGAGACTATAAATACTTGGTATATCTGATGTGGGATGGGGCGGCAGGAGTTACACCACTTCTTCCTGAGGCAGCTCCATCACAAACAGATTAGCTTTCAGGGTTGCTCTAACATGCAGCAGTTAATGACTCCCTAGGCATGTAGAGAGGGGGGATGCCATAGAATGCAATGCACTCGAATCACAGCACACTTTCCTTCTCTGTGCTGGTACTGGGAGGCAGGAAAAATGGCATTGAATTGACTTTGCTGTTTTAAACCAGTCTTTGAAGCAGCACAAAGGGGCCTGAATTGCAACTGGGATCTGGCTCGGTCTTTTCAAAATGCACAATTACATGTAACTTCCTTCTAAGTTAGATGGGGCCCATATCTGCTAAGGATATTTTGGGGAATTGTCCTTCACAGATGCAATGTGTCATCACCAACCAGACTAGGGTTTTAGATCTACTCTTCCTGCTGGGGACTGGAATTAAGGTTGTTTTTACCCTCTCTTGCCCTTCAGTAGCTTGGTTCCATCTGCAGGAGGCTGACAAACCCATGAACATGAAATGATTCTTCTGGTCAGAGCCTCAAGGGAGACTAGGCCACCACCTTCTCCCTTTACCATCCAAGATTGCTGCCAAGCCTCTCATCCATTGCTGAGAGAGACCATGATTGGCCTCAGTTGGAGGCTTTTGCTTCTATAGCTGGCAGCATAAGAAACTCTCTCTGAATCTCAGATAATGAGCTTAACCCTTCCCCAGAACCAAGACCTGTATGAGGTATATAACTCCACCAGCATAATGGATCCGTGGGTGCATGATCGTCACATTTGTTAAAGTGGTAGAAGCATGTGTATTTTATGCAGTAGAGCCCAAGGTATATGATATCTGTACGATGTCCATAGAGGGAGGGGAGCCTGTCATGGAACTGTTTCACAGACTCATCACAGATGAGACTTGAGCTCTTGTGAATTCATAGGGCAAGAGGCTGTGGTCTGCTCCCCTTATGCTTCCCCAGCAATGCAAAGGAAGTGGAAACTGGCTGCATCCCTTGGGCTGATGTTCCCTGTGGCATAGGAGAACCCCAAAGGTGCAGATCTAGTAGAGCCAGCTCCTACACAATACCTCCTGCCACCCCTGGTGGGTGAGGTCTGTTGGCAGCAGGACAATAGCCATCCATCTGACAGCCATGGAGACTACATTCACTGGACTGTGGAGGCACTTGAGGCTTATCATGCTGGAAATGACTGAGGCCCTACAGCACTTTACTTTTAAAATCAAAGCATGAAATCTATAATTTGATGGTTTTTAGATTTTCCAGGCATCCCTCCCACTGGCTGATTGCCACCCTGCTGATCTTGTTGCAGAGCTATTTGCTTTTTCAATATACTGAACATGTTCAGTACATCAAACCTGTGTTATTTTTCAACCAAAAAACAACATTTTGGGTAAAAGACGCTGCTTATCTTGCAGTGAGCGTGATAAAGTGCAGATGGACACTCATTTTACAAATATGATTCTTGGCTATTTGTTTGTTGATTAATTAGTTCTCTCGAAGCAAATGTCTTAACATAGTGCTTCCTGGTGTTAACTTCTGCTTGTAGGTTACCAATATGTGAACTGACTCATAAGCCACATTCATTGTTTGGATCTCATTTACCTAAAATAGAAAGTCACTTTTCCCTATGTGCCAACAGTCCCCAAAATGCCTGTCATGCCCCCAACCCGCTCAGCTCCTAGACTAGCTCCCAATTCCTTGGGTTGCAGCTAGACTTCAAGCCCACCATGCTTTCCCTTCTCATTTTCTCCCCTTTCTCTTTTTCTGTTTCTCCCTGGTGATTTTATTGTCTCTTTCCCTTGGCTCTTCCAATTCACTCTGCTCCCCTCCCCCCCCAGCCTCCACCTCCTCCAGCTCCTGTGATGAGCTACAAGTATGTTATCCTGCGTTGTTCCCTGCTGACATGTGGGTGCGGTCTTTATTGACTTTGATCAGGTACTGAGTGGCTGGGCTGACATCACTTCTACTCCAAGCACAACAGATGTGAGCTAGGGGCATGAGAAGGAGCAGAGTACCTCAGCACCTAGGATTTCCTTTTTGGGGATGGGTTGCTCCATAGAATGCCCATAGTGAAGAGCTTACTGATGGGCATTAATAGGCGGCTTAGGGGTTCCACTAAGTGACAGGGATTTCAGTGGGTGATTCTTTTTGTCACTGTTTTCCACTGGCTGTCAATGTTCGCTGGAGGCTGTCAACATGGTGGATCCTAGGGAAAAAAAAGAAGACTGAAACTCTTTGAGTAATAAATTAACATAAGTGACATACATGTTTGTTAATATAGGATTTGATGACTTCCATGCTTGTGCTGATCCTGGAGTCCCTGAACATGGATACAAGACGCCCAGCACAGGTGTTTTCTTTGAAAGTGCTGTAGTCCGTCTTCACTGTCAAGAAGGATACAGGCTCAAGGGTCCTTCAAAAAAACTTTGTGTGAGACATTTTAATGGCTCCTTGAGCTGGAAACCGAGTGATAAAGCTGTGTGCCTGCAAGAAGGTGAGTTTTGAACATTTCACAAACAGCAGTCATGATCACTTGTGTACAGACCATTATACCTCCCTGCAGAGTGCACAAGTCTGTAAACACATTTCATAGGATTACATTCAATGTGTGTTAATTTCTGAGTAAAATTTTTATCCAGATAAGGTAACTAGTATGCACATGTGTTTGCTGTGTGGGCAGGAACAGGGGAAGTAAATGAATCTTAGCCATGAAAGTAATAATGTCCAATTACAAATAGATTTATCACTGTTTTTGTCAAAACATACACAGAGAGAATAATGCCATTGCTAACAGTAGCATTTATTACTATTACTGTCCACTTAGTGCTCCTTTTTGTAATATGTTGCCATGAAAATATAATTCATTTCTAATAGATATAAGCTAATCTATTACCATAGATATAAGCTAATCAGAGGCATAAATCAATTATTATTTATTACATGTATATGCATAAATAGAGGATGAAATAGGCATGGCAAGCACTGTATGTGTTTACTTTAAGTATTTTAGATGTTCCTGGGGTGAAACCAACTTCATTTTTGTTATCTATAAATATGTTCTGTTTAAAAATGTATATTTGATTCTAAGAAATTGGGAAACTGTTACTTTTTCTTCCAAGATGTTTGATGGAAGCAGGATTAGACTATCCAATCGCAAACATTAATTTTGGCTAAACATGTGTCCAAGTAGTATGCTATGTTCGATTCCTTTCACCAAGTATATTAAAACTATCTCTTCTTTCTACAATTGATTTTTTTTTTTTTTTTTGGTTCAGCAGAGATACTATAATCAAGAGACATAAAAAGTGTAAACAGGATTTAGTGTGAATGCTTTACCGCCTATGAAACTTCATAAATAATATTTGGCTGGCAATGTTATCTCTTTATTATAATAAAAACTGTGGGGCAGATATTCAGCTGGTGGAGTCACTCTGATTTACTCTAGCCGAGCAGCTTGCCCTGTGTATTAAGGAAGATTTTTTTTTCTTCTGCTATGTGTTCTTTTTCCCCCCTAAGGTCTGGTCTACACTAGGACCTTAGTCTGAAATACCACACCCCCCAAGTTGAATTTGTAAACGATGTGTCCACACTTCCAAGCCCATTATTCCAGAATAAGGGGCCACGAAATTCAAACTCCGTAGTCCTGTTTTTCATGAGGAATAACACTATTCCAGAGCTTGTAAGTCTAAAATAACATTAGTGTGGACACCCTGGCGCTGCTAATTCAAACTTATTGGCTTCCCGGAGGCATCCTTCAGCTCCCCAGAGTGCTTCCTGTGGCTCTGAGTCCTAGGTAGCTGTCAGCCGATGGTCAAGGCAGTGAGTGCGTGTGTGTTACACCCAAGTCTTCAACTGCTGAGACGCAAGGT
>CM057847.1:41433071-41445719 GCA_030068395.1 Apalone spinifera
GTGCCAGGACGCGTTAGTTCGAACCAGACCCCTTGGTTCGAACTAATGTTACCCCTCGAAAAAATCCCGGTGCGCACTTTCACTAGGGTGCAAGTGTAGACATACCCTAACTGTTCAATTTGACATGATGTTATCTGGGAGTATTTCTCCAAGATTTCCTTTATTCCTCTTTCTAATCTTATTTTATATTTCAGGAGAATAAACTGAGTCATGTATACAAGTCTCTCTTAATGTACCTAGCTGCTAACTGTTTAGTATTAAATGGAATTTTTTCTGTCTCTCTTTGTCCTTCCTCCCCTTCCAGCTGCTATTTCATCTATTTATTAAGGCTGTCAATTGACCTGCGTTAACACCTGCAATTAATGCAGGGCAGGATTAACAAGTTACTTTTTTTAACTCATTAATCGCAGGCATTAATGCTGCGCTGCCCCTTTGAAGGTCCGCTCCTTTGAAGTGCCGCTATGGCGCTTAAAAGGGGCAGTGCAAGTGGAGCCAGGGATCAGCTGGAGTTGCCAGCTGATCCCCGGCTCCACTGTTGCAAAGCTGGAGTCCCCAGATCCCTCGCTCTGTGTTGCAAAGCCCCTTTGAAGTACCGCTCAGGTGCTTCAAAGGGGCTTTGCAACACAGAGCCAGGGATCTGGGGACTCCAGCTGATCTGAGGCTCCTAATGCGCTGCCCCTTTAAAGCTCCAAAATGGCACTTCAAAGGGGCAGTGCAACAGCAGAGCCATACATCAAGTAGAGTCCCCAGCTCTTAATGTGCTGCCCCTTGGAAATGCCACCACAGTGCTTCCAAGGGGCAGCACTGCATGGAGCCCGAGGTCAGCTCTGGACTCCAGCTGATCCCGGACTCCATGCAACACTGTCCCGTTGAAATGCCGCTGCGGCATTTCAATGGGGAGGCGCATGCGATTAATCACCATTACATTTTTTAATCACTTGACAGCCCTACTATTTATCTGTATATTTTCTGCTTTTATTGCTTTGGCACCACTGTGTGTCTGTGCCCGTGTATTAATACTTTGGCATTCTTCCTCATGTCTCATATAGGAAATACAGAGTTTTCAAAAGTGGCTATTAATTTTGGGGTCAGACCAGCTTTTGAATATCTACATGGAGATGCCTGAAGGGGGCCTGATTTTCAAAAGGATGTTTTGGACAGTACTGAGCAAATTCCTTTTAAAGCAAATCACGTGGGACACAGAAAAAGTGAAGCATCCAAAACTGCTAGTAACTTTTGAAAATCTTGGCCAATGAATTCACACCAAGCCTGAGTCTCTGCTCCTTTACACCAGTTGTGACTCCGTTGACTTGAGGGGAGGCACACTCATGTAAAACGGGTATGCTGCAGCAGAGAGCTAGCTCTGTCTTCTCTGGAAAGAGGGACATTTTCTTGTCCTTTGGACTAATGCCTCACATACAGTATACACATTTTTGCAAATAGACCTCATGAGTGCTTAAATTCTCAGAGGGAATTTCAGGAAGCCCCTGTCCTTGCTATAAAAACTTCAGGAGGATGAAAATATTTACCAGAGGCCTGACCCAGGATAGGACATCACTCTCAATTGATTTACCTTATTCAGCATCTCTGCATAATGCACACAGTATGCAGCCTGGGAAAGTTAAATATGCATGCAAATTACAACGTAATGGCCTGTTTATGGCCAGCCTGTGGACAGGTGTCTGCAAATGGATAACATGGGGCATTTTTTTTCTGTTTTACTATCTGAAAGTGATTATAATATACATCACTAAAAGCAAAAAAACAAATGAGCAACTGAATGCTAGCAATGTGGACTTGCTATTGGCTAAACACTGACCATGTTTAAGGAGAAGAAAATAAATATGCGAACCCCATCACACAGCTCTATTCCTAGCATGTAGATCTGAAAGGCAAGCAGGTGGGATGAGAGTATGGGATTAAATGAAGTTTGCTGCCTTGTTGGTGTGCAGATTCCCAGGTAGTAAGGAGATATGCTACTGACCACAGCGATTTAGGCATTAATAGTTTTAGCTGGTGAGGAGCTTAAAATATAGGTATATTTTGTGTGAACTCTGTAGCACTAATCTGAGTGCACCCTTGTAAATGTAGTTGGTTCTCATTCTCTCTTTCCTTAAATTGCAGGTCTTCATTCCTTACAGGGTATTTGCATTTCCTCTCCCTCCCTTCTTCCCTCTCTCCCCACTCCTCCGCCTCCCTCTTATCACCCTGCAGAATGCTGTTAAGTCTGTCCTCCTGCTTACTACTGCACATGCAGTTTAATTTGTGCTGCGATGGAAGGGGAATATTAAAAGCAATCTAGTTTTGCGGTCTCCATCTGCTTATATGTAAGGATTAGAAATACGTACTTTCATTATAACACATCTGACTCTACAATTACACAATGGGCTATAAATGACTAGGAGAATGAATATTAACTGAATTAAACAACAAATGGTCTGGTAGCACTTTATAGACTAACAAAATATGTAGATGGTATCATGAGCTTAACTGAATTGTATTTTGTACTTTGCAGACTGTAAACTGTTTAACCAGAATAGATATATTACGGAGTGAGCTTTGCTAAAGAGCTGAATTATTGAGCAGTTGGCCACAGGGTTTGTTTTGGTTTGGGTTGGTAACTAAAATAATAATGCATAATTTTTATTAAGTCACAGATTGCCTTGTTCCACATGTTGAAGATGCAGAAGTTCATAACAAGACATATAGGACTGGAGATAAGTTAATAGTCAGCTGTCATGAAGGTTTCCAGATCCGTTACCCTGACTTAGACAACATGGTTTCAATATGTCAAGATGATGGAATGTGGGATAATCTTCCTGTTTGTCAAGGTATAGTACACCAGAATGCTTTGTTTTATAGCTTTTGCACCTTGTAATAGTTTATCAACACTTTTTCCTGCAACTAAAGAGTATAGCAATAGATCCAGTTGTGCAGTATTCTAATGGTACTTCTGCAAAGGCTTTTGGATTTGCTCATCCCTATTGTTCACATTTGCAAGTAAAATTCCACATTCCATCATAGCCTTATTTAAAAATATTATATTAAATTTTGTTATTTATTTGCTAGTCTAAAATCAGTATTAGTCATATCTTTTCTTTTAATGAAACAAGTTGAAATTCATCCTTATTATGTTACCACAAGGCCCTTTGAGTCATCTAAATCCATGCACTACTTCATTTAGTGAAAGAATTGAGCTTTTATACTGATTTTCACTTTGTTAACCCTGCAGGGCTGATGCAACTAGAAGGGAACAAGTTAGAGCCTATTCTGTCTCATGCATTCTCAACAGAATGCTTTATCAAGTTTTCAGTCAGTTGCACCATGGATACTGACTGAACACTGTGCAGTTGCATTGAGCCTAATTTGGCCAGTAGAGCCATTAGTACTAGTGATGTGTATGAGATGGGGAAAACACAGCTTGAGTTTGTCAGACTTGGGAAGAGTGATTGAGGTTAGGCCACCATTAGAGGACGGGTGTTAAATACCCTGGTCTAACCACATCCCTTTTCTCATGCATGGGCATGGATTAGCACCTTTAACCTCAGTTTAGCTAATTCAGATTAATCATAGACTCTCCTGGGGTTTGTTCTGACTATATTAATCAAGACAAGAGGTGTTAACCAACATCTGCACCAAGAGACGGGTTAGGGGTGGCTAACCTTGACCTCATTTCCTTATCTAGGCAGGTCTTCTGTGTGTAATACCATTTAGGAAATGTACTGTCCTCTGGGGCTTGGAGGTGAGAGTGCTGAGCCCCTTTCAGGTGAAATCAGTGTGCATCATGGGTATCCATTGTGAGGGAGTATGGTCACAGAAAAATGCTTGGGGTGCTTCCTGGAATGCTGACAAAGCCACTGACACTCACCTCCTTGCTCTCGGGGGCTTCTCACTACTGAGAGAGAGGCAGCAAAGGGGGAGAGGAAGGGATACTTCAAAGTGGCAGCGCCGCACAGTGGTGCTGCCACTTTGAAACCCCAAGGCGGCCACTGCAAGGCTGATCTGCAGATCAGCTGTCCGGCGGGCTGCCCCTTTAAAACGCCACCTCTGCATAATCCAAAGGGGCAGCCATGGAGCCCAGGCTCCCTCCGGCATTTCCCTGGAACCTGGGCTCAGCTGGGGACTCCCCAGCTGACCCCGGGCTCCTAGTGGCATGCAGTGTAGCATGGAGCCTGGGGTCAGCGGGGGACTAATAGTCCCCCAGGCTCCAGGATTTGAAATGCACAAGAGTCCCCACTGAGGATTCTTGTACATTTCAAAGCAGGCACACCGTGTGCAGCCTGGAGTCAGTGGGACTTCCTGCTGGCCCTGGGCTGTACACAGTGTTCTGCATTCCTCCTTTGAAATGTTCAAGAGCCCCAACAGGGTCTCTTGTACATTTCAAAGGAGGAATGCGGAAGTGCCTATTAACTAGTTGATAGAAAGTCCATCAACTAGTTGACTATTCAGTTAACCACATTTTAACATCCTTACTCACTACCCTCTCCTGCTGGGCCAGATCTCCTGGTCTCCCCCAGCCAAGGCACAGAGCTGAGGTTACCACCCGCCTGTCCCCTAAAGAGCAATGCAGACATTGAATCACTTCATGTCTAAGGAGACTGTCGTTTTGGGCCTATCTTCCCGGAAACCAATCCCCAAATGGGATCAGAACCCCAGATAAATCATTCAGAGTAGTCCCCTTTAACTATGAAAGGAGGATGTAAACACTGATTGATCCCCCACGTAACAATTATTTACACTGGGCTTGATAGTAAATAAAAGTGATTTTATTAAGTACAAGCAATAGGATTTAAGTGGTTACAAGTGAAAACAGGCAGAGCAAAGTGAATTACAAATTTAAAATAACAAGAAATGCACTGCTAATTCTAACACTAAAAGCTCAGTACAAACCTACCCTAAAACTGTTCTATTTCATCTAAACCTCCAAGCCAGAGAAGATTATTTTCCCTGCAATCTCTGGTTCATTCGCTTGGGTGTGATATGCCAGCCAAAGAAACAAAGGGACAGCTAGTTTTCCATTGTTTTATAGATTCCACTTTTGTGACATTAATATTGATAGGTTACATGAGGTATTTTGTCCAAAGCATCTTTGAGTGATGCATATTTGTGTCCATAAGTCAATTTCATAAAGCATGGGGAGGGGTGGGGAGTGATATCGTCACATACAGTTAATCTTTTAAAATGCAGGGAAAGCAGAAAAATAATGAAATTTCACTTAAAACACACAGTTGAATAGCAGTGGCCAATATAGAAGCAGAAACAAGCCCTTGAGTGATTAATTCTGGATTTATTTTGTTTAATTTAACATGCTTCTGTTTATATGTATTTTGCAAAGAAAGGTCTTATAGCTGCAATCTGACACCAGTATGTTGAAGTTAAGCAGCTGTGATAGCCCAATATTACTTTGCACATATCTTAGAGATTAAATAAATTGTATCTGTGGGTACTAATCAAAAAAAAAAGTAGAACCCTTAAGAAAATCACTTTTCCAGTCAAAATGGTGAATGCACTTTGCACCATTGAATGCTGGTGCAAACAGCATTTGTGTGTAGCAGTTTTAAGTGTAAAAAATGATGGGCTCAAAGACTTGTTTTGCACTTAGCGGACCTGCTCACACAGCTTATAGGTGAATTTTTTCTGAGCTTTTATTCAGATGAACAATAGTATCCATTGCTTTCTTTCAGTGTGGTATCAAAGCTGTGGAACAGAATATAACTGCTGCCACACATGCCTCAGCTGCAGTGGATTCATATTGCCTCCTAAATACAAACCTTGGTTCTCCTCCTCCTTAATTCAAAATAAATCACATTTTAAAAATAAATGTAGTGCAAGTACCTGGTGCAAGATCAACAGCATTGGTGTGAAATCCTGTATCTATGAAACAGGTACAATACAGGCAGTCACAGTGCAGGCTCCCTCATGCTGCTCTCTGGTGATGCTCAAGTCTTGTCGTGGCGTTACCAGATGTTCCAGGTAAAGCCTGTCTATTAGGATTGCTATCACGAGGTGCTAAATATGATGTGGGCACTTGTCCACTAATGGATGCATCACCAGCTCATTTTAGATAGCCCAACAATTACTGTGGACTTGATTCTCATTATACTAAGGTCCCTTTTAAGTTGTCAGAGCTGTGTAAAGAGGTCTTGGTGTATATAATAAATGGACCAATGATTTTAGGCATTACAGTGCTGATAGTAACTGACCTGGGACAAATTTAAATTAACTAGAAGTGAATGGCTTTGTTTTCTAGTATCGACCCCCTCTACTTCTTTATTTGTTTACCAAGTTAACAAATTTAGTATGGGAGGGGAACAATGAAAAATTGTTAGATGGTCACATATATTTTCTCTTATTTTTAAACAAATTAAGTTTATCTACTCTAATTGTATTTTTGGGTGAGAGAAGGTGAGCCTAGTAAATAAGGCCCAGAGCCTCAAAGGTATTTTGGTGCCCAATTCCCATAGTTTTCATTGGGAGTTTGGTGCCTAAATGCCTTTGAAGATCAAGGCCAAGATGACAGCCCATAAGTGCAAAGCATGAGTGTGGCCAATAAATCTGATCACATCACGACTTTGGGCGTACCTACCCCTGGGACTGGAGGTGTAACAGTCAGCACAAGTAGACAGCCCCACTCTAGTTCTGATTGTGTTAGCAAGCTAAAAATGGAAGCATAACTATGATAGCACAAGCAGTAGAATAGGCTAATTCCCCCCCCCCCCCCCTTTACAATTCCATCGAAGATGTTAGATGTGTCATCAGGGCAGCCAGCACCTCCTACTATTTAAACTGCTGTGGCTACACTTCTATTTTTAGGATGCTAGTTCAATCAAAGCTACTGTGGGTATCACTGCCAGAGCTGCATTTACACCTTCAGCTCTAACGTAAACATACTTTTAAAGAGTGTGTTTGTCTGATGTGCAATAACACAGACTGACTTTTTGGGCTGATTTTCAAATTACATGCTCCTAGTAACAGAATGACAGGATTTTAGTTACGTGTTAAAGGGGGAAAAGTTTGCTGGGTCACTAAGAATTGTGAACCACTGGAAGAGGCTACCCTCTTTCTTGTTTTATTAAATTGAATTCTTACAGAATTAAAGCTTCTGAGCTCCTGCAGAAAATGGGAGGTTGCTTGTTTCTTGGTAGCCCTTAATTTTACTGCTCCATAAGATTGATTTTTTTTTTACATACTTTTCTATACATCATACTCTTTTAAGCTGGCATATTGGAGCTTCCTTTCCCGCTCTCCCCTCCCCCGCCAAAAAAAAACTCTCTTGCCTTCAGGAATGGGGGACTCTCTTTCTCTGAACCCAGATTAAATTTCCAAGGAAAGGACAGGTTAGGCTTACTCTGGCACTGTGAACTAGGTGCTCATATATAATATGATTTTCTGCAGGTCATAAACAATCACACAAGAAATCACTACCAGGCTTTAATACTACATTTCACAATGTACTTTTAAAATTTGCTCTTACATAGTGTTTCATTGGGGTCTGTTTTTTAGAGCTCTGTTATCTTTATCTGGAAATCCAAACAAAACCTTGTCTGAACTTAGTCGTGTAGGACCAGATTGTCAAAGGTATTTATTTAAGTGTCTAGCGATGAATATACGCACTGAATGGGAGTTTTAAAGTACCTATTCAAAATCTCACTAGATGCCTATCTTCTTCTTTACTCTTTAAGGATCCTTTGGAAATCTGGCCAAGAGGCAAAATTCCCTCTGATATAATTCCATTGAATTGGAAATTTGGCTCATTTATATATTCTGTACTCTGTCCGCAGACATGAAGGCATTTCATATTTGGTCCAAAAGAGGAGGAAATAGCCAATAATAGGGCTATTGAGGCTTTATTTGAACAGGAGGATTATTGAACTAGTACAGGATATACTCAAATTGGAGGATCTGTCCTGTGGCTTTTATTTTGATAAAGTCTGTAATTTTTTACAGTTTGTGTAACAAGGCTTAAAATTATGGAAATCCATGTGGCCATCCTTCTGGAATTCCTGATAGTGACAAGAGGCCTATTAGCAGTGGTTGTTGCCACAACAAACAGCTTCTATTAGTCTCATAAATTTTCATAAGGCTTTTTTCATTCCCAGGTTGCTAATCATCGTTCCCCAAAATCATTGCAAGCTAAAAATCAACATCATTAGTCATTACCAAGAGGGTCGTTTTTAAGGCAGTGAACAAAATAATTCTGGTTTATTTCAGTACACAACTTGAAATCTCAAGTCTCAGTATCCACTCAGAACATTATGTAAACATTGATGAATCAAATATTAGTAAGTTGTGAGAAATCATCTCGTGAATTTCCTTTTATTTCAAATGTCATCTAATTTGTAAAGCCAGTTCCTCTTCTAGGGTGCCAAAATTACAAAATCTGCCTGGGGTTAATCACACTGGGCCAGACTCGTGCCTAGTGTAACTCCACTGAAGGTAAATTTGTCCCATTCTAAGTCAGTTCTGGCTATTGTTCTCAAAAATGACTGATGAGCGTAGGTGCCCCAATATTTGGGTCCCAATCTGAAATATCTTGAAACGCCTGATTTCCAGAAGGTGAGCCTACTGAGCACTGTTTGAAAATCAGGCTCCTCTAAACTATCTCAAATTGGGGTCCCAAAATAATTACCTACTTCTTAAAAATCTTGGCCTCTTTTGCTGCTGTGCATAACCTTGGGACTGTTTGTTTGAGGAGAGGCATAAAACCCATGATTTTGTATAAGTAATCATCTTTATTTATTAAGGATCCCACCTGGTAATAAGTGATAACTGCTAAACTGGTAAATGTGTGGGTGTGACAATTGAAATTGTCATTAATGGTATGTTGGACTTACAAAGGATATATTCTATACTGTCAGAATGTGTGGGCTAAGCAATAAAAGAAGTTGAAAGGAGATAATGACACTTGAACATCTGAGAGAAAGATTAAGTAGGAGTGCTACTCGCTAAGGGGAGGATGGGAAGTAATGTGCTTCACAACTTGGGAACCATAATCAAGATGATTTATGATGACTAAGATAAGCACCTCATAATAAAAGATGCCTCCCTCTTCTTAATTTGCAGGTTGCCTGAGGCCATTGGTTCTTCCTCATAGTTACATTAACATATCTGAGTTCGAGTCCTCCTTTCCAGTAGGAACAGTGGTATATTATCAGTGCTTTCCTGGATATAAACTGAAGGGGACAGAATTCCTTGAGTGCATGTATAACCTTATCTGGTCACATAGCTCACCTAGGTGCCTTGATGTGGAAGGTAAACCAACTTCTTTATTTGTTTTTAACTTTGGACAATTAACATAATGTATTTTATTTGAACATAGGGCTACAGTTTTTAACTCCATTTTGCCCAGTGCCTCCTGGGGATGAACAAAATGCATCTGTTCAACCTCCTGTTTTGTTGTGCGTATAATTTGTAATCTGGAACATCACATAGTTTAACTGTTAAAGTCACTTACATAATGCTTGCTCTGCCATAATTATAATAGCTGACATTTGTAACAACGAAGATGGTTTGTACTTAAAAGCTAAAAACTATGTAGTCTGTTGACTTTCTAATGAAATGCTAAGAAAGTTAATGAATTTATATTCACATAAGGACAGCCTGAGTAGCTGAAGGTTTCAACACCATACTATTTTGGACTAAAAGTATTTGCAAATACTATTAAGTACCAAGTTCAATTTCAGCTTGCATGCTAAGTGTACACACAATCTAATACTGCATGATTTTGCCTTCAGACTATTGGCTGTACTTCCCTAAAGTATTGGAGTGTTTCTTATTTTTAATTAGCAGTCCAGTTTCCAAAATTCTAAAAGGGCTTTGCAGTGTAAGAGTTCCATCTACAGGAACTGATTTTTCTGATCTGACATCCTAGAAATTTAACTACAAAACAGCCCTGCATAAATCATCTTTCTTTTTATTTTTTGTAATCCATGAAATACATGTTAACAAATAAAATTATAGAAAGAGACTACCTGTCAGATATAAAAGAAACTACAAAATGAATCAGAATAAGCCAAAAATAAGGCTTTGATGTGTTAGACTAGATCATTAAAACCTACAAACAAAAAATATTCAAAACTGAAAATTTTGTGTCACTTCCCTGCCCTCCCCTAACACAGATGACAATCTAAACTGCCAGTTCCAGCTCCCGTCAAAGTACATGAGAAAACTCCTGTTGACGTTAATCATTATGGGAGCATGTATCTAATAGCTCCTTCAGTTCCATTGTGCAAAGCTTCTTAAAAATATAGAGAGAGTATGAGAGAATCCCTGCCGGGAGACACCTCTGCCTGCCTCCACCCCTCTCCCCCAGAGTCTACATCCCCATTGCAAAGAGGGGGAGGGGAAGGAAAGAGGCTGAGGCCCATCAACGGGACTGAAGCAGTCATGAGCAAGCCATGCCCGGGAGCCATTCTCCTGTTCATTGGTGGTGCAGTGTTGCTTCAGGCACGCTGAAATGCAGTCACCTTTAGGGTGGGCTCGACAGCTGTTTAACACTTGCACAAGGTTTCAGGCAGGGGGCAGTGCGGGCTGCCTTCCTGCAGAGCCCCCATCAGAACCACTGTGCCCTCCTGGCTTAGGAAAAGAATAAACAGGAGGATTGGAAATTAACCCGGCCAGTCTCAAGTCCCCTAGGCAAGGAATGAGCCGTCTACATTAGACCCCAGCTGGAGTATCATGTCCAGTTCTGGGCGCCACATTTCAGGAAACTGTTTACCTTGAAAAGAGAAGACCGAAAAGGGACATGAGAGCAGCTTTCAAGTATCTAAAAGAGTATCATAAGGAGGAGGAAGAAAAATTGTTCTGCTTGGCCTCTGAAGTTAGGATGAGAAGCAATGGGTTTAAATTGCAGCAAGAGAGGTTTAGGTTGGATATTAGGAAAAACTTCCTGCTTGTCAGGGTGGTTAAACACTGGAATAAACTGCCTAGTGAGATTGTGGAATCTCCATCACTGGAGATATTTAAGACCAGGTTAGGCAGACACCTGTCAGGGATGAGCTAGGGCAACTCAACTTTGGAAGCCTCAGGGGCCACACTGATACTTACAGAACATGCTGAGGGCCTCAACTTAAGTGTGGTTGCATATGCAAGCAAATATATACAAATAGTTTCTCTCACACTGACAGGCATGAATACAAAGATTAAGGCAAGACTACACAACACACAGGCTCCATTTAAGTCAGTTCTGCTGATATTAATAAAATGCAACATTTACCCAATTTCTACCCATGTGACAGCACTTTTCATGAGCAATGACAATACAAGAATTTAACTACTAAAATGCACATCAACAGAAGATCATTACACTGACTACTTTTTTGTTTTGGCTCCCACTCGCCGGCCATGTGTCGATCCCCACATAAACCCAAACTGCACCGTGGGGCGCAAACAAACTGGCCGTGGGCAACATGCAGCCCACAGCCATGTGTTGAGTAGACCTGGGTGCTTGGTTCTGCTGTGAGGGCAGGGGACTGGACTTGATGACCTCTTGAGGTCCTTTCCAGTTCTAGTGTTCTGTGATTCTATACTACCCGCATGGGGTTAGATGGGGGCTCGGGCCCCCTAGAAGGGACGGATCCCCAGAGCCCATCCATACCTCCATGAGCCAGCCTGTGCCCCCTGCCCTGGGACTGAACCTGAGCCAGCGCCCCCTAGAGAGGCCCTGTAGCCTCCTGAGCACCAGTGTGATTTTGGTGCTAGGGCCCTCCCTCAAGTGGATCCCTTGAACTGGGGGTCAGGTCAGGCCCTGTTTTCTCCCACACTGTGGGGTTCCAGGGGCCAGGCCCTGTGGTGCCTCTAGGCCGGTATTGCAGCGCAAGGGGCGTGAATTGGCTAGGTCCAAAGCATTCCCCCCACAGGCCTCAGCAAGCCTGGGGGTGGGGCTGAGCGGATGGGAGAAGCGGGGGCAGGGGGTGGCTGCTGGGTATCAGTCTCTGCCCTTCGCTGCCGTTAGTTGGGCTGCACCGTGGGCCAGTGAGCAGCTCCCAGGATTGTCTCCTTTGAGCAGAGGTGGCTTGATCGCAGCACGAGGTAGACAGGGCATGATTGCTGAAGCCCTCCCACCGTGTGGTTGTTCCCCACATTAATCAGATTACAGCGAGCCGGGTTATGCTGGTCTGTGCTGCAGTCACATCTTTGCTACCCGTGTAGCCAGCCCCTGAACCACTGGAAACTGAGCTTCTAGTCCAGCCTGGTGTGTGACCTCAGGCATGTCACAGCCCCCACTGTGCCTCAGTTTCCCCAGCTGTAAAATGGGAACAATGTTGGCCTCCTTGGGAAAGCCCTCTGAATGTTACCAATGGGCGGAGCAAAGGCTGGCAAGGACAAGTCTTGTCTTGGTCACGCGGGCTTGATACCATTCGAGTGGGCAGATGGTGCCATCAGTTGCTTGATAGCACTTTGTGTCCGGATGAAATCAAGTGAGGCAGTCCAGTGATAGACAGGTGAGTGGCTGAAAGTCAGTGGGTAGGGAACCGGGTGCCAGGCTGCAGGTCACTGGCAAATTCAGCATACGGGGAAGGGGGCTCCCCACGCCTCAACTCCCAGCACTTGCGGGTGGAGTTCATAAATGACAATGCTCTTTTCCCCACCAGGCAAGCCATCACTTTACTCTGGGTCTTTAACATGTGCTGTCCCTTGCCTTGGCTG
>CM057847.1:41504336-41531431 GCA_030068395.1 Apalone spinifera
AAAAATAATTGATTTTGTTTGTTTTAAATCTGCTGACTATAAATTTAATTGGGTCATCTTCTTGTGTTATGTTAGTGAATGAATGAATAACGTTTCCTTATTCTATTTTTCCACACTATTCATGATTTTCTAGACCTCTAACATATTCCCCTATCCTTTACTCATTTCTTTTCTAGACTGAAAATTCCCAGTCTTGTTAATCTCTCCTCACATGGAAACACTTCCTTACCCCCTAATCATCTCTGTTGCCCTTTCTGTACCTTTTCCAAATCCAATAGATCTTTTTAGATAGGTGACCAGATCTACATACAGTATGCAAGATGGGGGAATACAATGACTTTATATAGAGGCAGTATGGTATTTGGTCTTATTATATGTTCTTTTCCCAATGTTCTTAATATTCTGTTAGCTTTTTAGTTTTTAGACTGTACTGCACATTGAACAGGTTTTTCAGGGAACTATCCACAAGGATTCTAAGATCTCCTTCTTGAGTGATAACAGCTGTTTCAGATCCCACCATTTTTGTATCTCTAGTTAGGATTATCTTTTTCCATGTGCATTACTTTGCACTTGTCAACACTGAATTCCATCTTCCCTTGTGTTGCCCAGTCACCCAGTTTTGTGAGAACCCTTTGCAGTCAGCTTTGAATTAGACACTGTTCACCCCATTTTCAAGAATATTTATACATTTAACAGCAGTGATTCAAACACAGATCCCTGCAGCACAACACTCATTCCTAAAGTGGAATGAATGCCCAACCTTTTGTTATTTTTAATCACCTTGCTTCCCTCTTTTTATAACAAAACCCCTGCCCCAAAAGGAGGCTCAAACTCTGTTGCATTTAAGAACTGCCTCTGGAGTCAGGGCATAGGCTTCAAGCAGATCTCAGGTATGAAATCCAAGGGTTGCAGCTTGGGAGGTGGACCTCTGCCCCCTAACCGGCACCCTTGTTTTAAGGTAGGGATGGGCAATAATTTTTGTTGTGGGGCCACTCCAAGATTTTGGAAAATGGTCAAGGGTGGAGGGGGTGTGGGGTCTAGAATGGAGGTTGGGTGCTGAAGGGCACATGGGATAAGGGACTGGGGTGCAGGAGATGGTGTGAGGTCTGAGAGGGAGTCTGGTGTGAAGGGGGGAGGGTTGTGACCTGGGTCCGTAGATTGGGGTGTAGGGTCAGGAAGGGAGTATGGATGCAAGGGAGGATTCTGGTTGGGGAGAGGGGCTTTAGGAGGGGGTGCAAAATCTGGGAAGGAACTGTGACCTGGGAGAAGAGAAAAAGGGGGTGCAGACTGTAGCGGGTTTGGGTGGTGACCTGGGGCAGGAGAATGGGGTGAAGAGTCTGGGAGGGTGTTTGGGTGCAGGAGAGGAGTCTGGCCTGGCAAAGGGGTGTAGAAGGGAGTTGTGACCTGGGGCAAGGGGAAGCAGGAGCTTTGGATGATGACCTGGGGAAGGGAGTTGGGGTGCAGGAAGGGCAGAATCTGGCTGGGAAGCACTTACATAAGTGTCTCCTGGCCAGCAGCCCTGCAGCATCCCCAAGGCAGGTTAGACACCCTGCCTGCTGCAACCCCAGACTGCTTGAAACTGCAGGCAGTTCCCTCCATGTGGCTCTCAGCTCTGGGAAGGGGAAGAGGCTTGCATTGCCCCTATTCCCCAGGCCAATATCTCAGCTCCTGTTGGCTTGTTGCTTCCAGCCAATAGGGGCTGGGGATTGGGTTGAGGGAATCACATGAAGCCTCCCCCTGCCTGCAGAGCAGAGAGCTGCATGGACTGAGCTTTAAACTGCGGCAGCCATGTACCTGAGGGTCCTGGCAGGGTGGTCCGCAGGCCAGATCCAGTGGGTTGGCGGGAGGGATCTGGCCCCTGGGCCATATTTGCCCAGTCCTGCTTTAAGGGTACATATTTTCAAGCATGACAGCTAGAAACTTAATTTAAAAATCAATAAAAAAGCTGAGATTCTCATGTCACACAGCTGGAGGAACAGGGCTTTAACAGAAAAGCACCACATATTATGAAATGCATGATAATACTGCAGGAGCTAACAATACTGTCATATCACCAGAATCTGTTGGCCAGATATCCAGCCTGCTTCACAGACTAAGTGTGTAATTTCCTGTTTGTAATGTGTATATCATTTCTTTCTGTCTTAAAAGTCTGTTAAACTTTTGAGTACTAAACAAACAATATATCTGGTTTCAGCTCTACCACACTGATTTCAGCATAGTTCTTGAAATCATTTACTCTCACCATGATGCTTCTGGGCAATCTGTGCCATTAGTGAAATAGTACAGTCAATTGATAATAGCTATTAATGGGATTGCCCTACTTGTTAATTACTGGCTCAGAGCCTATCTTTTTTTCTCTGTGAAGCAATTTTATTTAGCAACCACTAGATGGCCAGCAGGGATTTAGTTTGACAAAAAACTTAATGCTTATTAAGTTTGAATTTGGCTGCAGGGGACAAAAATGGTTACTCTGGTTGTAAGCCAAGAGAATCATTTAAGTGAATGCATTTTAGAAAGGAGAATCAGGTAGTTGCAATCTTAGTAAATATGTATTAATCAAAAGCATGTAAATAGTCCTTTTAGTGCTGACCCTTGCTCTGCATTCTGCAGTGGGCAACAATAAGGACAGTGCTTGTTCTGAAGAGATTATGTTTAGAAGAGAGATATTTAGGTGACAAGATGCATGAAGAAATCCAGAGTGGAGAAAACCTCCAAGTATACATCAGTAAGGTATATTCATTACATTCACATATTGCTGTGCAAATCTGACTGCACAGTATCTCAAATGTAACCTTTTCATAAGTAGTAGGATGTAAACAGTGGTTGGGGGCCTACTGACCCACAGAAAAATCGGTTGGGGGCCACAGACAGGGGAGAAGCGAATTAATACATAAAACCCCTACCACCATCATAGCGAGGAGAAAATAAAACCCTCATAGATGTGGCCCCCAACTGAGAAGACATCACTTCCCTCCAGCTCCATCCAGGAGACTAGGGGGACCAAAGCTAGTACATTTTGTGAAGTGGGGCCAAAAATGAGGGGTTCAGTGTGTAGGAGGGGGCTGCCAGGGAGCAGGCTGGGGTGGGGATGTGAGGTCTGGCCAGAAGGTAGGGTACAGGAATGAGCTGTGGGTGCAGGGCCTGGAAGGGAGGGAGGGTGCAGGTGCAGGGTGGAGGTGCAGGAGTGGCACTGGAGATTAAGAATCTGGGCAGGAGGCGGGTGCAGAAGCAGGATGGTGATGGGGGACTGAGGGTGGGGGGGTACAGGACAGGGCAGAGATTGGGCCACCTACTGGGCACCTACCAGGCGCAGCTGAAGGGGATTCAAGTGGCTTTGTGCAGCACTGAAGAGAGGTGCTCCCTGCAAGCACTGCTCCCTCTTCCTCTCCTATTGGCCGTGATTTAGCCAATGGGAGTGACAGGGAGAGGGCAGTGCCCACAGGGAGTGCTTTCCCAAAGCATGCAGAGCCACTTCCTCCCCCCCTGCTAGACAGAGCCTGCAAGTCAGATCTGGCCCCAGCTTTCCTTGATCTGGTCCATGAGGCTCAGGGCTTCCCCTCTGCAGTGGGGAGCTGGTACTGGCGCACCAGTCACCCCCTCTACCCCCGCAGGGTAGCAGCGCCAGCACTAGCTCACACTGCTGCAGAGGGAGGGAGGTGAGCCTCATAGACTGGATCAAGGCTGGCTGCAGGCTGGATCCAGCCCGCGGGCTGTAGGTTCCCCGCCCCCCATGTCATTTGTCTCACACAATGAATCAGTGACATTAATACCACACGTTGGAGCTCTTATGAGCTTCATCTGTACTGGTGAATATTTTAAGGTGACTAATAGCATTAAGAATGATTATTAAGGGCTATTTAATTACTATCTCCTCATCAACATCTTTTTTTTGTGTACGCTTTTAAAGCATTCCTCTCACCAAAAAATAACCTTGCATTACTGGACTGCTCCCAGAGGTTCTGAAACCCCCCATGAGTCTTTCCCTTTACAATTTTCATGGCTGAGTCAAACTGTGTTTTATTAATTGCTGTCAGGGTAATTCTGCTGATGACCAGAAATCTCATGAGTACTCAAAAAAAAAAAAAAAAAAAGAAACCACACACACACACCACACCACGCCATTTTCAAATACTATTTCTGGAATGCTATTTCTCCAGTGCTGGAGATTTTAAAGGCCCGGCTTGACAAAGCCCTGTCTGGGATGATTTAATTGGGATTGGTCCTGCTTTGAGCAAGGGTTTGGCCTAGACAACCTCCTGAGGTCTCTTCCAACCCAAATCTTCCATGATTCTCTGAAGTACCTGGTCTGAGAGACTATTGTGGCAAGTCATTGTTAGCCACTGGAATTGCCATGCTAGCAATGAGGAGCGGGGAGGAACATGTCAGTGATTACACTGTTCAGAAGGGTAGGTGGGTATCTCAATACTTGTATTAACCTAAAGTCTGTGACCATACTGTCCAAACTTTTAAAGAAATTTGGATAACTTTGCATAAGGAATGAGTTTCACATCAGTGGTGCAACTGTACATATTTGGACCAAGATTTTCAAAAGTGACCAATTTTTGGCTGCCCAACTTAAAACAGTTTGTATGGAGCCTGATTTTCAGAGTGGGTTGCACCGTTTTCTGGAGCCCATCCTCTGAACATCAGGTCCCTTTAGGGTATTTCAGATTGTACACTCAAAAACACATACACCCCAAATCATTTATCACTTGAAAATCTTGGCTTCGGTCTTTTATTCTGCTGCTTTAAAACTCTGCTACAAAACTTTATTAGTCAGACAGCCAATTTTATAGTTTGTTCTTACAACTTTTTCCTTCTCTTTTCATGCAGCATCACAATGTTACATCATCTAGTATTTCTCTTAGGAACGTCGCTGGTAGCCAAAGAAATATTTGCATCTATAAACTGCTATTACCAAAAACAAATCGCCAGCTATAGTGGTTGTAGCCTCACTGAGGTTCCACTTGTGCCCAAAGATACTCGTGTGTTCTGGCTAAATTTCAACAAAATCAGGCAAGTGAATGCTTCCTCCTTCCCTCTCCTGGAACAATTGCTGATTTTGGAAATTGGAACTCAGTTTGTTTCCCCTGTTACCATAGGGAAAGCAGCTTTTAGGAATCTGCCAAACCTTCAAACCTTAGATTTAGGGGACAACAAGATACTTCATCTGGATCCTGAAGCTTTTGTGGGATTGTCAAATGTAAATACACTCCGGCTTTTTCACAACCGTCTTGACGAGTCCATTCTGGAAGAAGACTATCTTCGAGATTTTATCTCCTTAGAATATTTGGATCTTTCTTCAAACCAGATCAAAAGCCTTCACCCTCATCGCTTATTTTACCATTTAAAAAACTTGACAATTGTGAACTTGAAATACAACCAGATATCTATCATATGTGAAGGACACCTTGATAGCTTCCAGGGAAAATTCTTCTTGTTGTTTATTCTCAATTCTAATAATTTATACAAACCAACTTCTGAGGACTGGGCCAACTGTGGAAATCCTTTCAAAAACATAGCCCTCGGAACACTCGATCTTGGTAGTAATGGTTGGGGGGAGGATAAAGTGCAACACTTCCTCACAGCTGTGAATGGGACTCCAATTGACTTTTTGAAATTTAATCATCACATAATGGGTTCAGGATTTGGCTTTAAGAACTTGAGAGATCCAGACAAAGATACATTTGCAGGGCTAGCACGAAGCGGCATTCGCCTGCTGGATATTTCACATGGTTTTATTTTCTCTCTCAATCCTTATTTGTTTCAGAGCCTGGGTGATTTGGAATGGCTAGACCTTAACCATAACAAGATAAATCAGATCCAAAAGCAAGCATTTTTTGGTCTGAGAAACCTAGAAACTCTCAACCTGTCATATAACCTTCTGGGGGAGCTATACAATGAAGCTTTTGAGGGGCTTCAGAGTGTGAAGCGTATTGATTTGCAACAAAATCATATTGGAATAATTTCTGAGAATTCATTCAGGGATTTATTAAGGTTAGAGATGGTAGATCTCCGGGATAATGCCATTAAAATTCTTCCTTCTTTCCCAGCCATGACCACTATTTTTTTAAATTACAACAAGCTACTATCTATAGGTAGCCAGACAATAAGGGCAACATTTATTAACTTGGAAAGAAACAGATTGACCAATCTGGGTGATCTTTATCTTCTTTTACAAGTTCCAAATGTGCAGTATATCCTTTTAAGACAAAATCGTTTATCTGATTGTAATAAACATGTTAATGTTTTAGAAAATAACCAGTTAATCTACTTGGATCTAGGAGAAAATATGATAAAGCTTGTGTGGGACAGAGGTTTATGTTTGGATGTGTTCAGGGCACTTTCCAAACTACAGGTGCTTCACCTGAATAACAACTACCTTACTGCCCTTCCACAGGATATTTTTAGTGGTCTAACATCATTGAACAGACTTAACTTAGCCTCAAACCTGTTGTCTTACCTTCCTCCTGATGTTTTTCCCGAAAGCCTAAAGACACTTAATATGTCTGAAAACCAACTTCTTTCACCTGCCCTTGAGGTCTTTATGACTTTGAGTCTCCTGGATATAACAAATAACAGGTTTTTCTGTGATTGCACTTTAAACACCTGGATAGCATGGGTAAATAAAAGCAATGTGACCTTAGCTGGCTCAGAAAATGACACCTACTGTGTACTCCCACCTGGTCTCACGCAGGTTCCCTTCACGTCAGTGGCACTTGATGGGTGTAATGAAGATGAGCTCCAGAAGCCTCTACAGTTCTCACTGTTCATCTTCACGTCAGTCACTCTGATAATGTTCCTAACAGCAGTCATTGTTTTTAATCACTTTCGGGGAACTTGTTTTGTCTGGTATAAGACCATCATAGGGACTCTGCTAAAAGAACGTAAGCAAGCAATAGATACAAGTGCATACAAATATGATGCCTATCTATGCTACAGCAACAGAGACTTTGAGTGGGTTCAGAATTCATTGCTAAAGCACCTGGACTCTCAATATTCTGAGAAAAACAGATTTACTTTGTGCTTTGAAGAGAGAGATTTCCTGCCAGGGGAGGATCATATCACCAACATCCGCGATGCCATTTGGAATAGCAGGAAGACGATTTGCATTGTGACAAGGCAGTTTCTCAAAGATGGGTGGTGTGTGGAAGCCTTTAATTTTGCCCAGAGCAGATACTTTTGTGACCTGAAAGACGTCCTCATTATGGTGGTGGTTGGGTCACTATCTCAATATCAGTTGATGAAATACAAACCGATTAGAGTCTTTGTGCAGAGGAGTCAGTATATGCAGTGGCCTGAAGATCATCAAGATGTAGACTGGTTTTTAAACAGTCTCTCTCACCAAATTCTAAAAGAAAAAAAGGTGAAAAAGAAGTCCAGTGTTACAGAAATGCAAACAATAAGGACAATCTCGTAGTTGGGAGGGTTGTTCATACTACTAGTGCCATAAGCCAGACTTTTGTAGTTATATTTTTGCTTGTGGCTTGACAGTTACTTGAATATTCTCAATCCATTTCCACCTGTGGTATGGCAGGAGCGAGGTACAGGCCATGCTCCAGCTTCCCTGAGACATGGGTAGACTATAACTTCCTTGCTTTAAGTTTTAATACACATGGGCTGTGTCTACACTGGGCCACTTATTCCGGAAAATCAGCCGCTTTTCCAGAATAAGCTGCGAGCTGTCTACACTAGCTCCTTGAATTTCCGGAAAAGCACTGACAATCTACTGTAAAAAATCAGCTGCTTTTCCGGAAAAACTATGCTGCTCCCACTCGGGCAAAAGTCCTTTTTCCGGAAAACTGTTCAGGAAAAGGGCCAGTGTAGACAGCACAGTAGTGTTTTCCGCAAAAAAAGCCCCGATCGCGAAAATGACGATTGGGGCTTTTTTGCGGAAAAGCGTGTCTATATTGGCCACGGACACTTTTCCGGGAAAAGGGCTTTTCCGGAAAAGCATCCTGCCAATGTAGACGCTCTTTTTCCGGAAATACTTATAACAGAAAACTGTTCCGTTTTAAGTATTTCCGGAAAATCATGCCAGTGTAGACGTAGCCATGGTGTCAGCTTTAAAATCACTGACAAATGGAATTAACAATGTGCAGTTATTCTAGGAGCTATGGCCCACGTTTTCAAAAGAAACCACCAATAGTGTATGTCTCAAATGTTGGGTGCTCAGATTGGGACGAAGGATGTTAAGAGGCATGTAATTGTGTATCAACTACACGATTAGTTGATAAGGGCAGGTGCTCAGAAGGAGCTACCCCCACTGTGGCTCTACAATTTAAATGTAATAAGAGTCAGATGCTCAGGCAGCCTGGCTCCTACTATATTTAAACTGTAGAGCTGCAGAGAGGGTAGCTCCCAGTCCCAGTGAGAGCCAGGACTGAGCCAAGCTTGCTCAGTCCTGGCTCATGCTGGGTCCAGCAGCCCCTGTCTGAGGGGGTCCCAGCAGGGAGCTGGGACCCCAAGTGGATAGGGGCTGCTGCCAGAGCAGCCTACACTGCG
Source organism: Apalone spinifera (assembly GCA_030068395.1). Classification (NCBI taxonomy): domain Eukaryota; kingdom Metazoa; phylum Chordata; order Testudines; family Trionychidae; genus Apalone; species Apalone spinifera. The sequence continues at coordinate 41,512,842 of CM057847.1, forward strand.
CCGTCTCCCCCCGATAGAGGCAGAAGCGTGGGGAGGGCAAGTGGCACTGTGGAGATGGTGCTGTGGGGAATCAGTTTTTAAGCTGGCACCCCCCAGCTTCTCCCACCGCCACTTGTTGCCTCTGATAGGGGGGGGGGGGCGGAATGATTAAGATGGCATGATGTGGGAAGGAAGGAATCATATATACATTTCTCACATACACACACTATTGGGTATCATCTTTCACAGAACACCACAGTTTGTAAAACACCACATAATGTTCTTAAAAAACAACAACTACAATCACAAGAAAGGATTAAGGAAGAGGTTAAGCCTGGTTTTGAAGGGTCTGGTTTTTTTATCAGTAAAGGTCACTGAACGTCAATTTCACCATACAGATACAAGCCAAACCAACAGTATTTCTATTAATAATAAATTAAATGTACAGATATGCAAAATAAGAAAAATGCTGCTTAAGAATTGAATAGAGTTTGATTTAAGGATATTTACTTAATATATTTTGACACGTGATGGTGACAATTTGTGTTTGAATAATGATAAAGTTTTCATTGTTTAAGATCAGTGTCTACTGTCATTAAATAATTACTCTCTCTCCCATGCTATAGTCTGATTCCCTCCTCCCCCAATTTCCCACAACTGTGAAAATTTAAATTAATAAATATAGAAAATATGCTTTAAAATAAACATTGATCTTATTCATCAAAAGCATAAACATATACTGCCAAGCCTACTTACAGACACTGTACAAATAATAGATAGCGGTAACTAAAAACACAGAGTCTAGATACTACTTAAAGGTCATATTCTAACCTTGATCTTTGGTCACAAATCCCACTTCCATCACTGAGCAAGCCTCTGTGAATTAAGGGTACATTTTTAGCCGTTGCTTGGCCATAAACCTGTATTTGTAACCCCACTTGGCCATGAACTCATTGGATGAACTATTCCTGGACTTTAAACTTTCTCAGCTCTATGATCTTCTAGCACCAATTTCAGTGACAAGTATAAATGTTTGGAAATCTATCACCTTTTGCTGCTGTAATTGCTGTAGTATCGTTCACGTTGTTTTTTTTCAAATGGGGAAAAGTAAGCAAGTAGAGTTTGCCTAGGACTTCCAATTGAGCTGAAACACGGAGCCCTGAATTTTTATATACTAGACTTCAGCCCCTGCCCCCCATATGCTATTCCCACTCAGTTGTAAAACTACTGTAATCTGTAAATTACAACTCCTGCTGTTTTCATGTGAAGATTCTTCAGATTAGATGCATCAAGGACTGAGGTGGATAAAGACCTTAGAGAGATGACCGCCCAGATCACTGAACATACTTGAAGCCAGTCTTCTACGCAGTCTACCTTACTCTGTGGGCAACTAAGTATAAGTGTTGCATTGGATGGAATGTGGCATTCCTTACTTTATCACAATACCTACACCTTGCTATATTTCAAACAGCATGCTACCTTAGTGACATCAACTTTGTACCCAAAAGGTGCATTGTATAGGCCACCCTGCTATAGGCATTCCCAGCCTGCACCCACCTTCTCAGAAGGGGAAATAAAGATCAATTCAGAATCAGTTGAGTAACTGCACATCTTCCCAATCAGCTCTGAGGCTGCCTCTGCTCCTGTTGAAATAATCGGCTTGACCCCCTTGGGGCTAGAATTGACAGTATGGATCTAGAAAACCAAATTTCAAAATGATCCATCTGCAAGATAATGCTGTCATTTATAAGAATTAAGGCTAGGATTCTCAAATGTGTCAGAGAGAGTTAAGAGGTCCAAATTCTGTTCGACTCCATGAGGGCTAGAGCTTAATTTCCCTTAGGAGTCTTTGAAAAATCCCAGATTAAAGTAATTCTTTCATTTCAAAAAGTATAAGGTTTGCAACAAAATGTTGCCCTGAAAAGAGCAGCAGCTAATCCAATTAAAATCATGTCTAAACTGTTTACCAATATTTTATGTGGAGGAGAGACGAGAGTATTAAAAGGATGCTTTATCTGTGGTGTGATTATATTTACTCTCTTCTGAGATAAATATTATCAAACACTTGATTTGATCAATCAGTCTGCAGGATGCATTACCATGTCAGTGTAATCCCATGTGCATTGATATGAAAACTAAACCCTCATTTCAGAGGATGTGTGTGTTGTTGTACAATAAAAATGAACAAAATGAAAAATATCAGTATGTACAGGGGAAAAACAAGCCTTCCATTATTGGGTTACGAAGAGGCAGGGAATGGACTTTGCTTCATAAACCAGCTGGTCAGTTAGGCCTTATCCATACACAGAAGTTGCGTCACTTTAATTACATTTGTAACATTAATGTGTAACAATCCCCTAGTGTGGATGTGGTATAAAGGTGCATGTTCCAATGTAGTTTATTCCTGCCTAGAAAGCACTTGTATACCAGTATAACTGTGTCCATATTAGGGGCTGTACTGGTATAATCACTTTGATTTAAAAAACACCCCAAACTGACAAAATCCACATGGAACCTAGATGGCAGCTGATTTTTGACCCAGATAAAGCTGGTGAAAGGAGATTATGGTTTAGGCTCATTATCCTCTAGGGGGCAGGGCTAGACTGGACAACATCTATTCTACAGCTTTCTTAAGCAACTTGTTTCTAGTCAAAAGAATTGCACAGTAGCTGGTTACATGTGGGACTGAAGAATTTTCATAATGAATGTGCCACATAAAAGACTTGAAAAGGAGCTTGCTGCTCTGGCCCATCACAAAACTCTTTGTACTTTCCTATAGTGCCTATGGCTGCACTTTATTTTGTTATTTACACTGTGCTTGTGCTCCCCTAAACACGTCTGACAATTTTTGAAGTGAAATATTTGCCAGTGTTCCTGTGAGGTAGATATTATACCAAGAAATGTGTCACGTTAAACTGACTACAGCGATCTCACATGCTCAGGACATTCCTCTCTTTCTTTCCCTTAACCCACAGCTTTTCACTGCCAGCCCCAGTATCAGGAGCAAGTTTGAGTCTGTATCACCCAATTCACATCCGGAACTCCCACAGGGAGTGGGTAAGTAGAAGAGTTGGACCTGGAATTTGGACCAGCCCATAAAGCTATCTGAGAAATTCATATTCAGGTTTCAGTTCTGACACTCTGTCAAATTTGGATTTTGGTTCAGAGCTATCTCCTGCTAGGCCTCTGTTGTGTACTTATAAAAGTATTGTTCATTAGAATACCCCAGCACTTGAGACACCTGCCCGTTGTGGCAACCCAACTGTTCACTAGGCTTGTGGGCTCTACCTATTCATCCCCCTCTGCCTGTCCTGTCTGTTCTGACTGGAAGCTCTTTGGGACCAGGAGTGTCTCTGTGGTCTGTGTTTATATAGTGCCTCGTGCCACAGGGTACTGAGCCTGGGCCAAGTTTTCTAGGTGCCAAAGTCATACGACAATAATTGGCAGGTGTGGACCATCAGAGCATTTTCACCTCTCTTTTAGCTTCTCCAAAGTGCAAGATACTTGATCTGTCTCATCTCTCATCTCATATCCTGCAGGTTGGAGAGGGAGACACAGCACATTGGTGTATTTATCACTCTGGTTTTACAAAGAGAAGCCTTTTCACATTTCTCACAACTGCCTGGAAAAATAAAAGCCTTTGGGATAAAATCTGTCTCCCACTCCAGCCATTAACCCCAATCCAGCACCATACGGCCCTTTGAACTGCAATGCTAGGTGCTGGAAGAGACTTCTGTCATCACGCACACAGCGTAGGGCCAGGATAAGCAGCCCTGTGTTAGCCCCTCTCAAGCTCCAGTACAAAAGGTGTGCTTGGCATGGAAAGGGGATATGCCTCTGCACATGCTGCTTTGGAGACTGAGCTGCTCCAAATGGTGGCACATTCAATAAGCAGCCCTCAAGGGGGTGCTGTAAATTGGAGCACAGCCACCTTCGCCATGCCTATCATTTGGTGCTGCCCTTCTCTGTCCTCAGTCTCTGGTTTCTGCTGCCCCCCTTTGAATTGCATACTACCCCCAAGGCAGAAATGTTTTCCTCAGAACATTTCCTGGCTTTGGGTTCCCTTTGCACCTGAGGGAGTTCCAAAAATTAAGTGCCTGATTCCAGGATAATTAATTACTCACTTTAAAGTTTCTCTTTTTTCAGTTAGTCATGCGAATATTTATTTCTCACTAGTTTGTTATTAGAAGCTTGCACACAAGTTCTGGGCTTTTAGCTAGCTCCCTGGTCTGCAGGGGCAGCCAAACATTCCACTTCTCTATCCCCTCAAACTACTGCAGTGTTTAGCACCTCATAGCTCCCTGTTAACAAATCCAGCTTCCTCAGCTGATAGACTTGCAGCCCTTACAATGACCCTGTCCTAAGGGAAGACCATCAGCCTGCTCACAGGGTCTCTATATGCAGCCTCCTCCCAGTCAGTCAGGCATGGAGGACTGTCAAAAAAGAGACATTGATGTATACTTTATCTTACTGTGGAAAAAAAAAAGAGAATGACTATGATGAATTAAGCCCATAAATTAAGCTGTGGCCCCATAACTATTGACTGGTTTCCCTTTAGGCTCGCTAGGAACATTACAGCTCGATTAGAATTTTATGGCTCTTTTGTTAAAGATACTCTCATCAGTTTAACTCGCATCACTTGATGAAAGTCATTAAGTCATTGGAGAGCATCCAGAGCAGGGCAGTAAAGAGTGACACAGGCTCTAAAACTGACTATTATGGCAGCAGCAGCACAGAGAAGATTCAGAGGGCGATGACTCACCTCCATAACCTACGAGTGGAGGCAGAAAGAGATGTGCTACACTGAGGCTCAGAGCATCCCCCGTGCAAAGTGTTTTATAAACATTCATCCCTGGCAGGGGAAGTATTATTCTTCTGGTATTTCAGCTTGATAAATTGACAGTGGAGATTAAGTAATTTGCCCAAGGTTATTCAAGGAGTATTTAGCAAAGCTGGGATTGGAATCTGGGAGTCCTGGCTCCACGGCCTGTCCCAGGACCATGCAGAATCTCTGAGACTATGGAAGGAAGGCAGCAAAGTAGGTGTGTAATGTACAGGCATGATACAGTGAAGCCAAGGGTCCTCTTTTACCAACACACATAATGTACAGGGCAAGGTACCCCAAGGTCACATATTGCTCTCAGATGCACTGGTGCCACTTCATTGATATCACTGGTTTTGCTGTAGTGAAACAGAAAGAACGTGTCTCCCAGGTATTAAGACTGATCACTGTCAAGTCGTACAGTTCACCAGAATTATTGTCTACAGAACAGTCCCTTGTATTTTCTTCCATCTCACTGAAAATGTCCCAATGATGTTAGTTGTGATTATTCCACATTTTAATCAGTCCATAATTAGGGAGTATTCTTGTTCAGCCTAAACCATGGCTTCTATCATTGCTACCATTGGGGGAGCTGCACACTTGGAAGGTCACTGATAGAAAAAAATACCAGCACAGACAAAAGCATAAAGAGGGACAATGCCCTGCCTGCACCACGAGACTTCGCTGCATGATGCTCAGACCCATATTCCTTTTTATGCTATTGAGTCACATTGCAAACTCCTCATCAGCAGACAACCAGGTTTCTTTCAGCTTTACTGCTCAGCTGCGTCTCCCTGCCTGTGCCTGGGAATGCCTGTGTTTCTGATTACTTTTCCCAGCATCTTTTCATGCTGCTCAGATTATTTTCAAATGGCTTTAACATGCTTTCTCCTGCTGGAACTGCATATTCATGCAGCCCAGTTTAATCATCAAAACAGGAATTGCACCTGGCAAAACACTCACTATTGTGCACAAAGAGCAAAGCACAGAGGAGTGATAAGAGATTTGCAGGGAGAAGAGGAAATGCAGTGCAAGTGGGAGAGAAATTAAGCTACAAACTCAGAAGCCAACGGGCTCATATAAGACAGGGAGGGTACACACAGCTCTCCAAACACCATGTCACCTTAAAGAGACACTCTCTTAACCAGGAGCAGGTTCTTTGCCATGCAAAAAGGAAAGGGGGCACAATACCTTCTCAGGGCCTGCTCCTGCACGCATGACTAAGCTTAGTGCACTAATAGGCTGAGTAACTGGATTGAGTTTAATGGCATAATGATAATTAGTATTGCCAACCCCACGCATTCAAAAATCATGAGTTTTCAGAATCTCAGTGTCTCAGTCACCTCCACACACTTTAGTCTTCAAACACACCTCAGAATGCACAAACGCCTGTCCAGGTGTGTACAAGAACATTTTGGACATGCATTAGTAACCCTTTGCTTACCTGTGCAAAAATACATCTTGTGTAAGGATGCCATCTGGGTTTTCAGAGTTGTGTCTCTGCTGCCCTCCCTCCCCGGTGTTATCCTACGAAACTTCACCACTCCAGTCAGGGTTGAACTCTGCTTATTCTGCTCCACAAGCCTGGGCCCAATGAGCTAAAACAGAATGATGTGTAGCTGGTCCATATCAAGGCATATCAGCTGGTAGAGTCCTCTCAACAGAGTGCATGTATACACAAAACCACCAGTCCATAAAGTACATTGTGTTCAATTTGGTGGATGCACCAAAGTTGGTTAGGCACCACACTTTTAACAGACACATATGAAGTCATACTTTTATCAAAGCGAAGAGCTGTCACCAGGGTCTGGTCAAGCCTAAAGCGATTCTTACCTTTCCTTTTGTACAGAAATGGGCAAAGGGGACATATTCCCATGTTACACTACCTTTTCTTTTTCTATTGCCCATACCAACTGTATCATGTGCTAAAAATATATCAAGGTTCCCTGTCTCAGTATGCAGAAGTCCCTGCAGGTCTGACATGAGTTATTTTATAGTTCAAAGTTTGACTATCTAGTCATTGCAGAGCCCATTTGTTTTAGACATAGGCTTTTCCTTCCTTTCGGACAGCTTATTGTTTGCCTTTTCCATTTGTATTAAAAATAAAATATTTGAAAACTGCAAGAGGAAAAAAATGTATTCCTTCTGAAACTAGCAATTCTCCAAACAGGAAGGTTAGCTCTTTCCTGTTTAGACATTATGTCCAAAGAAAGGAAATTGGGATTTTAAATTGTAAAAATAATTACATCGAGCAGTGGGTATGTAAACATTCATAAGTATTGGAGAGGGTTGCACTGTTTATTTAGTGTGTCCTGAATGCTATCACTTTGTTTCAAGTTTTTGCCTGTTTGCCAGTTCATGGGCATTATGCACAGATGTAGATTCGTGAGCAATCGTTCCTCTAATTTGATCACCTGTACGCCGTAACCAGGCTCTCTCAGTGTGAGAGGGCACTATAAATTACAGCATAGAGGGCAGATATATGTCTCTGCAATGGAGCCAATGGGGAACACTGTTAGAAAACAACAGTTTTCTGGGCTTCAGGTAATTTTAACGATGAAAAAAGGCTGAGTATTTCAATCCACATTTATCATCACTGTTAATAACAATGAGCTGGCAACTGAATTTTAGTACCAAGAAGTGGCATGGTGGTAAACAGATATTTAGCACCAATGTGGTACTTGTTATCAAGAACACTCACATTAGTGCGTTTTATTATACTCCATTTTACAGATGGGGGAAACTCAGGTCCAGGGAAGAGAGGTGATCTGTCTGAGGTGACACAAAACAAATCACTGGCAGGGTTGGGAATAGAACTCAGGTTTCCTTTCTCAGTCCACTGCCCTATTCACAGGATCATGCTGCCTCCCTCGGACAGACAGAGTAAACCAGCAAGGGGGAAGAAAAGGAGAATCCCCTGAGACATCAGTATTATTTATTCTACTTTGTAAGATTTTTTTTTCAAAGTGCATTTCAGTCATCAGGGAGACCAGAATTACAGCACTTAAACAACAGAGAATTCTCCATACGCTGCTCCACTAGTTTACCTTAGTCTGGTCGACAGGGACAATATTCTAGGGCTGAGAAGGTAGCTAAAGCTTGGTACTTACCTAGGATGCCAATAACTGTAGCATGGTGTGGACACCTGTCTGCCAGGCACCTGATCTCCCGTCACCTGCCTCCCAGCTGATTGTAGGGTTTGGATATGTTTCCCTGAGGTGCCTGGGTGTTAAGGTGTATGGGAATAAAAAGAGGAGGAGGAAAAGGTTCTAGACCCTAACTCAAAGCAACTTATCCTAGGCCTGTTCTAGGCTCAGTCCTGCATGGGAGCTCCTTTTGAAGTACCAGCGTTAGGAGTGGGGAGTCTCATTCTCCTGTAGCTTCTCACTGGAGAGAAATGTAAAAAATGCATCAGCAAGTACAGAGATGGGCTGCTTTGAAATGAGGCCTTTTTAAAAAAAATCATAAAAATATCAATAAGGGAATTATACAGAGAGCGAGTGAGCATGACAGCATAATGGGGGAACTATATCAAACTAGAGTAAGAGGACAGGCAAATATTGGAACAAAGCTGAGCCTTTTTACAGTCTCTTTTCTCCAGAGGTATCAAGGTTTATTAATTAGCCCTCGGTGATCCTTCTGAAAACCAGACTTTGCAGCCTACATTGTCACAGCTGCTGTGACATACCAGGGCACAAACCAGACTAGTGAGGGGCTGAGTTACCCCTACCCTTTAACCTTGGGTGTCTTACAATGCCTTGCTGTAGTAGCTCCCACCTGGACCACTCACAAATAACCTTCCAAATGCAAGCCACATCATGAACATCTATGCATATCTGCAGTCTGCACCCTGGTGGACAGGACACATATTAAGTCATTTATTCCCTTAAGGCAGGGGTTCTCAAACTTTGTGTTACTGTGACCAACCTCTAAGCTGTCTGTGACCCCCCTCTAAGTTGCTGTAACCCCCCCCCAGTAGCTCGCAACCCCCCTGTAAGTTGCTCGTAACCCCCCGGGGGTTGGGACCCACAGTTTGAGAAACACGGCCTTAAGGGAATGAAATGACAGCTAATTGCTTTTAATTGAATTACCCAGACACTTCAACTTAAACAGTGGCATAAATGTATTAACTACAAAGAGAGATTTTAAGTGGTTATAAGCAGTGAGTCATAATGTGGAGAAAGTAAATAAGGAAAAGTTATTTATTTGTTCCCATAATATAAGAACTAGGGGCCACCAAATGAAATTAATGGGCAGCAGGTTTAAAACAAATAAAAGTAAATTCTTCTTCACACAGCGCACAGTCAACCTGTGGAACTCCTTGCCTGAGGAGGTTGTGAAGGCTAGGACTATAACAGGGTTTAAAAGAGAACTAGATAAATTAATGGTGGTTAAGTCCATTAATGGCTATTAGCCAGGATGGCTAAGGAATGGTGTCCTTAGCCTCTGTTTGTCAGAGGGTAGAGCTGGATGGCAGGAGAGAAATCGCTTGATCATTACCTTTTCGGGTCACTCCCTCTGGGACACCAGGCATTGACCACTGTCAGCAGACAGGATACTGGGCTAGATGGACCTTTGGTCTGACCCAGTATGGCCATTCTTATATTCTTATAAAAGTTAGACATGGTCACAAGAAAAACAAAGATAAAACACTTGCTAGTTAGAATCTACTTAAAGAACTATCTTAGTTGCAGAGAAAATGGTCTCACCACATGCTCCAGCGGATTACTGATCAAACTCTCAGGTCAGAAGCCCTCTCCCAGAGCCCAGTGGCTATTTCATTTTGCCTTCTCCTGAAGGGAGAATGAGGGACTAGGGGGGGCCCTTGAAGTTTTTGTCCCTCATTTTTATAGTTTCAGTCCTTGAAAAATATTTTCAGTTGGGACCCATGAGACAGTGTCTCTGTGGAAGGATGTTCTCTGCTGGCAGCTTTTTTTTCTACCTGTTCGAACTTCCTTTGTGATCTTTCCCTGCTTGATGACTGTGATTACTGCTGAAATGCAAATTAAGGCAAGTAAACACTCATTCCTTCATTTAGGACAGACCCAACTTCTGCCTCAGTACGACTGTGGGCTTTAGAACTTGTGTTAATATTATACAGAGAATCTGATAACTTCACATACAATGTTGATACTCATATTTTACCAGGACAATAGGGACCAGTCAATTATGAGTTTTCAAAGGTACAGATACAAAGATTATTAAAATAGTGTGTAGGATGTGACACACTGCTGAGCCAACTCCTTTGCTGAGCAGAAGCCAATGGGAGAGAAGGGCACTCAACACTTCCAAGAAGGTACTTGGCACTTCGTAAGGACACATCTAGAGGGACACTATGATTAAGATATAGACCAATTCAAAGCTATCTAGAGGGACAATATTCACTAGGGGGCTGTATCTTTCAAAATTCAATTCAGGAATAATTTGAAATCTGACTTGCTGAAGAACAGACTAGTGAGGGACAGTAAAGCCAGTTTAGTTTAAATAGAGCTGGAGTTCCTTCCTCTCAGTCTCTGAACCTTCACCCTGGTGTCACAGTCATGAACCCAAGCTGAACTTGTTCTAACATTAGAAAAAAATCCAGTTAGCTTTCCTCCCTCTTCCCCCCATTGTTTCTCGGTTTGTGCAGTTCTCTTCTCCTGGATTCTGACAGGGGATGGAAGTAACAAATCACATGAGAAGAACCTGGTTCCATACAATCTTCAGGCCAGTGTTAGCCTCAAGAGATTCCTGTAAACAATTGGGCCAGCACTTTGAACATTTGAGATTCACCTCTCAGTGCTAGAAGAGAGTCCTCAGTGCTCGAGCCTAGAGTAAAAAAATAGAACAAAATGGTAATACTGGCAGAACTGAGCTTCATCGTCAGTGCTGGCCCCCAGATGTACTGTACACATGGGCACCATGTGCCCGAAGCTGGGAGTTTTTCCAGGCAGTGTTTATTGACACTGCTGCCTCTGACAGAGTGAGGTGCCAGGCAGGAGCTGGTCCAAGAGGGGAGCCAGTTTAAAAACCAGCTCCCCTCATGGACTGGCTGCCTGTCATCCTGCACTGCTGCACAGCGTGGGGGTGGCAGCAGCCCCTGTCCAGGGAGAGAGGTGGGACTAAGCTCCCATACCCCACGCGAGCAGGAACTGATCTGGGCTGCCTGCCCACCTGGCTCCTAATATACTTTAAATGCAGAGCCTCAGCAGGGGCAGCTCCTGGACCCAGTGTGAGCCAGGATTGAGTCGAGCTGCTGGCCAGCCTGCTAAAAATGTATTGGCAAAAGGGAGGGGGGGGGGGGAAATGTGTGTAGTCTATAGACTAGCCTATAAGCTTTTGCTTATCAGTTAATCAATTACACTATTACATCCCTAAATATTTCCCCCATGCTCCTGACTTAGTGTATAAGAGGTGGCATGGATCAGTGCCTCCCCGGTTTCCTCTCAGTGTCACAATCTGAGCCAAAAGCTCGTCCTTCTGCGCTCTGTGGACCTACAAGAGTATTTGTATATCTGCTGTTTAGAAATCTGAGGCTGTAGTCTAGTCTAGTATAAAGGCCCCTCTCATTCCCAGTTGGGGAGAAAGCCCCTTTACACCAAGGACAATGCCCAGGGATCCAGGCTGCAAGAACTACATCTCCTACCCTTGCTCCTTTTCCATCATCATCAGACAATCATCAGTGGTGCCTCTACTGCCCTGGTGAGTTGAGTGCAGCATCTGCAAGACCTTCCCATCCAGAACCAGAGAGACTGAGAGTTCAGGCTGAGGAAGCACCTAACAAAGAGGCTGTGAGGCCCTGATCTGATTCTGGCCCAAAAGACCCCCCGGCCACTACATAGGCTTCAGCTGGGTAGCTCAGCCCCACTGAGCACAAGCCATGGAGTGGAACCAAGGATTAAGGATACAGGGCTCTCCCCACAAGACGGGGCCTCCAGAAACCAACAATACCACTGTTTCCAATGGCACCATCATCACACTCAAAGACAAGAGTCCCACTGATGTCTCCAAACTGACAGAAATCCTATCCACCTGGCTTTGACCTCATCCCCATGCTGGGACTCCTGGTATCACTTCCCAAGGGGACAAATAGATCCCTCCTTCTGGCCATACTGGGGCCTCTGGAACCCTTATAGCAGATGCCCAATACCATTTCAGGAGTCCTACTGCTCTTCTTCCTCTTCTCTGCCACTCCTGTCGATACACGAGGAAAAAGATGCTGAGCTGGTACCACCAGTTCTGACTGGAGCCTCCTCATCACCAGATGACACGGTCATCCCATGGCCACCCTCTCCACCAGACTTGCCAGTCCCTGGGCACAGTGTGTGGCATGATACCTCTGCACTCCTGGAAGGGGAAGGGCCTTGACCAGAAGGGGCAGGGTTGGGTCAGCCAGTCCTCAGCATCACCCAGAGGGCATCACACTGCCTGGAGTGCACCGCTGGCCCACCAGCAGGTTTTATGTCCCCGCTTTGGGGTCCTGTAGTTTACTTTTATACATATATATATATTTACTGTGTTTTAAAACATTTTGTAAGCCACCTCAAATATTTTAAATAGAGAGGTGGGATAAAAATATTTTAAATAAATAAATAAATCAAGCAGCATTTAAAGGGTGTGGGGCAATAGCAATGGCAGAGGCCAGGAGCCCTGGGCCCTTTTGAATCATGGTCCCAGGGCAACTGCCTCCTTTACCTCCCCCCTGCCTGAGCCTGCCACCAACAATTTCAAGATCTGCTCCAGTGGATGGCTACTAACTTGCAAATCCCACTGAGGTTGGTCCAGGAGACTCAGCACTATCTTCTGGACCTCTTACAGCCACAGGGATTCTCCAGGGTGGTCATTCCCAAAGATGAGGCCATACTGGAATAGCCAGAACAGTCCAGCACACACCAGCATCATGTGCCTCCATTGCAAAGTGAGCCAAGAGATGCTGTTTTGAGCTGCCCAAAGGGACTAATTTTCTTTTTACACACTGTGTCCCTAATTCATTGGTAATGCAAGTGGTTGTGGAACAGGCTCGGCAGTGCCGCCAGAAGTCTGGTACAACCAGAGAAAGGGCTGCAGAGGCTGGATCTCCTGGGCAGGATGGTCTTCTCCAGAGGCCTTCAGTTTCATATAGCCACTACTAGGTGTTGTTGGCTAAATATGACTAATATTTACAAGAGACTGGCAAAGTTCAAAGCCATTTCCTGCAGATCAGGCCCAGGGCCAGTTCACAGCAGATGAAGAGAGACTGCTGGCAAAGGCAGTTCTCTGGGCCACAGTGGATATGGCTCATACAGCAGCCCAGTCCCTGGCTACAGGCCTGGCCATGTATACACACTCTTGGTTCCCTTCACTGGACTTCCTGAGGAAGGTCAAAAATACTATTCAGGACCTCCAATTTGACTAGGTCAGTCGTTTAAATGAAAAGATGGATGAGTCTCTGCATTCCCTGAAGGACTCAAGATTCACCTTGAGGTCCTTGGGAACCTACACCCCAACCTCCAAGAGAAGACATCAAAACTGTCCCTTCAGACTATAGCCACCTTCCTCCTGTGCCTCCTACTGCCAACATCCACCTGAATCTTCTTGCACATGACCAAGATCCCAGAGACCCTGATTCTCAACCACTGCCACATCATGCACATACTCCCAACCATGAGCCAAAGGTTACTTTTGACATACAGGTCAGACCCATGTACTATCATCAATGCCAACTATTTTGCCATCTTTGGAGGCCTTCTTCACCTCACCGCCTTTACGCACATTTGGAATAAGATCGCCATGGACAGTTTAGTTCTGAAGATTATCCAACATGGGTACTCCACAGAGTTCCTTTCATTCCCTCCTCACAGGCTTCTCACACAGTGCCCTGGGAAACCCTGTCACCAATTGATCTTTTAACGAGAGGCAGATCCTTTACTCCACAGGGGATCAATAGAGAGTATCTTGCCTCAATACCAGAGAAGAGGCTTCTTACTCCTCATATTCCCTCCTTCCAAGGAAGGTGGAGGGCAGAGACTCATCCTGGACCTTCAGCAAGTCAATATTTTCATCAAAAGGCTGAGATATCAGGATAATTACACTGGCATCAACAATCTCTGCCCTCCAGAAGGGACTGCGGTTCAAAGCTCTGAACATGAAGAATTTATATTTCCATGTGGATAATCACCCACCACACAAGAATTTCCTAGGATTCCAGATTGCCCAAAAATGCTACCATTTTCACACTCTCTCCTTTGGTTTTGTGACAGCACCAAGGATCTTCTCAGTGTTCTCAGTAGTAGGGGCCCAGACATGACACTTGAGACATGATCTTCTCATACCTAGACAATTGGCTTCAGATGGGGCATTCCTGACAAGAAGTTGTCTTTGTAGTAGTGTTGCTTGGACGCCTCCTTGCTACTTTGGGGATCTGCATAAACAAAGACAAGTATGTTTTGTCACCCACACAGATGTTAAACTTCACAGCAGCAAGACTGGACTTGGTCTTGGCACAAGTTTTCCCTTCAACAGATAAATTTCACTTGGTGAGCAGCCTAATCATTCATATTACCCACAAGCCCTGCACAACCACGTGTCAATGCCTCTCCCTATTGAGCCATAAATGACACCATTAACCAGGCTTCACTTGCGGTGCCTACTAGCCTGGCTCCACACAACCCAGTGGCAGACCAGACCACACTGACTCCACCATTCCCTCAAAAACTCTCATTTCTCTTGCTTGGTGACCCAACCTGACCAAGATCATGGTGGGGTTCCCCATCAGTCCTACTCTACCGAGGGCCACCATCATGACAGATACCTCTCTGACAGGTTGGACCACCACACAGCCCAGGGTACATGGATACCACAACAAGCCAGATTGCATATAAACTTTCTGGAACTTGGAACAGTCCACTTAGCCTGGAAGGCCTTCCTTCCCCTCATACTCTCCCTCCATGTGCTTGTTGCTTGGTCCTGCCATGAGGGCAGGGGACTGGACTCGATGGCCTCTCGAGGTCCCTTCCAGTTCTAGTGTTCTATGATTCTATGTGCAAGTCCTAATGAACCATATCACTGCGAGGGTATATATAAACAGGGCAGCGCAAGCTCTCATCTCCTCTCAGGGTTGAGGCACACATGTTGGATGTCATGCACTGCCACAGCCCCTGCCGTACCTGTTGTGTGCATGAGGTACGAGTGCTTCACTGACAGCAGATTTCACTATCACTCAACTTCACAGGAAGAAGAACATTCACCAAAGACAAACACCTGTGTCAGAGTTCTGCTAAAACAGGAAATGTTTTCCTATTTACCAGCACCATGAAAAGAAAATAATGCTGGTCCACAGGAAATGGGAACCAGCTCCCCCAGTGTGTTTTGCCGTTAGAGTATTTGCTCATATTTCTGTGGTCATGTACACTAACAGTGTCCTTTTCATTAGTGCTCTTCTCTGAAGAGGCTCATTCACAATATTCTCATTTGAGTCCATACACATGTGCCTTCTTGATACTGAAAAAAATAAATCTACAACTTCATTCATACACCAATACATACATCAGAGAGCTGTTAAAAAAAACAGGAAATTTGCTCACAGCCACATTCTATTTTAAGACTTGGACTGGGCTTAGGAATTTTACAATATTCCAAGGATTTGGCAGTGTGGCTGTATTTCCTCATCAGGACATGTGCGCAGCCAGAACAACGTGTATAGTATACGTTGTGGGAGAAGGAATAGGTTCCCCCCCACTCTACAGCAGGGAGGAGGGGGAGGAGAGGAACCTAAGGACCAGGGTCTGGATGCAGCCACAGGACTGGGGAGCTTGTGCTGGTGCTCCAGCCCCCCTGCCATCCTCCCACAGAGCCAGAGCCCACAAAAATCTACTTGCATGGGCCTCCAGGGCCCTGCTGTGTGAGGGGAATGTGGGGAGTGTCTTTCTCCTTCTCAGTAGGGGACCACGTCAGCGAGGGGTGGGTGGTTTTGTGTGGTCCCTGACTGATTTTTCTATGAGTCAGCAGCCCCTGACCCAAAAAAGGTTCCCCACCCTGGGCTAGAGAATAGAGATTCATGGTTAGGCCATGATGGCTAGAAGACAGCTCAGTAAGCCACTAGGATCTCCTTGAAGAGGGAGGCAATTGGGATGGAGTCACCCATTTTCAATATACAAAGAATGGGCCTGTCTAATGCCCCCTGCTGGCATTGTATCTCATAATGATGAAGGGCCCATCTCTACTGGAATGTGTAGTGTGTTAGAGGACGGGTTTATTACTAGCTGTGTAAGTGTGATCACACCCTGTTTTATTCATCGTGCAGCATGATAAAGTTCATGTTTAAAAGTCTGATTCCTTCTGTGAATGACTAAAACATGGTAGAATAAATTCAAGGGGTTTTCCTGTTAGACTATGGCTCTAAAAATAGCCATGTAGCTGCAGGGCTTGCCGTTAGAGAGCATAATAGAGATTTAAGGAAGAACATTGAAGCAGCCAGCAACCAGGATACTACAATTTTTCTACCGTGCTTGTAGATCCCACAGCACTGGAGGAATGCACCACAATCCTTTTAACTGACACTCTCCGGGGATAGCCTGGTATGCTCAGAAAATGGCTGTACTGGATAAGGAGAAGCCACTTAAAAGTTTAGAGGTTTTAAACAACAAAATACAGGATTATATAAAAACTCAAGTCTAAAGGGACACTGGCCACACTTCCAGCTTTAGTCCTTATTCTTCTCTAATCAACCAGTAAGCCAGAGCTTTGGGTTTCACCCAGAGCAAAAGCCACTAACCCAGGAGGAGTGTGCCTGGAGTGGTGTGAGCTCAACTCAGTGCTCTGGAAAAGCAGCTTCCCTTTCTCTGTGACCCTTCCGAGTATAGTGAAATCCCTGCCCCTGAATCCCCTAGGCTCCTGTTAGAGTTCTCCTAACCTCCTGCTGACTGTATTTCACTAGCATGACAAAACAGGACATCCTGTCTGAATCCAAGAACCTTTGGCTGGTCCCCCCCTTTGGAGCTCCAGGACAGATAAACTAATGAGACCTGATGACGCTGTTTGTTTGATGTCGCACTAAAATTGGGCTTCCCAAGAGGGGGGAGGGGAAGAGAGATGCTAGGGCCTATAATCTTGCCTCTACATACTAGCTCTCCTGTAAGCTGTGCCATAAGGAAATCAGTCACACTGATGGCAGCAGAGCAGAGACAGAAGAACCTGTGAGCGGCAACATCTGATTTTGTTCCAGCTTAAAATAATGGTTGGAGATGTGCCCCAAGGCTCGGTATTTAGACTGGGATTTTGAAGTACCATAACTCTGGTGAGTTTTTGCACCTATGTGCTTGATCCAGGCTTGTCTGTAATAGAGACTAAATAGCCGTATAGATCAGTGGTTCTCAGCCAGAGGTCTGGGGTCTCCTGGGAGGCCACCAAGCATGGCCCGTGTTAGATTTGATAGGGCCCAGGGCAGAGAGCCAAAACTCCCTTGCACAGGATTGCAGCCCCAGGCCCTGAGCCATACCACCTGGTGCTGAAGCCAAAGTATGAGCAACTAAACTTTATGGAGCCCTCTGTGGTGAGAGGCACTGAGCAATGGCCCTGCTTGTTATCCCCTAGTGCTGGCCTTGGCTTTTATATGCAGAAAATCAGCTGTGGTGGCACAGCTGGGCTGTGTAGTTCTTATAGCATGTTGTGGGCCTCAGAAAGACAAAGGCTAAGAAGCCCTGGTCTAGATGAGTTGCTCCAATCTTTTCAGTTTAGTGACTCTCTATTTAAAGTAAAATTTTAAAAAAGTGGTCACCTCCCTTATTTTTACTGTAAAAGAGTAAAAAATATATTTCAGTTATAACAATAAGCCCAGATAATATATCTGAGTGGGTGTTCTGAGAGGCTGACAGAGGGCTCGTTACTGAGCTGTAACTTTCTAGCTCAGGGGTGCAAGCAAACACCCTCCCCCAAGTGCAGCAAGTTACAGCACTGTAAAGCACCAGTGTAGATAGTGCTAGGTCTCATAGAGGTGGTTTATATAGAGCACTGGGAGAGATCTGGCAAGGTTGTGTTGGGGGGTGGGCAAGATCTTCTTTGCTTCAGTTATGTTTGTAATCAAATTTTCAGTGCTGCATGATCAGGGCCATCCTCACCCACATGCAGAAAAGTGGCCAGGCCAGGCCCATCCCCTTTCAAAAAGTGGGAGAGCCATGGGCTCCTGTCCCCCTTCCATTTCAGCACCACTGCCTGACTGATCAGCACATGGCATGTAATTCTAGAGAGAATCATCATAGAGTCATAGAATACTAGAACTGGAAGGGACCTCTAGAGGTCATCGAGTCCAGTCCCCTGCCCTCATGGCAGGACCCAGTACTGTTTAGACCATCCCTGATAGACATTTATATAACCTGCTCCTAAATATCTCCAGAGATGGAGATTCCACAACCTCTCTGGGCAATTTATTCCAGTGTTTAACCACCCTGACAGTTAGGAACTTTTTCCTAATGTCCAACCTAAACCTCCCTTGCTGCAGTTTAAGCCCATTGCTTCTTGTTCTATCCCCAGAGGCCAAGATGAACACATTTTCTCCCTCCTTCTTATGACACCCTTTTAGATACCTGAAAACAGCTATCACGTCCACCCCTCAATCTTCTCTTTTCTAAACTAAACAAACCCAGTTCTTTCAGCCTTCCTTCATAGCACGTGTTCTCTAGCCTTAATCATTCTTGTTGCTCTTCTCTGGACCCTCTCGAATTTCTCCACATCTTTCTTGAAATGTAGTGCCAAGAACTGGACACAATACTCCAACTGAGGTCTAACCAGTGCAGAGTAGAGCGAAAGAATGACTTCTCGTGTCTTGCTCACAACA
>CM057847.1:41548504-41585175 GCA_030068395.1 Apalone spinifera
AACACGATCATTTTCTGAAACATATCTATAGTGCTAAATGAGGAATTACTGTATCCACTGGATTCCACTTGTCCACAAGCTGATTGACCCCCCTTAAAGAATTCTAGTAGATTGTTGAGGCATGATTGCCCTTTACAAAAAACATGCTGACTTTTCCTCCAACAAATTATGTTAATCTAAATGATAATTCTGTTCTTTACTATAGTTCCAACCAGTTTGCCTGGTATTAAATTCAGGCGAACCAGTCTATAATTGCCAGGATCATTCTAGAGCTCTTTTTAAAAATTGGCATCACATTAGCTATCTTCCAGTCATTTGGTACAGAAGTTGATTTAAAGGCTAGGTTACAAACCACAGTTAGTAATTCTGCAGTTTCACATGTGAATTCCTTCTGAACTCTTGGTTGAATGCCATCCGGTCCTGATGACTTTTTACTGTTTAATTTATCAGCTTGTTCCAAAACCTCCATTAATGACATCTCAATCTGTGACAGTTCCTCAGATTTGTCACCTAAAAAGAACTGGCTCAAGTTTGGGAATTTCCCTCACATCCTTAGCCAGGAAAACTAGGGCAAAAAATGATGTAGTTACTCCGCAATGTCCTTAATAGCCCTGCATGCAAAGAGCTGATGGGTGCATCATGAAACAGGCTACCAGTTCATTCTGGGAAATGAGAACCTAATAAAGAAAATGTTAGAGTCTGAGGCCAGGGCTACACTACTGACTTATACTGGCATGACGATGTCACTCCGGGGTGTGAACAATTCTCCTGCTGCCATAGCTACCACCCCTCAGATGAAGTGTAGCAGCTTCTCTTCTAAAGCGCTAGAGCAGCGCAGCTGCACCATCGTACCCATTGTAGGAGAGAAGCTCTGATATGGCAGAATGGGATTTTCTGTGCCCTGCTGATGCCAATAAAGTCTGCACAGAGACTATCTTAAATAAATTGAGCTAGCCTGCTACCTTGAATCCCATTGAAAAGCTGATCTATCAATCATGGCTCTGTTCCAGGCATATTAGGTGACCTTGGGCAAACTACTGCATCTCTCAATGCCCCGTCTGTAAAAGAGGATTAATACAACTTTTGCTCTGCCTTCTCTGTTAGGGCGGGGGTTACATCTTTACAAACACAGAGCACAAGCCTAGCACAAGGGGGCCACAGTGTCACCTGAGGTCTCTCGATACTACAGGTTGGACCTCCAGCACCCTCGGGACCTCACTGGTTCCAAATAAAGGGATTTGCAGGACATGGGGAAGTCCCTCTCCTCGGGGCCCATACTGCTCTGTTGCCACTGAGCTAGGGCTCCATCTTGGCCCCACTGTTGCCCTAGTCCCCTGGAGCGCTCAAGCTGCTGCTAGGGCCAGAGCACCACAGCTGGAGCTCTGGAGTCACTTAGCTCCAGGGCTGGGGCGGAGGGCCAATGCCAGAGCTCCCAGGCTGCCACTGGGGCTGATGTTGGAGCTCTCCAGCTGCTGGAGTCAGAACGGGGCTGGGACCAGAGCTCCATGGCTAGGGCAGGCTCCCTGGATGCTGCTGGGGTTATAGCTCCCTGGCCAAGGCCGGAGCTCCACAGCTGCTGGCCCAGAGCTCCCCGCCATGCCACCCACTCCTCCTGTGCCCCTCCAACACTGGGCTCCCAGCTGAGTTGCCAGCACCCCCACTGTGCTCTGGCCCCGCTGCCAGACCTCGCTGCTCCTGGGCTCTGTGGTACAGGAACATCTGTGGTCCAGACCAGACGGGGGATGCTGCTGGACCACAGTGTCCTGGATAAGGGAGGTACACAACTTGTAGTTTAATAGGGTATTAAATGATAGTCCTCATAGGGCCTGAGAGCGGTGTGTCGCCATAGGAGCTAGATGCTGGATGTTCGGGGTATCCGAAGATCACCTCTATCATGGCGATTTCCTAGTGCTTGCTAGCAGGGGATGCTGCTGGAATGGAGGGGATATGTCCCTGTGGTCTTTACAGCCCCACACCTCCCTTATGGCAGCAACACACGAGAACAAAATGCTTTCCCATCCCCTGTGGCCGTCAGCTTTTCTCTGCACTGGAATACGTCCATGTTGCTCTGCAGCATGGCCACGCTCACTCATTCAGAAAGGGAGGCTGGGCCAGTGGCCCTCGTGCTAGGCCCTGCTTTCCCCTCTTAGCATGTGAGGTTAGGACGATACTGGTGTCATAGCTGCCAAAACACTTCAGCCCCTGGCAAAACAGAGTAGCAGTCCCACAATTCCCAGCTCCTTCTGGTCCTGCCTGGCCCTGGGGTCACTCTGTGCCATGTGAACTGAGGAGCTGCAGGGGATACCATGGACCTTGGCTGCATTGCCACCTCTGGTTCCCCAGGTCCTGCCCTGGCAGCACTCAGCCGCCAGTGATGGCACCAGCTACACACTGACTCACAGCTGCACCCATGCCTGCAGATTGTGGCCTGGAACTCTCAGAGCCTGCTTCAGCTGTCCCTGATGTGCAGCAGAGTCCAGCTTAATGCAAGTGCTTTATGGACAGACACAACCGCTGGGGGGCGGGGTATTTATCTTTACTCCCCTCAGAGATCGCAGCTGAGATTCTATCCTGCCCAGCTCCCCGGTACATGCACCAGCTCAGCGGCTGCCTTGCACAACAAAGGGACAAGGCACTCTGGCCAGCCCAAACCTATCTTTCCCATGTCCCTCCCCTACACAAGAGGGCATGCCCAAGAGTCCTATCCAGTTGGATGCACTGGCATCTAGCCTAGTAATAGCCACTTCAAGGTCCTTTAAAGCAAAACATGCCAATCTGAGGGCTATGGTAGCTCTGAGGAAATTGCTATGGCACATCCTACAGTAACAAACATGAAGAGGCTGTGGCTTCCTTGCCATCTGGGTTTCCTAAGGAAGGGTGGACCCATCTACAGAGAGAAGGGTAAAGGGAGGGAGCATAGGGCCGGGGAGGAAAGCACTAGGCCATCACAACATCCAATAAACATCTCTGTTCTCTCCATCCTACATCACAACAGTGTGAAAGCAGAGCAAGTGAGAGAGCCAAGGATTCCGTCTGGTTTTTTCATCCATCCTTTTTCTTTACTATTACAAGAATTAAAGAACTGGAGGGTGGAGGTGAGGGGGAGAAGAGGGGAAGGAAGCAAGCGTGAGTTTGGTCGTTAGATGCCAGGGCTGCTGCCAATCACCTGGCTGATCAGACTAGCGAAAGAGCAGGCACACAGTCCGTCTCCGAGGTGCACCCTGCCGAGTCTCTGCTTTGCTTGTTGCACAGCACGGCATCGTTAATACCAACCAGAGCCATGTTAAGGGGAAACACTATTACAAGTGTTAGAGTCACCAGCTTGCTGACACATGGGCCATGTCAATGCCATACACAAGCAGTCTGGAATGCAAATCTGGGCGCTGGCTTGATGGACAGGAGCAACAGCCAGGGAACTGGAGGTGTGGGGGTGGTACTGGCACAGAAAGAGTCGGTTTTGTAATGCATCCCTGTGATGATTGATACAGCAAAGGGGAAGAGCAACTAGTAAAGTAACAGGGTAAGAGTGAGCAAAAGGAAAATTTTAGGCATAATCTCAGGCCAATAAGTGAGTTCCTTTAGATTGAAGAAGCAGCTCCCAAGAAAGTACCTGGCCCATTACTCCCAGCTGTATGGGATGCTCAAGTACAAGTGGATGGGGGACCATGAGTGACATCAGCCTAAGTCTAGAACTAGACTAGTCAATGGGTCTTGTCCAGGCTGAGAGTCTCAGGGCATGGTAATATGGCGGCAGAGCACACAAAGACAACAAAAAATGGGAGTCGGGAGCTGAGACAGAGAAGCCAGGGTGTAGAGAGGGAGATATGGAGGCAGATCAGGGAGGGAAGGTCGTGTGGAGGATGGAGGTGGTGGGAGATGTGGAGGTGGCAGTACTGGCACCTGACTGTATTTGGGCTTGTGTTTATGACTGATTTAGACACAGGGGTCACAGAAACTGTGACTTCCAAAGACATCTGGGACTTCAGTCAACACCGACTGGGAGCTGCAGGGGACCCCGCTGCTCTCATCTACTGTGGGTGGCAGAAGGGGACTCACACCACTTTCCACGGGCAGTGGGGTGGGGGGGAATAGCTTCTGGCCACTATGGAGGATCCCTGCCACTTCCCTGGGCTGCTGGGGGAGGGGGGCGGGGTAGGGGAAAGACCGGTGGAGCTTTTCCCCTCCATGGGTGGCAGGCAAGATCCCTGGAGCTTGGAGCCACCAGCAGGAGGGGGACACTAGAGCTCCAAGTCGGCATGGATAGTGGGGTCCCTGGAGCTCCCAGCCCACTTGCAGCTGCCCAGACTTCCTTTTTGGCATGAATATTTTTAGTAAAAGCCAGGGACAAGTTACTGACTTGTGTGAGTTTTTCATATTGTCTGTGACCTGTCCACAACTTTTGCTTAAAATTATTCAAAATCTGAGCCTTAAAGTTGATGCGTCAAATTATTTCCCCCTCGTTTCCAAGCAGTTTTATTGTTGCCTGAAAACTGGCTTGAAAACATAAATTGAGGCAGGCAAGGGCTGAGACTCAGGATTTAGATTTTTGGGTTTTTTAAGAGGCATTTTGCAAAACTTATGACTAAAGCCAATCATGAAATACTGAAGACAAAGTCACTGTGTTGCCATAGTGCTAGGCCCCTGGTAAAAATACAGAAGTAATGGTTAAAAAAATTCAAAGAAATGTATAGTGATAAGAGTGCAGTGTTTGGGACTGTTACTTGTAAGACGTACAGAAGGATGAATTAAAACACAAAACTGTATTTTTTCAAAAAATAAAACTGACCAGTTTACTGCCCGGGTTCAGGCTGAGTGAGGTGCAAAATTTAACAGCTAGCTCACACTGCAACATTTTTGGGGTGAAATACCAAGTGTGTTTAGTTGGCGCAAGGAAATAATTTTAAGCAGTGGCGCCAGATGTCTCTCCTACACTGTATGTATGCATATACTACACACACTAGTGTCCACATCAGACTCCCAGATAATGGTGCCAGGTGCCTTTTGAACTTTCAGATTGCCTGGCTGGACAACATCAGCTGGGTATGTCTTTAAGATAGGGCACAGAGCAGTAACTGCCTGGAGACTCTCCCATTGCCCAGACAGTTACAGTCAGGAAAAGGAGGAACAAGATTCCTTACTTCCTGTCCCGAGCCTTACCTCACTTCTGAGCCACCCATTCGACAAACGAGAGGCAGTGCAATCGCTACCTGAGGTCCCAAGCAGTGACAGCCAAACGTGCCGAGTTGTGCTTGCTGCAAACTCCTGTGCCCACGTTATAGAACTTACAGCTTCAAATCGTTTTTATCCTCTAAGTTACTGCCCGTAGGGGCCTCGGTGTTTGTATCTCCTCTCAAGCAAACACTGATGCTCTCTACAGGTGGATAATGTTCTTTAAAATGTCATGTGTACATGGTGATAAATGCTAAACACTTGAAATACCTATGACCCTACATAAACCATATCTACATAAACCAATACCTACATAAACCATAATAGTTTTCCATGGCCTTGGTCTTGGTAACATTTGTTACCATGTGTAGAGTCCTTACTACTCTGAGGAGTCCTAAACCAACCAACCCCAAAACCTCATGCTAGTTTTTATATTTGTCCTTTTCCCTACTCAAGGATCTTAAACATTGTGGTTCCAAGCTAGTGGAAAAGTTAGCATAACTCCATCTGTATCCTGTGCAAGTGTTCAATATAAATATAGCTTTGGGGTACTGCTTTTTTTACTGGACTAATTGAGGGCTATAGATCTAAGTTGTCCAGCGCCCCCACTGAGCTGTCTCAAATTCTTGCTTAGGGGCTTAAGTATCTTGCAGTTAAAATATTTCAGTTCAAGTCCCATATTGATTTTCAGCTGTAACCAATGAAAGTGCCAGGATAGAGTAACACTTGAGTGATTGTCTTCATTAAGACACCTTCTTTTGGTCAAGTATCATCTTTCCTTAGTGTCGGTCAAATGGTGTAATTTATTCAAACTTGTCTGGAAAGTGATAACATCTAAAGATAACATCTAAAAAACTTACTGAATTTTTATTCTATAATAGAGAATTGCATAGATAGTTCAAAGCCTTTTTAGAACCTAGTAAGTACCAAAATGTTCCACTTGGCAAATCATAATCCTAATATTTTTTCCGTTTTCTCAGACTTACTAGTTCCTAATTTTAACACACACCCCTTCTTCCTTTGCTAGCTATTTAACAGACACTATATACAATGCTACACAAACAAATACCATTTACGAATGATCGAGGAGGAATATTTAGATCACAAACTCTTCAGAATAGGGACTTTGCCTGTGTCTTTGTTGTTGCAGCTTATTTGATGCCGTATTCAAAGAATATATCTCCAACTCCCATAACTACAGTTTGGTGTAAATCTTCAGTGCAGTGCCAGGGTATGTTTTGCTTTCTGCTCTATGCTGTGGTATTACCTTGCTAAGTGATTAAAGTGATTGAAATCAGTCCTGTGCAAAGTTTTGAAAGCCATTTGTTAACTACTCTGAGATCTGTTACAAAGAAAACACTGAGATCCTCCACGAAGAAAAGAGCAAGCTAAAGTGTGTGTTACTCTAGCAAGAGATGAGCTAAGAGAAATCAAGAAACTCCAAATTGTGAACAGCTTTATCTGAAAAGGAAAGTGCTCCCAAATAATGTTCTCTCCCAGCAGCAGGTTACAGTTTGACAGCTACAGTCAAGTGGAAGAAAAACCACACGATGCTTAACTAGTAACTGAACAGACCCATACTATCCCCTGAATGGTATGACAATAGACTTGGGTAAATGACTTAAGGGTTTTGGTCTGCCATTTGACCAGGAATATTGTAGGAGTAAAAATATTGACTATGGAGGACTATTAAAATACAGAAGCTTTACAGGGTGAGATGCTTTGGGTAGGGGCCATACTTTTGTTCTTTGAATCGCACCTAGTACATGACCCCCGTCCATGGCTTGTGATGCTATTCTTTATTGCAATACACATTAATAAGTAATAGTGACAGAGTCAAAGCATCAGAATGAGGGGGTTTAGGACCTACCAAATGAAGGCACGAAGAAAAATGCTTGAGCTGAATAGAAGCATCTAAAAAGGCTATTGCTAGTCAAGACATTTTTAAGAACCCAAGGAAGAAGGGGGTCCATGAAAGCAACAATGGCCTTTAAAGGAATGATAAGGGTAGAGTATTGATAAATGAAATATATAGAACATTAATTCACCCGCCCCAGCCTTAACTAAGAGTAAGAAAGAGAGGTCACAATGAGATACACTTGCCAAAGGAGACAGACTTAATGGATTCAGGATCATGCCAGAACAGACAAGTCAAACAGTTAGGACATCAGAAAACTGACAAAATTCCAAGGCCAGATGAGACGCATCCCGGCATTGAGAGGAATGCTGCAGGGGAGAATGGAGCTTGGCAGTTTCTGCTCTGGAAAGAACTTAAACAACAGTTTTGCATCCAGATTGAGGAGCTGGATGGACAGAAGAATGTGTATTGGATTGGCACTAGTCAGGATTCTTGCTAATTTGAGAACACTAATGTCTCCATCACTTTAAAAGGGCTCCCACAATTAGGCAAAATGAGAATGGGAGTGTATCTAGCTCTGCACATATTGCCATCTGTAGAAAGCCCCGTCACAAGCTTGCCATGCCAAACTTTTCTGGAATCTATTCTGAAAGTATCATGCAGCCCTTAAGTATTCACACCACATGCATGAGTTTACTAAACACCCTGCTCTGCTCGTTGTAGCACTCTGAACTCCTTGGGTGTTGATGGATAGTAGTTTTACACATATAATATCCCTTTGCAAATGGGTTTAAAGCCAAGCATTAAACAATGAAACAGTAAATTTTATGACAACCAAAAAGAAAAGGGGTATGATTTCCTTTCAAAACAACAGGGTAAGTTTGTTCAATTTAACAAAGTTACTGATTTACACCACAGAGAGGAGCATCAGATTTATGGAAGGACATAAAAATGTCATGTATAAAATTATCCTATAATCAAGTAGGTGTGCATGTGTGCGTTGGGGGAAGGATTTGAATTTATTGCTGGACTAAGTGTGTGTGTGTGTGTGTGTGTGTGTGTGTGCATGCGTGATTGATTAAACTATAATGAAATCTGTGTTTGTATCTTTATGTATAGAAGCATATGAATTATATGTCTATACATTGATACTGAAGTGTCTAGGTATTATGTGCGTACACACATGTACATACTTCATTATAAATTAACCATATATATCTGCTATGTGTGTCCAGTAATAAGTTAAGGGCATCATTCATCTAAGTCTCAAACTGTAATTTGTCACTTCATTAAAAACTTGTTAAAATAATCATAAGAAGGCTCTTCTTCAACCAAATATTCAAGGGAGATTTCAGATTACTCAGTGTCATGTTTATGTTTTAATCCAAATATGCCTAACAGGCTGGGATATCAAAACCTGGCTCTAATATGATTGTAATTAAGAGTCTGTTAAAAATTAGATACCTTTTTAAATACTAGAGAAGTTTCCTAGAAGTGGCACAGAAAAGATTATGGACATTTTTTGGTAAGCTCTCTCTTTTCTAGCGTTTAATAATGTTGATTTAGACCCCAAAGGAAAAAAAAATCCATCTGTTCTAAAGAGTCCTGGCAGGAGAACTGTTACTCTAACAGTACAATCTTTGTGGCTAGCCTGAAGCAAGAGAACAAATGTTAGTCCCGCTGCTTGTAAGAAGACAAATCAGCACCAGTTTTAATTAACTTTAATGGTTTGGAAACTAGACCAGACAAACTTGCTTAACTAGCAGAATTTAAACACAAGCAAAAACCAGCTGGCTGCCCTGTTCCTTCCCTAGAATGTGTTCATCCATTCACAGATAAAGTGACATTTGTGTCATTTACACCTTTTTATACTTTTTTTGGCCATTTTAAAATAAACTAAACATTGAACAGGACACATTTCAAATTATAGTCCAAGTCTCTCTGGAATCCATAAAAAACAAGCTGTTTCTACAAAGTACCCGGTCTATGCATCTTTGTAAACTGGAGAGGCCAGGCCAGGATGTACCCTGTGCAAACAACTCCTCTCCCCCCAATCCCCAGACACAGGAAATGAGCAAAGCCAGAGCTTTCAGTTTAAAGTTGCTTATTAATAACCAGCTGTATTACAACAGCAGCTAGAAACTCCAATCAAGATTGAAGCCCTGTTGTGCTATACACTGTCCAGCTCCACACCAGGAGACTGTCCTTACCTCATGCTCTCTGGGCACGGCTACATTGCAGCCAGAGATACAATTTCCGCCTCAGGCAGATAAACACATGCTAGCTTGATCAAGCTAGTGAATCAAAAATAGCAGCATCGCCATAGTAACATGGGCAGCAGCTTGGGCTAGCTGCCAGAGTCCTGTCCCCTCAGAGGTCTAGGTGAACATCATGGCAACCCTGCTATTTTGAGCATGCTAACATGATCAGAGCTCACGCATGCACAGCTATCTGAACTGGAAATTGCACCTCTAGTGGCAAAGTAGATGTTTGCTGAGTAGACAAAGCATGGAAGGGGAAACAGAGGAACAGAGAGCTAAAGTAGTTGGCTCAACATCACAGGGCATGTCAGTGGCAGAGCTAGCAACAGAAATGAGGCCTCATGAGTGCAAGCTTGTGGCCCTATCCATTAGACCATACCATGCTGTCTTTTTCCATCTGACACGAGGGCTTGTTAGGGGGATTCGAACCCAGCTCCTTCCATATTTTAAGCAAGAGCCATAGCTCTGGACCAGCAAACAACTTGAAATGAATGTTTCCAGTGAATGAGCAGAGCAGGCAGAGTTCTTCCTGGGAATGCTGATTTCTCAGTGCATATTGTCTTCTTTCATCTTCAAGGGTCTCAAAGAACTGCCACCATAGCACATCAGCCAAATACATATGCTGCTGAAAGCCTGAGTAGAAAGCATTGCCATTTCCTATGTTACTATTGCTGGAAAGAACAATTAGCCCTTTTCATCTTGAAAACTCTTTGCAAGCATTAATTTTCACAATATCCATGTGAGGTAATTAATGCTAGGTGTTATCCCCATTTTATAGATGGGAAAATGGAGGTGTGAGTAAAGTAAGTAACTTGCCAGAAGTCAAAGACAGAGTCTGTGTCAGAACTGGGTCTGAAATTCAGGAGTTGCTGTCCCCCCCATCCTGTGTATCTTGACACAAATATATTTCCTTACTAAACTATCAGACAAGGTTTATGTTCACTCCTTGCCACTGCCAGAGCAGAGCAGAATCTTGGAAGACAAAAGATCTACTTCTGATCTCATTTACACCAGGGTAAATTGGGCTAGCTCCACTGAACTCAGTGGAATTTGTAATGCTGTGGGAACAGAGTCAGGCCCATATTGTATGGAAGCACGTTTTCAAGAAAGGTTTTTTTTGTCTGTTTAGCTTACCGGGCTGAAGACAAGCATTTGAATGTTACACCATGTCTGCACTAGAAACTTTTGCCAGGACAGGTCTGTCAGTTAGGGGTGTGATTTTGGGGCAAAAAAAGCCCCTACTCTATATACAATTATTGTGGCATAAAAATGCTTTTGATAGCACAGTTTATTCTGTTCACTTAGCTGTGTATAAGCGATAGCAGTCAAAGCCCTTTTTTGCCAGTATAAGCTGCATTCTAGTAGGGCATTGGCAATAGCAGTTCTGGCAAAGTTTTTAAGTAGACTAGGCCTTAAACTTGTAAATGTGAAGTTAAAATACATAAATTACATAATTTTAAAAAATAAAAAAATATGTACAAATAGGAATCTTAGGAACCAGTAAATGAAGAGTAATGAAATCAAGGAAGCAAGATCTGGTGATTAAGACACTAGATTAGAATTCAGAAGATCTGGATTCAATTCTGGTTCTTCCTGAATGGCTTGGATAAGTCCATTTCCTTTATTTTGCCTATACAGAGTGTGAACTCCTTAGGTAGTCATGGTCTTCTAGTGTGTGTCTATGTGGTCTCCTAATGTGTGCCTAAGTCATGATGCCCCATTCTTGCCACTGTAACTCAAGTAGTTTTTACTGACACTTTACATACTGCTGCTACAAATTACATTTAATATAGTTTGCTGGCTTTTTGCATAAATATAAGGTCCATTTCAATAAAAATCAATTGGAGTGTTAATTGAGCAGGAAATGAGCAAAAGCGTGTTTCCATTTTTTGAAAGCATCAAATACTTACATTTAGTAGTGTAAGAATTTCTATTAAAATAAAATGCATTGAGAGTTTATCACTTTGGATATTTCTTACAAGATTTTAACTCTGTAACAGGTCAACCTATATTTTTAGATATTCCTTTGACTGATTGCTCAACTACCATTTGGTTTATGAGAGGTCTTCCAATTTTCAAGGGAGTACTCCGAATTTACCAAAATACAGAACATCTAATGCCAGATGATCACAAAAATAGTTTGTTTTTATTTGGAGGAATACAAAATAAGAAAGCCTTAAAAATGTGACTCATTTTCTTGTATTTTACTAGACTACTAGCAGCTTCTCTCAACCCAGTACACGAAGGGGCTGTACTAAATGTAGAATGCTTGTATCCTGGGTATGGCAAGATATTTTAAATGGTTAGCATAACCTTCCTAGTACTCTGGTTTTGTTAAAAACATCATTTTTATCAGAAGGATGTTACCATCCATGCTAGGTGCTGTACTAGCACATGAGAAGACACTGTATCTCAAAGATTGCACAATCTTTACAGACAAGACATGAAAGCAAAATGACATTGGTATGTTAGATCTTGGTTTGTTATGGTTTTTTCCTTCCTCCCCATCTCTGGATCATCTTTTCCTGTTATCCTTCCTTCTTGTATCCAACCTGCTCTGTTATAGGTGTCCCAGTGTACCCTTCTCCCCTTCTATCTTACCAACCCCTTGCCACATGTAACAACCTCTCATCATGAGACAAAGCTCAGGACCTTGAACACCAAAGCACAGATTTGGTGGCTTGAGCTCAAGGAATAATTGTTAGCTGCTGACAGTAGAGGGTCTTATCCACTATGTAGATCGGCCATGGGGAACACAGCATACTTTGCTGGTGTGTTACCCAGAGATTCAGGTTCATTGGAAGATGGAGAAGGGAAGACAGACAGAGACTGTGCTCATGGTCAAAGCATGCTATAGTTTCCTTTGGGCAGGTGCTTCATTTATCTCCATGTAGTCAAGGACAATTCTATGCTGTCTGTGTAGGTGTGGGCCAGTGCAGTACCCTCTCTTTGTGGAGATTTCCTGAGAATGGGGGGTCAGAGGGGAAAGATCCCACATTCTCTCATTTGCTTCCAACAGACATTGGCAGTTCCTCTGCAGAGAGGTGGATTATTATTATTCGATTCTTCCTTGGAAAGGATCCTTGGGGGAAGGGTCACAGTCACACTTGACTCCACCTGCCTCTAGCAGGCCCTTTTCTTCTCTTCCTCTCACTATATGGAGTGATTTGTGAATATGCACTGTACTGCAAACATGCATTTATAGGAATGAATCACATGCGCACGCCCATCTGTTCTAAAGAAACGCCGTCTACACAAACAATGAACTCAATCACTTCTAGAAATTTCTGAGTGCTACTTGTGTCGCTAAGTTTGACTTGGTAGAAATAAAGATGTTAGCAGGGATGCAATCAGAACAGAGAGTCACAAATGGTAAAAGCTATTGTTCATCAGCCTTAGCTAATTTGAATCTTTTGTAAGTACATATTACTTCATCACACCTTATCTCCCCAAAGTTTTGCAATATTAGCAACATACACATTACTATTTTAATATATTGGGTTGCTCCTTGACTACTTACCTCCTCTGTTTCTAAAAACACTTACGAATGACCTGTAGGACAAGGGTTCCTTATGCAAAGAGCCTTCATGAAAATGTT
Organism: Apalone spinifera; assembly: GCA_030068395.1. Classification (NCBI taxonomy): domain Eukaryota; kingdom Metazoa; phylum Chordata; order Testudines; family Trionychidae; genus Apalone; species Apalone spinifera. The sequence continues at coordinate 41,561,391 of CM057847.1, forward strand.
ATTCAGTTACTTGCTGTTGAACATGCCAATACCTCTCTGTAGAGTGCCCCAGCAATACAGCTGTGTGGGCCAGGGACTTCCAAGTAATCCATGGCTTTCAGCAGCACAAAGATGGATGACAACAAGTGAGGCAAAAGCAGCACTCATTACACTGTTCTTTGGGAGACTAGAGTGAAGGCAGCCTCAACTACCATCAGCATCTTCCCCCTTTCAGACCTTATTGTCACACAGCTCTAACGTGCCTTACGTAGCAACTCCACCAACAGTTGCTCTAGGTAGCAGTATGGAGAAACCTGTAAGGCCACTGTATGAAAGCACAGCTGGCGGGCCCCTGCCTTTATGAAGGTACATCGTAGACTTCCTTCCACTGGTCAGCTCTGTAAGTTGCTGCCATGGGATTATTGCCCAGACTTTTTCTTACCTCATCCATCCCCTTTGTTAGTTGCTAGAATTGCTAACCTCATATAGTTATTTACTGAGCCAGCAAATGTCCAGCCCCTGTATGGTGAGGAGATTCCTTGGGTGGCCCTCCCCTTTATGCGTCTGTGTAAGTGGATGGGCATAATTTGACCTTGAAGATTTGTAAACCAGAGAAAGATTTGAACTTTCTATGTAGGTTTAAGAAAGCCAATTATTCTATTCAAATCTCTTATGCTATTCTAGTCTGCCCTAACATCTCCAGGTTCTTATGCTAGGCCCATCATTGTGGTATCTGAGACTGTATGCAGGGGCTGACAGCAAAAAAAAAGATGTGGTTTGTCACAAGGCACATATTTGTCACATCCCTTGGACATGAAAAGTAGAGCAGGAAAAATTTAGTGTCCTCTTTCACTGATTGATAGTGTGTTTAATTATAGGACAATACCCTATTCTATTAAACAAGTCTTTTATAATTCTATTATCTGTAGAATAAATCAGCATAATGTTTGCAGTAACAGCTCAATTACTGAGTGCAAGATTAATGCTAACATTCAATTAAGATACTCCATAAAAATTCACTTCTGAAATCTGCTTTGGCAAACTGCTGGCACCTGTCGCTGTATATATGACAAACCTATATTTGACATCTGAGAAAAATCTGCAGTCATGTGAATTCAGTGCTTGCAATCCCATTTTTTGGTTATGTGGCTTTAACCAATATTTGTAATTATGTCAGGGTTTGGAACTCCTTTGAGTCAGCAAACCTCAATGTGAAATTAAAACCTAACTGTTTAAAGCCTTTTTAACTTGACCTTCTGTAGCCTACAACCACCCCACACTATGGCAGTTATTAACTGAGCTTCATCTGCAGGGATTTCACTTCCAACTTGTACAATAATCAGTGAAAAAAACTCAACATTAGAAGGCCTTTCACTACTGACATATTTTATGTTTAATTAAAATATATATTATATATATATATTTAATATTACATTACAAATTTGATTTCTTTGCTACTGTCATTAAGAAGTAGGCATTTTACTGTGACCAGCTGTATTAAGGTTTTCACTGTTTACCTATGTCTTTAAGAGGTCTCTATATAAAAAATGTTACTAACGGCCTGTTTTAAATGGGCTCTATTGTACAGCATATATATTTAGTCCAGTGCATCTCTCTCTGTGTCCTGTCCTCCAAAGGGGCTGCTTTGCTTATTTCATTATAATATCACATTAGCAGTTAAACACTTTCCCAACTGAACACACTGAGAAGATGGGCTACAGGAGATTTTGGTTCAAAACAGTTATGGCAACTCCTGCTCTCTCAGGTGCCAGCAATGTGTTGATCAGAAAGGGGGATTGGATCTGAATCATTTATCCCTCCTGTAAGCCTGCTAAAAGAGCAAAAGAAGAGTATACTTGGACAACATCCCTCCACTCAAAATTTTACCAAATCTCAGAAGTTGTGGTCTCAGAAAGGGCACAGTCTCTTTGGAGTGCTTTATTTGTCAGTGTGGTGGGGAAAGGAGAGCTCAGACTTAAGTATCTAGGACAAAAACTAATTAAGTGTGAACCCTCCTAATTACAGAAAGCCTCTCTCAACATCATCAGGTTTCATTACAAAGTAATGGGTTTTTAAAATTTTAAAAATATTCGTTGTTCAGTAAAATATATTTTCCATTTCAAAATGGTGCTAGAATATAAATTATTTGTTTTATCCAATATTTTAAAATTAATTTTAAGAGACAGAGGATTGCCAAAGATAAGATTTATTATAGTGTTTTTATTAACAAACGTTCATTGGAAAGTTCTGCATGTGTTAACAGAGCAGGCACATTGGCTTCAATGTTTGGCATTTGACTGTCAACAGAATTGCACTTCACTGTTATAGTTCTGTTACAATGTTGTGAATATTCAGGGCAAGACTCATACCCAGCCTCTCTCACTGTACTGTTCAGTGGGTGTTTCTGATCATTTTGGTCAGCCTTCAAAAGTTGGTCCGTATGTGATGAATTCTGATTGACCTTGATTTCAGCTATATTCTGTTTTGATACTGAAGTGTTCTTGTCATCATTCCCATTTACTTCGGTACCTTTTAAATCACGCTCAAGTATGTTTTTACAGAGTTTCTTTTGATTACCTGATACATTATTCTCAGCTTCAGAAGGCGGCTTTATTAGGGAACCAGCACTCCTGCACATTAATGGTGAGGAGCTGGTCACCTTTGGAAGAATTCTTACGCTCTTTTCTGCATTCTGAAGACTAGTTGCATCTTTCCTATTTATTCTGTCGTGTGTTTGGAACTGCTGCACTGAATGGAGAAAAAAATTTCTAGGCAGAGAGTTCTGCATCATGGGTCTTTTCAGTCTCCCCTGAAGACAACTGCAATGGAGGACATGTTGGACTGGGGGAACATAGCTTTCAGCAGCTTGCTGTAAAATATTTACAGGCGGCACAGAGTTTTGGATCTGCACAACATTGCCAGATGATGGGGCACACTGGTAGCACAAAGTGTCACTTAACTGCTGACACGAGTGCGGACTCCATTTCATATCTACTTGCCTATATGCATCTGGACAGCTGCACTGCCTGTTCTGAGAGCAGAATGGGCACATGGTACACTGGGCGACACATGGCTTTACTGCGGCTGAGCCAACTTCACTTGTGATGCCTTTATTCAATTCACTGTTATATGCTGAATGCACAGACATGCATGCATTTTGGGGTCTGCCATTGAAGAGTTCTGTGCAGATGTGGGTTTCTTCATAACTTACTTTCTCTGCTGAAGCACAGTTACTTGTATGGGATGCCAGAGGTTCTAACTCATAATGTTCATGCTCTGTTTCTGGCTTTTGCCCTCCAGAATCCAACTGAAATGTGCCCACAGGATGTGCTTTGTTTTGTCCCTGGTCTCCTTTGCTTCCTGACAAAGCTTGGGAGAAGACATTGCATTGCAATTTTTTTGGCAGAGGAATCTGACCACAAGTGCCTTGGGGTCCAAGGCAACGGCACATGCATTGGAAAAAGAAGGTTGCAAAAGCCCAACTAATGCACATTATAAGCATCATGAAAGTGCCAAGCTGGGTGTATGCTAAGACTGTGGAAGGCATCATCATGGCTCCAGCCACAAATGTGGTCAGCGCAGCCATTGCAATTGCAGAACCCATGCGGCTTAGAGAAAAGATGACTTTTCCTTCTCGGTCTGGATCAGGAGCTAAGCGGTAAGCAACTCCGTAGTGGACAGCAAAGTCCACAGATAAGCCAACAGCTACAGAAATAGTGACAGACTCTAACACATTTAGCTCCCATCCAAGAAGAACCAGAGAGCCAACAGTGACAAATATAGTGCCAGCGATTGAAACTATTGCATAAAGGCTTATAATTATATTCCAAGTTGTAAGTAGCATTACGCTAAATGCAACAGCAACTGAAAGACCCATGGCAATCAAAGTACCATCAGAAAGACTGTCCTGAAGGTCATAGAACTCTAAGTTACTCACAAACCAACCATTGCCAAGACCCTCAGGGGCAGAACTAAGTTCATTTGAAATCCATGAATCCACCTCTCGGTAGAACTGATGCATTTTCTCATAAGCCAGAGTGAAGAGGTAGGTGCTTTGGAACTCCAATACCACGGCCCGGATGGTATCGTTTATGTCAAAGCGAGGCCCTGGGGTTTTGCTGTACAAATGGTACCCAGTGCTTCTTTCTAACTCCATGATGGCCCTCTTGATGCATAATTCAAAAACTTCCTGTTTGTATGGAAATCTCCAGTGGCTGCAGCAGGGATAAAGAGCTGGCTCATCACAGTCCTGATTTTCCATCCACTGCTTAAATGTCTCAATAAAGCAACTTGCAAAGTCTTGCTCTTCAGTTTGGTAATAAAATGTTTGATTTCGTAACTTCTGGCAAAAATGTAAAATCCAGACCTGGGAAGCTGGGCTTGCAATATTAAAACTGCTGTCTAGTTTCAGCTTTCCTTTACTTTTAGGATTTAAAGGATCTCCATTATCTTCAGGAGAGACACCCCAGATTACTGTAATCGGCATGTGAAGTTCCTCTCCATGGTGGACGCGTTCAAACATAAACAGTTTTTTGTACTCTGCATCATAACGTTCAAAAGGGTGAGAGGACCTAAACACCTGAAACTCAGAGAGCTCCAGTGATGGTAATTTCATTTTTGGATTAACACACACAATATATGCTCCACCTATCGTTAAAGCAAGGAACCAGAACAGCCAAATATATCGAAACTTGATAACAATGCATGGCAAGACTTTTTCAAAAAATATCCTGGATGCTTCTGAGATTGCAAAAATAATCTTGTGGAACACCTGGTACAACACTGTGCAGCAGCCTTTGTTGCTATAGACCCTCTGCTGAGGTTTTTTGAAGCAAGTGAATATATTGAGAAGATACCGTTCATGTAACACAACTACTGCTGGTAACCATGTTACCATTAAAACATAATTCACCAATATGGCAGTGCCAGCATAAACACCAAAACATCTGATTGCTGTAATATTGCTGACATAATTAGCGTAGAAGGCAGCTGCGGTGGTAAAACTGGTTACAAACATGGAAAGAGCAGCATGTTGCAAGGTGATGCTCACTGTCTCAGACGTGTTGGCATGAGATTTATCAAATTTTGTGTAATTCCAAACATCACACAGGACAAAAGCATCATCTGCTCCAATCCCAACAAGAATAATTAACGCAGTGAGGTTCATAAAAGGGAAAAACTCAAAATTAAATACTACCCGATAAAGAAAGTAAGATACAATCAAGGAACTAATTATTGCAAACATGGTCATCAGCGTGATAAACATGGACTTTGTGTATACACACATGACTAAGAGAACAATCACAATGGCTATGGCAGGATACACAGTATCCATTAATAGGTAATCTTGAAACAAACTATGTTTTATTCCAAACTCAATCCCTGTGATGGTAGTTATACCATCAGACGCATTCCAGTTCTCAAAATTATCCAGGTAAATGTTCATCATGCTTTCTCCTTTTTCTGTTGGAGAAAAAAGCATGCTGTACTTTAAAGCTGGCAAGACGTAATCAGCAGTCTTTGGGCTTAAAAAATCTTTGTCCACTAGATAGTGCAGAATCTGGTAAACAGCATTGTACTTTGTACATTTACGAGGCACATTTGTACACTTGAGCTGGTCCTTCCTTTTGGCTGCCACATCCCAGCAATCGGGCCCCAGGGTTCCGTTGTAGTAGTATTTGGCACATGTGCGAAGCAGCTTTAGGGTGTGAGAAATATCTCGTTCTACAATTTTTTGACATGATGATCTGTTGTTTAGAATGGCAATATAGTTGCCCAGTGTCCAGCTGGGACAACATGAAGCAGCAGTGGTCCTCTGGCAGAGATCACCAAATTGGGAATGAGATCTTATCTGTGTAGAAACAGACACAGAGTTATAAAATTAGGGCATTCAAAAGGGGTGCTTCACATTTTATTTTTAAATTTCAAATAATTCACAGATCAGTTAATCCAGGAGGGATAAACGTGACATTCAGGGAATTCAGTGCTATTACTTTGAATTCTTAAGCACCTGTACACACAACCCCTGATCTACTCCTCACACACATCAAGAAGTTCCTAGAGTCCCAAAAGCGTGAAAACTAGTATAAGCGATAGGGCAATCAGGTACATATGATCAAAAAATTAAGAACATTGTACATTAGTAACTACAGTCTAGTACACAGGACTGGGAGGAACCTTCTGGTGACTGAGTGGCAATTCTTTCATACAATCCTGTTCATAAATTCAACAAGCTCCACCTGAAAACTGGGTAGGTTTCCCCACTATTCCTATTGGAAGGCTGCTCGAGAACCTCAGTCCTCTCAGGTTAGAAGTCATCTTCTACTGCCTGAAGGTACACCAACTTTTTCCCCCCAATTGAGGTGCACTCTTCCCCTATAATGCTGCCTAATATTTATTTTTGAACAAGTAAGTTGCACAAAAGGTTGGTAAAGTTTTATTCCTTACCCTTCCTGAGATCAGAAAGACCCTAGAAGCTGTAGGGACCTTCCCTGACAGCTCTAGCACAAATGCATGGGACAGCTCTAGGACAAACAGCTGTGTAACCTAAGCTGCCTTCGACAGTTGACTTGGTACACGAGCCACTTTGCCTGACTTTTCCTTTGAATGACTAACACCTTGTCTACATATGAAAATTATACCCATTTAACTACTTAGAAAGAGAAACTGATTTCATAAAATCAGTTAAATTAGCTCCATCAGTGTAGAAACTCTTATTTCAGCTCAAAGGTGCCTCCATACTTACTTAAACTGGTACGGAACAGATTTAAGCAAAATCAATATGGCGTACACTTAAACCAAAATAATAGTGTCCAAAAAGGGGTCTGTACTGATCTAATTACACCAGCTTCTTACCCCAACATAGTTAAATCAGTAACATTTTCTCAAGTAGACAGGTCTAAAAGTTAAGTAAGGGTGTGAAGAATTAACGACTCCCACAGTCCATGCACACATTGCTAGTCAACCCTCCTGGCTTTGAAAGAACAGTGAATTGGAATCAATGGTGAAAACACTCCAGTATGAGCATAACTTCACTCACTTGAATGAATCCAGTGAATAAAGTTATGCATTTGCCTAAGTGTTTAAAGAGGTAGGCCCTGAAACCCATATCCATGCAGATTTCAAACGAATTAAATATGAGACATACTACTTATTTATACTGAAATTGCCCTGGGTTATCATCAATGATCACTTGTAGTACAGACAAAACCCAAAATCTGGGACTGGGATGACGGTTATAAAAGCTCTAATATAGACTTAATTTGGTCAAACGATTCCTGAACAAGAATGACCTGACATTCCATAAAAACAGGATAATTCACATTTGATTGTTTCCAGATAAAAACACTCACTCATGCAAACTCAGGAAAAAATGAACAACCTAATAAATAAAAGGAAGCACTGCAATAGCATATCTGTATTTTTTGTGGCACATCTCCAGATTTATCCTACGAGGATATAATATGCAAGCTCTGGGTCAGCCAAGTGAACTGGGAGGAAAGGATTTTATTGTCCTCTCTACATAGTCAAGTTCAAGATGGGACAATGAGGTTTGTGTATTATTCTTCAAAACTTGCTGCAGGCTATAAACATTTGCCGGTAAAGTAACATTTGCCAAAGATCAAGTAATGCAAGTTGGCAGCTGAAATGTGGAAAGAAAAAAAAACAAAATGTAGACTGTAGTAACTTTTTAAAGCATTATGTAAAAACATTATTTACAAAATATTAGCACTGCAGGTTTAAGACCTACTTTATTGGCTGATCGGAAGATATTGCCAAGGTTACTTGGTACTTGAAAGGTCAGCTGTGCCATTGGCAACATCTCCATTTGTTACTGAGATACCTCAAGAAGTGAACTTGTGCAGTTTGCATGAATTCTACCTACAACAGTGTCAGCTTGGCAAATGAATCTGCCTGGCGGCGAAGACTTTTGTTCCTATATTTGGAATCTCTGAAGTTTATGAAAAATAAAAGTATAAGGATAGTAAAGAAAACTTCCTGTAATTAATGAGGGAAGGAAAAGACTTCTCTATTTAGAAATTATGGGCCTGATGCTGAGCCAGTCTGCATGTTGAATTTCCATGTAAGATTATGGGAATGCCATATGCTGAGCAGTTGCAGGACAGCAGTTTCAGTATTAGTAAAGCAGATGGTTAAAGTTGTAATAGCACACCCAAGATAGTTTCTGCATTTAAATGCTAAGCAGATGGAATATGATTTTAGAGACCCCTTCTTCTATTGATGTCTAAGGGATTTATATGGATAGCTCATATCAATGCAAATAATTCTTTGCCACAGAAATCCTTAATCAGGTGTGAATTTAGTAAGTCAACTGTAGTCAACAGAAGAGAGACTAACAAAGACTGGAGGTCACAAAACACATCAATTTCTTAAGATCAGTTACTAATTACAGTGCAAGCCAGCAAGAGATCAAATATTTGCAAAAGAACACAGCAATTGAAAGCAAGGTTCATCTAAGCATCCTATGTGATCCAGGAGGTAATTGAAAAAGAATTACATTTCTATATGACTTAACAAAATTGCTTTGAAATGGCTCATGCTATTGCTTATGAAAAGTTTTTTGTCCAGATTGTCTAAGCAACTGGCATCTAATTTAACTATTTTTAACTAAAAGTAGTGCCTATAGAATTACAACATCCGTTCTTATCAAGTTATAAATTCAAAAAATAGGTAACTCTACCACCATTTTGCTACATACAGTTGTGCTCTCCAATACACTGCTTCATGATTAACTGCTTAACTAAAAAATTGAGGTTATAAAATCTCTTGTCCAAAATGTTTAATCTGCAACAAATTTCTTATATGAAATTTCTACCGACACTGCTAAAGCACCTAGTACCCAAGTGGTGATTTGTTTGGTTTTGTTTGTTTTTTTAAAGGTGCTTTTCATGGATTTGTATTACACAGTGTTTTTTTTCCCCAAAGCAGTTTCCTTTTTATTCTTCTTTTGAAAGATTCACTACTCTTTGGCAATCAGGATTTTTAAATAAGTAGAATTTGAGATCATGTATTCTAAAATTTTAAGGATACATTTTTCAGTTACAATATAAGCCTCACAAAAGTACCCTTCAAATGTAACAAGATGTCGTCATTTTGTTATTCAGAAAATAGGTTTCCTTTTTATTTAAGACAAAAACATTCTGTGCCCTGGACTGGTCAATGATGAGTGGCATTTATTTGAAACAGCTGTCTATGTGCACTAATAGACTGCAAGGACATTTGCAGACTAGCACTTCATAGATAACTGTTTAGAATTAGTCTTTGATATTTTGTAAAGTGTCACACAAATAAAATATAACTTCAAACCTTAACTTCAAAGTCTCCGCCATAGCTTTAGAATTCCTACAAAAATAGGAGCGACTAAGAAATCACTGTCTACTTGATTTTGTTAATCTAAATTTCTGTGAGATGAATTTCTTAATATCAACTAAAAAAGGGGGAGGAAATTGGCTTTTGTAAGGTGATGGTCCAAAGACATTATTTGATCAATAATTGATTTATCAATCTAAAAACATTTCTGGTTAAATAACGATGGCATATTTGTTTGGTTAATTGGCAATGGGAATTTTGTTTGGTGGGGGAAAGATAATGGGCCTCTATGCAGGAAATCAACCAAGCATTACTAGGAGAAAATGAAAAAATATATGCCCTAAGTTGCTTTCTATGACACATCTGTGAGTTTTCAAAAAAATTACAGTTGCATTGCAATTTAAAGCATTGTATTTCAGCGAGTGACAAGCTTATACTTTTCAGATGTATTATTCATACACATTACACTTTTTTAGTTCAGCATGGACTTTGTAACTGTCAGTTAACATCCATTATTAGTTGAAGCCAGACATCAATCTCAACTATGTGCAGAGTTAACTTTTAACACATGCAAGAGCAACTATTGAAATCCCTTAGGCTGACTGTTGCCTTTATCATTTTGACTTTTTAAGGGATAAGAGCAAGGCCCTGTCAACAACAACGATGGAAAACATTTCTACTAGTCAGGGTTGGTGGGGACAAAGCATCTTCTTTTATTCTCTCACGTTCTAAGATAGAAACAAATGTTTATCTCAGAACTATGCAATCTGGATTGGATTATTTTTGCTGTTTGCCTAGAAACTATATTTACGTCTCTTTGAAGTCTCTGATGCCAAACTATTCTCTTTTCAGTTCATAGGCCTACATGACCCATTGATGGCAAGAAATATAGACAGAACGTAACAAAGATGCTAACAGATGGTCTCAAGGGAAATATAAGTAAGGGACTAAAAAAAAAAGAAACCTTTGCCTTCTTAGGAGAAAAAAAAGGTTGGTGTATTATTACAAAAGGAAACATGCTGCAAAAGAATAAAATATATCCTTCACAACAACAAGTGCTGGAGCACAGAAATAGGTTTTATCTTTAGTGGAGGTCACTTGAGGTGCACAAACAAATCCTGACCCATAATTTGTTAATTTAAAGGCAAAATTGTTTTTTAATTAATGCCCACCTGTGGATTGCTTACTCATCAGCAAGAAAACAACATGAAGTGCTATTATCTAGTAGTTAGATGTAATGGATAGGAACACAAAGAATTTCAAATACATATTTTCATCTGGATTAAGGAATGTAATGGTTTTCTTGACTTACCCTCAAATTATCTACATTGCACATTGATTTAATTGCATGCAAGTTCCACAAGTTCTCTCCTTCTGTGGAAGTAAACACCACTCGTGAATATCTATCACCTGGAAATATAGTAAAAGGGCTTATGAAGTATGCAGATCTGTCTGATATCAGAGACAAACAGATTTCAATTGTTCAAGCAGTAAATAAAATTACTTTAACTGTACAGCTCCAAAATATTTGTTTGAAGGTGGAAAATTACCTTTTTATCTGACATACTTGAGGCCTTACAAGAACTTCAACTTCTCTCAACATCTTGAAACAAACAGTTTTCTAAACTTCAGTCTCCCACTTACTGAATTTTATACAGCTCAGAAATCCTAAAAAGTTCCTAGCCAAGCTTAGGGTCTGTCCCCTGAAACCTGACAAAGGAGGAAAGATCTCACCAGCTAACTATTATAGGACTATTTTCATTCACAGCACATTGGCAGTGGATACATGATCTAGTAAGAGGCTGCCTTAGTGAAACAATACCCATGGAGATATCAATCATAATTACAAGGACATCTGCAAGATGATTGCTTTGCTTTGGGGGTTGGTGGCTTCAGTTGAAGTTTCTGGGAAGTCCTCAGTGCTATTTTTAAAGTCTGCATTTTGGAAGTTGAATAGGCCTAATTCCACTATAAAAGAAACTTTATTTATCAATTAAACATGTTAAGTTACTTTTATTTGAAACCATTTTTAATAACAGGGAAAAGCAAATGACTTGTTCAGTAACTGGTGTTCTTCAGGATGTAGTGCTCATCTCTATTACACATTAGGTGTGTGTGCTTGCAACAGACACTGATGCCAGACATTTTCCCTCAGCTCTGGTGACCCGTGGAGTGGTGCCTCCATGGCATGATATAAGTGTCACCATGCACTCTTCCCACCCTTAGCTCCTTCTTGCCAGAAACTCTGACAATGGGGAAGGAGGGTGGATTGTGGAAGGGACATGAGCAGCACATCTTGAAGAACACCAGTTATGAAACAGGTAACTGTCTTTTCTTCCAGTGATTGCTCATGTCCATTCCACATTAGGTGACACCAACCAATACCCAACAGCCGTGTTGATTGCAGTACATCTCTGCCAAACCCAGCATCATCTTTGGCATGCTTAGCGATGGCATAGCGAGATGTAAACGTGTGGACTGAGGACCACATTGCAGCTCTACAGATGCCTTTGATTGGCACATGTGCCAGAAAGGCAGCCAAAGATGCCTGAGCTCTGCTTGAATGGGATTGGCCGATCTGTGGTAGAGGGACCTCTGCCAGCTAGTACCAGGTGCACGAGATGATCCAGCTGGAAAGCTGCTGTGTGGAAACTGTCAGGCCTTTCATTATATTGGTCACCGCGATAAAGAGCTGGATTGACCTATGGAGGGACTTAGTACAATCCAGGTAAAAAGCCAAAGTCATCTGGACATTCAGAGCATGTACATGCCTCTCTTTTGACATCATGCAAGGTGTGGGACAGGACACAGGCAGGAATATGTCCTGGTTCACAGGGAAGGAAGATATGGCCTTTGGCAGGAAGGCTGCACCTTGCCCTTGTAGAAGACAGTGTAGAGAGGCTATGAGATCAGAATCTGTGAGAGACATATCACTGACATCACTGCCACTAGGAACACAACTTTCCAGGGCAATCAGGAAAGGAGCAGGATCCGAGTGGTATGAAGGGTGGCCCAGTGAGCCAGGCAAGGACCACATTGAGGTCCTTCTGTAGAACAGGGTCTTGCACCTGCAGATAGAATCGCTCAAGGCCCCGCAGAAATCTCACCATCAGGGGAGTGCTCAACTCTTAGATGGGGAGCTTCAGGCTGGGGAAATGCCCAAAAGGAACCAATGTGGGTTTGCCCCAGGACCGAGGTGCCATAGACATGGGTGCTGCTGACACTGGCAATGCCAGTATATACTGCACTGCCCACAAGGTCTTTAAGATTGACAGCACCTCCAGGTGCTAGGGGCCATCACCACTCCTCAGTACAGACATGTCACATGGGCAGAGCTCCACTCCACTTGAGCTGGACTCTCTGATAGAGGTGACGAGTCGCCCACCCTGGGTCTTGGCTCCACTCATTGCTTTTCCTTCCTTTTATGGGACACATAGGAACATCTCCTTGACACCTTTGCCTTCTAATGGGAGCTGCCGAGCGTGAACATTGCTGGCTGAAGGGCAACACCAGCAGGGCACTCAGTACTGAAGCAACGGCACTCAAAGCAGAGTCTGATCTTTGTTCTGGGGCTGGCATCAACACTGATTCCATGAGAAGAGCCAACAAGCAAATGTCCCCCCTCCCCTTTTTTTAGTCCAGTGCTTAAACAACTTGCAAATTGGCACTTATTAATAATATGCCCCTTGCAAGACACCTCGGGCAACTGTTGTGAGGGTCACATGCAGGCATCCTGTGCCTCCTAGTTTCAGAAGGTTTGAAGCCTGGGGATCAGAGAAACAACAACTAACACTAAACTACAACTACTAAGGGAATCTACTATAAACAACTATCTGTGAGAGACTAACACACAGTAGAGCTATTAACTGGGATATAAATGGGTAAATGGGAGAATATAGATTAGGAAACCTGACTCTACATTAGCAGTCAGGAAGCTGGAGGGAAATGGTAGAATGCCCAGTGTCCAGCTACAGCAGCCAGGAAGCAAATGAGAAATAGCAGAACTGGCAAAAGCTACAGAAGTTCCATGCACTGTCACTAGTGGCAAGAAGGAACTGAGGGTGGGAGGAGCACATGGGGCCCCTTATAGTGCACCAGGGAGGTGCCACTCAAGACATCATCAGACCTGCTCCCCTATGGATACTGCTGACGGAAAAACTTCCAGCGCCAGTGCACATGTGAGTACACTCACTCAATATGGAACTGACATGAGGAATTACTCGAAGAATGACTTAGTAGCTACCAGAACTTCATTCTTACCTAACCAGAAATGCATTCTATATGAACATAAATTTTTAAGTACTTTGGAGTACAATATGGGATTTTGGGCTTCATATTGCTTGATTTTTGTGTAATTTAGGGACAGACACAGAAGTCCAAAATGTCATGCCTTGATAGCACTGTAACCACAACAGGTAGAACAGACAAAGACACTAAAGTCAGAATAGCAAAAGCCAGACATGACTTTGTAACTCTAACACAGATTTGGAGAAACAAAAATCTTGCCTTCCAAACTAAAATATTTAACAACTTTGCAAAGTCATTCTTACTCTATGGCACTGAAATTCATAGTCTCAGAAAGATCTTAATATCTCACCTCAAGTTCTTCAGAAAGAATTGCTTTAAACAAATCATCATCATCAGAAAAAAAAAATCACAAAATGAACTCTGGAGGAGGATGAAACAGAAATCTTCAGGACAAGAAATTACACAATGACAATGGAGCTGACTAGGACATATATGGAGAAAAGACCCAAATAACATAATACAGTAGACTTCCGATAATCCGGAACCTATGGTATTTAGGTGGTGCCGGATAATCAAATATGCTGGACTATCAGGAGGTACTATAAGCAGGTTAAATATATATTGTATACATTATATATTGTATATAAAAAGTGTTCTCAACCCTTTTTATTGTACATACTGTATACAGTATACTGTAATGTTTTAGATTTTTTTAAGCCTTTTACACCCTTTTTGCTCAGTTCAGCTGCTGCCACTGTTACCTTGTGACTCATTTTTTGCCGAAGCTCACTCACTAGGCTCTTGCCATTTTGATGCCGGACTATCAGGAGTGCCGGACTATTGGATGCCGGACTATTGAAGTTTTACTGTACTTGCATGGGACTAGAACTTCCAGGGCAAGAAGTGATGAGGTAGGCCAAGGATATCATGTCAATGCAGAACAGAAGCAGAATTGAAAGCTACCTAAAAATGACATGGGAAGATGTTAAGATTCCATCAAAGATGGGAAGGCCCAAAGGCCCAATGTTCCACAAGGAATGGAGAAGAGTAAGTCATAGTTTTGTAAAGAACATGCACGGTTATGAAAAATGTTTTCACTAGTCATTTTCAGGTTGTAAATCCTATTTAAAAGAAAGGAAATAGCCAGATTTTGCCTTACTGTGAATGAGCAGAGGAGACAAAAATAGCATGAGAGCCACCAGGTAGAATTGTCCCAGAAGATAGGACAGACTTTTCTAAATGCCTTAGGAGTAGTGAGCCACAGCCTCTCTGATCCTGAGGGCACACAGGGAGAGAAGTCAAGGAACAAAGAAGGCAGAGAGGTCCAAGATGAGGCTGATATCATATTACCATTGCCCAAGTGGGATGGTGTTATTGCTGTCATGGATGGGACTTCAGGAGGTGATGCTGCTTCAAGCATAATTAATCACCAGGAGATTTCAGATAGCTCTTCCCACATTTGCTCTTTGTTGGGAGAGATCTGCTTGGTCTCAAATTGTCTTGACTCTTTGAAACCAACAATGATCTGGGCCAAATTTTTATAAAAAGCTAACTTTGGTATTTACTTTTTTTTTAATTTAATGAAAATGTTTCCATTGGGCTGAGGTTTTATAATGGCTTGATTTTATAACACTTTCATTTTGAGCCAGATTTGATCTCTCGGATGCCCATTAAAATAGTCTTGCAAGAAGCATATAAGGAAAAGTTATTTTCTGTTTTTAGATTTAAGCTGAAGTATAGATACTATACTGCTAAAGGCCTAATGTATATTATGTGCTACCATGGTACTAATGTACGTTAAGGTAATAACACTGTAAGGATTATAAACAACCAAACCAAAACCTTTCAAAGAAATGCTCTGAGAAAATGTGACGTGTAATGCTTGGTGGGAACTGCTGATGGAGCATAAAATGTGATTTAGTCTAAATTTCTCAGAGCCTTATGCACAGATGAAGGTGGTGCATATGATAAATATAGGGAGCAAGACCTCATTTTTCTAACGGTGAGACATTTCCTGTGAATATTCAGTATTCCCACAATACTCAGACTTACTATTAACACCATTCCACTCACTTGGAATATCGCAGAAAAAGCTGTCTTTGTGGAAATTCCAATCTGCTTGCCTTTTCTCTCTTTCATAATGATCATCTGACCATCTGTCATCCTGATGACTAAAATGGAGGAAACAGTTTTATCTTATTTGAATACAGAACATAAGATTCTTAAAAAATGTTTCCTAACTACTAATGCATTTTACTTGCTTTGGCCAGAAAAAAATATATATTAGAACTCTTATGACTTCAACACTCAATTACTCAAATATTCATGATATTTTATCTTACTGGGGTCCTTAAAGCATATTATCTTGATCTTAACATTGACAAATTCCTGTAGTTCAAAATGAAAAATCAAAAAACATTTTCAATTGTTATGCTAAATGTATTGTATATGGTAGGACAAGTTTTATCAAATCCTCTCTTCAGTCCAGTTCCATACAACAAAAGAAATATGTGGTGAGGGAAGAGGAATCTGATCCAAGCTCCATTCAAGTCCATGGGAGTGCATTCACTGACTTTGGGGGAACTGGAACAGGCTCTATTTCAGCAAAATGAGACAACAACATGATTAAAAATTTCTTACCTTTTAGCCTGTTCGTCTGCATATTTAAAAGGATAATTTGCCAATGTTGCTTTATACCCTGTGTTTTTCACCATATTATTCCATGTGACCAATCTCTGGCCTATTGCAGTCCCTCTTGGTTCAAATCCCTAAGACAGAACATTACAGAATTTTATTATTACATTTCATTCCGTTGCTTTAAAAGAACGGAAAACAAACACCGAAGTGACAGACAGCTATAATTAGAAAGTTAAGTTATTCCAGACGTGTAGTTCAGAAATGAATTGCTTTATCATAGGATGTTTTGATAGAATCATGACCAAATCCACAGGGTTTATAGGGTTGTTACACATTCTGATACATGTTACACATCTCCAAGTCAGAAATAATGATGGTCTATATTGCCTGCCCAACCAGGGAACTGGTTCTTAGGATTTTCAACAGATAAAAGGTTTGAGATAACTTATCTCAATTACATAATATTTTGTAGCTTGAATAATTATCTCTGTATGTTGCTTATGTGCACTAGAGAAACTCATGCATGTCTCTTCTCCAGTCCCAGAAAAAACCCTCAGTCTTAGAACCATTAACCCTATTCCCTCCCCCCCCCACACACTTTTCCTGACTGATGCAGTTTAAAAGACAGGTGACTGAAGAAACGCTAGTTTACTGTATCACATCTTTTCTATACAGAGATCAACATGTCAATAGTATCTTTGTAGTACTTTAGGATAGTCATTAAGTAAAACATTTTCCATGAGAGTCCTGAACACATGATCCAATTAGTTCAGAACAAATAAGAACTGAGCCCTTTCTTAATCACAATCAGATTCCTTTCAGACCTTTAATATGATTAGGACTCTATCACTCAAAGGTTTCAGATTTTCTCTTCCTTTGTTTGGGCACATCTGTATTTGAAAGCAATGTAACAAGTTCACTGAACACTACTTACGTTACCTGTTTACCATTATTGTTGGAAAAAGAGCATAGCAGAGAAAATTGTCTAACAGTACAGGAAACCCATGTTAACTTACCAGCAATGGATCAGAGAAATCTGGAAGATCTGGGACTAATATGCCAACCAATGCACACACCACTATTAACACAGTACACATGCCTAAAACCACCACAGGCCAGTCAGCTATCAGGGCTGCATAACTATCAGGAAAGAAAAAAAATATTAGCAAGGCAAGAGGAATTTGAAAACAAACAAACAAAAAGACAAGAGAATTATTTCACGTCTCTCTTTTTACAGAATTGGACATGTCTAAAGCATGGTACTATTTTTCTTTATTGCACTTAAATTTGATTAAGCTGGATCTCACACAGACAGCACAAAAAGGTCTGAAGCCCCACTTCTCATTTTTTTAAAACTAAAGAGAGAAACAGACCCCAAAAAGTATGTTAACCTCCAGCAAACCCCTCTTTTCTTGAAACTTTGTTTGGGTTCTTGGTATGAAAAGTTTTTTTCCACCAGTTCATTGGTATTTCTTTTAAGAGTGTTATAAAATATATATTTCAGTTTAGGATTTTTGTGTGTGTATGCGCTGCTAAGATTGATTATTTCTGACATTCAAAAATAGATTTATTTGGCTCACAATCAGGAAATGAAAATTGCTACTTATTTACTCAAACCATTCTGGCAACTAAGGATAGAGCACATTTAACATCATTTTAAGTCAAATCACTTCATAAGATTAACTGTCCATTACTGATTTTTATACTATATCCTTAACTTTGTAGTTCTGATTTAGTCAATGTTTTCCCTGATCCCGTACCATACAAGAAAATAAATGTTTTGCATAACTCAGAAGAACAATTTGCTTTGTAGGTTGAATCTACAATTTGTTATTTAGAACCTATTATGAGGATTCACAGAATTTGTTCCAAGTCCAACGGTGAAAATAAACTGCAATGCCAACACATGTAATCAGATTTCAGTGTATATCAGATCTTCTTCACAAATTCTTGGAGCAAAGATGCTTTTACATGCATAATTAAATATTTATGTCAATATGAAGCTCTTGTTAAATTGACAAAACGTGTGAAATAATAAAGCAAGAAAACCAAACCCAGAAGTACAAAGTTGACTATATATAGTCTTACATCAGTCACTTGAAATCAAGATTGCGTTCCAAAGACAAGTTTACAGAAAGGTTACACTGCCTAATCTTTGGAACAGAACTGAAGGGACAAAGTCCGTGTGAGGTGTGTGCATTTTGAAAAACAAAAACAAAACACACACCACCACATTTGAGAATGAATCATAGCATATCAATAGTAGCTGTACACATGTAAATATCGATCAGGACAATTTATATTCTACTGCCTCCTCAATCTCCACTTCCTCCTTAATCTCCAGGCAGACTAAAATATAAATGTAGTTTGTATTACTTCTCTTTTCACTACTCTGAGAGACTATTGTTCTTTTGAGTTTCAGATCAGCACATCTGTGTGTTCTTACCTGGATGGACCCAGTTACCCTTTGTCTAGGATCTATTGCTGTTCTATTGCTAAAACAAGACCTAATACTCCCTTTTCTCCAAAAGCAACAGGACATGCACTCTGGCATCAATTTACCATTTCTCTATTATAATATTAACAGTAGTCAATAATATTGTTACTGGCTGCCCTGGGAGTCCACTGCAGGATGCCTCAATCCGAAATCCTCAAGCGTAATCAGAAAAAGTTTCTAAATCTGTTCAAGGTGTAGTTTGCTATTAAACAATCATAACCAGACAAATTGACAAATGACCAATTGTGCACAATTTTATAGAGAAGGACTTAATTACATTTTTCTAGTTACAGGATTCAATACTTCTATACACACCAGATTCTAGACTGATTCTAAATGTTTGTCAAGAGCTCTGAAAATGTATCAGTTTGTTGCTATTGCGAGAATTATCCTTTTCTCCCGTTATGTGTGTGATTAGAGCCTGGAGTGGATGCAAATGTCCACCTGTAGATGCTGTACACAGCTGGGCTTGGTACAACTGCACAGCTGGGAGGAGCTGCCACCATAGGGCACTGGTTCCCAGGAGTGGCAGGACCATTCTCCTCTCTGTTGGCCATAGCGGCTCCTGGGAGCAGAGCCCTGTGGAGACTGATATTGATCCTTCAATATCTGCATCTGTGGGTAGACATTTTGTATCCACACTGGTCTCTGTGTTCAGGATGTAAGTGAGCAGTTGACTAACCAATAAATCTAGGCTTATTGGTTAGTCGAGTCAACTACTTGCATTTCCCCCCTCTTCCTTGCTGCCTGTGTATCAGAAGCAGCAAGGGAGGGGAAGCAGGAGCCGGTTCCACCCAGCCTCCCACTGCTGCCTCTGTCAGCAGCCCAGCTCTTACTACATTTAAACCGCAAAGTCGCAGTGGGGATAGCTCCTGGACCTGGCGTGAATTGGGACTGAGCGCCTTCCCTTAATGACTAATCTTGTAGTCAATAAAAATTCTATCGACTACACGATTAGTGAAATACCCGCTTCTTAACATCCCTACTCTGTGTATGATTCCATTCTTTGCCAAGCAGCTGTCTCTCATCTCGGCAGACGGGAATTTTTCAAATCAGCAGCTAACACTAAAGAAAGTTATGGCCTATATGACCTGTTGAAAGAGATTAGTAAACCTTATATAGGAAACAATGAGGTCTTGTAAATCGTTCTATTTTTTGCATTGCTGTAGGTAGGTCAGATGACCAGCAGACCTAGTGGACAGCTCTTGGCCTTATGGTTTCTGCTGGTCTAGTTGTCCAAAGGGAGCCTCGGTTGTGGTCTGGATCATGCCCTTGAGATCTGATTGCTCCCCTAGAGCCTAAGCAATACAGAGGAGTCAGAGAAAAGGTGCAAGTTAATGGATTCCCCTCCACCCGGCCCACCTACTTCTGAGTGCCCCCCATTTATGTTTTTCCCAAGGTTACTTCCTAATAATCGGGAGCTCCTTAATTTGAGGCATGATCACATGCCAAGCAGCTTGCCTCAGTCTTAGTATCCTGTTCAGTTAGCCAATCTTAGGGCTTTCAAGGAGGGCAAATCCAAGCCCTTGCTGCTAAAGCCTGTTGTCACAAGCAGTTCACTTCCTCCTTCTCCTGGGCTGCTAGTGTCCTTTAAAACTGTTCTTGGATGGAGAACAAGCTGTGTAAGTTACACCGATTGAGGGGTGAGCCCTTCCTAGCCCAGCATTGTTCCACTCCCCCATGCTGGTTCAGTGGGGGACTGTAGACCCCCATCATAACCACACACTGAATATTTGCATCAAGAATAATCACTGCAGCCAGAATAGCAAAAGTATCCATTTGAACATATCTGCCAACACTTATTTCTACATAATTTGCAATCCTTGCTGATTTGAAGTTTTCAACTCTCTGGTACAGTCTTTGTTAATTAGTCTGCTATGAACTTTTTAGTACCTTGAGCAAACAATTTCACAGATCACTAAAAATGCAAAAAGGGCACAAATATGCATATCACATAGATTCACAGTAATTTTAAGTAGCCTCTGACAAATTTGGAAATATCATTCTCTTTCTAGCCAGCATACATTTGAGAGTTACAGTAATTACTTCTCTTTTCTCAACTTCATATTTTCAGATTGTTTATCTGAGCTTCATTTGGCACCACTAATGACATTGGTGAAAGCAAGAAACTGCTTCAAGTGATTTGTCCGCAAACAACTGAGATCCTACATTGTTATCCAAAAGGATAATATGCTGGTCTCTCCACTTCTACTTACTTTGTGGCCATGGTGTGAGAGATGTTAGTTTTAAAATAAAATCGTAGGTTTTTTTTTCCCCCTAAAAGGCAAGCTATGGATATATATGACCTGAATTTAAAAAATATGGGTGACCTCTACCCCCTATTCAAAAAAGCAATTAAGCAGCTACTTAAATCCACCCCATTCAAAAAAGAATTTAAAAGCTACATGCTTAAAGTTAAAATATATTTAAGAGTTTGCCTGGATTAAGGGCCTCAATTTCCTGCCTTACACCAGCTGATTAAACCCATCAATACATTGGTGCAATTGGCTTAGCTGAGTCAGAGGACAGGACCAGACTGATAAAACAACCATTTCTTTGGTCACTGTCCAAATCAAGCGAAAGTTTCCACTAACCATAAAATTCATGGGTGCCTAAAATCTATTTTATGTCAAACCATCTGCTTGCTGCATTCAGTCTCATCTGTAGAATGCTAACGTTTCCTACAATGCTTTGTGGTATGGTGCTACATTTTCCTAATCCACCCAGCACATATATTAGTGATTCTTTACTTGCCTTGCCGCACTTCTAATTAGCTGGGAAATCATGTTTGCATGCTAAGCGTATAACAGCTAAAAACCTGGCTCATCTCAGTTTGGTTGCACACAAAAAGATAATATACAGCTTTTCAAAATGGATGCACTAGTTTCTGGATATTTAAGAGATTTCCATTATTTCATGTACAATGGGAAAGTATTTGATTGGATTTATATACAGTATATTAACTGAACAGGTCTATTATTTACTAAGGGCAATTACTTCACCTGGATTATTCCTTTAACATATGTTCATTTGAAACAACCTTTAATACTTCAGGTGCATGCACAATTTTGGATAAGCCATTCCACTTTCTCCCATTAAATGGTATGACGTTGCCAATCTCTATATTATATGGAAGCTGTACCCATTTTTGCTTAAAAGTAGAAAAGCTTATTTCAATTTCCTTTCCTGAACTTTATCAGGCTTTTTAAAAAATACAATTATTGGTCTTAGAACCAGGAGGTTTCTGGTGGTATTAGTAGGATGATGGTCAATTGTGGGTTGTGTGCGCCTGATATAGAGTGTACAGTGTGCACAGAGAGAGAGAGAGAACGAACACGTATACCCTGTAATTGCAAAGAAAAATAAATGTGAAAAAGAAACAGGAGACAACATGGGATATTTGTCTAATTAGTGTTATTCTTTCCATCTGTTTTTAGAGGGGAACCTAGTCATATGTGCAACAGCTAATTTTATGATGCACTAACACCTGTGTATGAAACACAGTTGGGCACTAACGATGCAAGATGTCAGCTCTGCTTTGCTTTTCTTAACACAAGAAAGAACATGGACAAGATTTATAAGTGTTTATATGGTGCCTTACCTTTTTGGTAACTTGAATGGTCTAGCTGGTCTGGAAAGAAAAAAAAAAAGAATTATTCAAGGTAAGCAAAATACACTTTTCCCCCCTATGCAGTTCAAGTAAAGAAAACATTTTAAATTGGTATATTCTGTCCTATCATTATCCAGAAAAAAGATACTCAAACAAATTCTATTTCAACTGCTCACATTATTGTTACTTCCTTACAACTAGCTCTTCTAAAGCTATTTTGAGTAGCAAGAGAGAACAGGCACAAATGTATTGACTGCTACACTCTTTTCCAATAGATCTTATGTCATAGTATAATAATCTTTAGCAAACACTTCATATTTTTTTAAAAGTTGTAAGATCGATAACCAAAAAACGGCTTCTGGGGAAAACATAAATCCATGTAAAGATCAATATCTATAAACATGAGAAATAGACGTTACAAAGATACTAAAAGTCACAGCTTCAGTTAAAGTAGGAACTTTGTTTTACTTTCAATAGTCATTTTTAATACTGTTTCTAAATTCCATAGATAGAAAACATGAAGAGAGAGTTTTGCAGAAAAAAGTCATTTTGTAATACTAAATTCTTAGTTATCCAAAAAAGTGTAGGTTTAATTCCCATACCATGGCATTAATGGCTCAAAATTTCTAAAGACTTCACTGATGGTTACAGAAGCAACTAAAACAAAAATTAAAAGATTTCTTAAGAGTAAGATTTACTGTCCCTGGAAGAAATATTGAATGAAATCCTGGCTCAGAGGAATAAGCTGAACCATTAAGCATCTTTGTACAAGTAAAATTGCGTCCACACTAGGGATTGTACTGCTTTAACTATATTTGTTTCTAAATTGATATAGTTATGGTGACAAAAACAAAGAAACAAAAACCTCCTGTGTGTAGAATAGCCCCTAAAAATTAGGGCTCCTTTAGACCAAACAGAAAATATAATCTTATGAAGAGTAACTTTATTTAGGATTTCACACATGCTGAATAGCACTTCTGTGATAAAAAAGGAATAATCAAAAATACATTTTTCAAGCAATACTCTAAAAAAAGCTACACATTAGCATACTTATTACTGGGCATCATCAACACCATACTCCGTTGATCAATTAAGAAGATAAAAGAACAGAAAACTAGACAAACTAAACAAGGTTTCTAATTCATCTTTCAGGCATAGTGGCTATGTGTTTGTTGTCACTGCCAAATGATACAGAGAATAATTACAAATCTTAACCAGTTAATTCCTGTATCAAGAGATAAATTGAAAAATAGCTATTTGAATATAACTGTATGTTAGAAATACAAAAGAATCACGAGAAAATATTTTCATTTTATAAACGAGATTTGGCTAAAAGGCATAATTCCTTAAAAAAAAACCAAAAGCTTAATCTTGTAGACAGATATATATATATAGTAGCCCAATATCTGAGACTCTGTAATGCTGAAATTCTGGCTGTTCCCTCTGGGCGGCGCTGTTGCCTCCCTGGCTGTTCCCTCTGGGCG
>CM057847.1:41585275-41606515 GCA_030068395.1 Apalone spinifera
CGAGAGACCGGAGGCTCAGGAGAGAAGACCAATGTGGAGGAGAGACCTGAAAATACCGTCTTATGACGGGCTAATTGGCTAGTGTTTTAATAAATATTGCTCTTGGCTTTTAGAATATTAAATAAAGCATTTATTTTCCTACTGTTGTGCTACAAAAACTGATATTTTGATTAAAACCAAGGCAGCAATTTGAAGAAGTTGCACACTCATTTATAAATAATCACTGTACTCATCACTATTGAAGGAGCAAGTGCTTGTAATTCCCATAATGTACAGGGGAAAATGGAAAGTTTCGCTGAATTTGGTGCTGAACAAATTGGGGGAGACTTGAGGTAATGAGGGACTTGAAAAATTCATCTGCCACTGGAGAGTAAGCAGCTTTCCCTAGTGCATAGAAGAATCTATGTAAAATTCTGCAGAATCTTAGCTTTCCTTTGACTTAATTAAACAGAGAGATTCTATCCCTTGCTGTTGCAAAGATTAAATGCATTTTGCATTTGGAGGTTAACAATGCAGTGTTGCCTTGCTGGGTCTGGGGGGAGGAGGGAGAGACAGAGAGAGAGAGAAACTGCAGTATTCCCCTTTCCCCCGTGCTGGTTCTGCTTCTCAGAGTTCTCCGATGATTTAACAGAGTGAAAACAGACTTTGTTGTTAGTGGTTTTTACTGCTGCTATTCTGAAAACTGTGGGCAATCATCAAACTGACATCCCATCAATTGTACTGCTGCTTAAGCAGCAGAGGAAACACACAGTAGAGCTATTAACTGGGATATAAATGGGTAAATGGGAGAATATAGATTAGGAAACCTGACTCTACATTAGCAGCCAGGAAGCTGGAGGGAAATGGTAGAATGGCAGAATGCCCAGTGTCCAGCTACAACAGCCAGGAAGCTGGGGAAGAGTTGTGGAGCCCCTTATCTGTGCAGAAGATGGGAAGAAGAGGAGAGAGAATGCTCCTTCCCTCCAGCCACCAAAGGGGGCTGATTACTGGCACACTGGAAACCTTCCTTTTAGCTGGAGGGTGATATAAAAGATGGAGTCTCTCAGTAGGATTAGAATTTCCAAGCAGGACCTGGGAGGAATCTCCTTATCCATCCCCATTTCTAGGAGTTGAGGGGCTTGACTTCTCACCAGGAAGAGTCTCTGGAGAGTGGGGCCTTCCCATCTTTCACAAGGGACTCTGGAAAGTATGTTCTTTCCCAAGTAGGTGCCCACTGCCTGCAAAAAAATTTTAAGCCTTGATGTAACAACCCTGATCTAGATTCAAAACTACCAGTCTATACAGTAGACTCCTTCAGGCAATCGTTGGGTTTTTATCTTCTCTGAAAATCATGACATTTATATATTTCAATATAAAAGATGTAAGCATCTCCATTGAAGATGCTTTTTCACCTACATTAGAGACCTGCTCCAATTCAGCCCACTGTTGTGGAGATCCTACCAGCCAGCCGGCCATTCACTGGGGTTTGGGTAGGTCCAGTTAATCAGTTACTGGTAAGCATTCCAGTAAGCCTAATGCTTACCGGGTAACTAGTTAACATTTTACATCCCTAGTTGCAAGCAGATTTATGATATTTTGGCAGGGGTCTGTAGAGAAGTTTGCCCAACCACATGCCTGACCCATATCAATTCCAATAGCCTTCACACTAAGCAGCAGATAATTAATAATTCTGTTTTTATGGATGAATTAAGTGACTGTCATAGGGACAAAATATTGTCCTCTCTACAAAACTGGCTTTCCATTGGGGTGCTTGAGAGAGCAGAAACAGTCCCCTCTCCCCAGCCACTTCACCATCCTCAGGCTGCAGAAGTTTCCATAGCAGCTACCACATTCTTTTCAACCCTTAACTGGTTCACCTGGTTATCCTGGCCACACCTCTACCCTTGTCCTCAGAATACACTGGATAGAGCTCTGGTGGGAACAATGTGGTGCTGAAGTATCCTGTGGACACCTTCCCAGCAAAACCACAACAGCATCTGCTGCTTGCTCGGTCAGACAAGGGCTGCATGGAGAAGTATGTTCATTTTGCATCTGTCCCATAATTAGGACTTTCTGGACATTTCAATTTGAAGTCTATAACGTGGAGACTTTGTACAGAATGTTTTTCCTAAGCAAAAATCTCATTTTCTTTTTTATACAAAATCAAACCAAAACCCCCCAACCATTAGTATTTTTGTGAAAACAAAACTCCTCAAATCCACATTTTCCTCCTCTTGCCTCTCTACACAAAGTATATTCAGTGCTGAACAAATGACGATGATTAAGTCCTTCATGTCTGGGAAGGTTAAAGGTCACACCTGCTATCAAATTGTTCTCTTTCAAAAGGCATGCATAAAAAAAAAAATCTGTGTACCCCAGAATGAATTCCAGCAGTGTAACCAATACCTTGCAGCTGTTATAATAATTTTATTATACTGGTCATTAGGAAAAGTTATCTCCACCAACTAAAAAATTCTCTTTCGTTATGCCCTTAAATACAGAAATGCATAGCAAAATGGATCTTTCTTTCCTTATTTAATTAATCCTACTGTGTGTAGTTTTTAAAGCACTGTACTTCTATTCAACACATTTACGTAACTCTATTAAACTCAAAAGGAAGTTTTGGTGAAGAAAAAGATGGCTCATCAATCTTCACGAAAAAGAAACTGTAAGTTTTGTAATAACTGCACTGAACATGCCAACAGTGTATGCAAGTTACCCATATAAGAAGGCATAGCTGGAGAGGATTCAGATTCAATTCAAAGCTAAAATACTTCTATGCTTAGTTCAACAGTGGTAATGCTGAAAAGTGATAGATGTATTTAAGATGGGACAATGCAGGACTGAACGGCTGCATCGCAGCACTAGTAAAATTTCATTAAAACACTATGGAAAAGATTGAAGAGGGGACCTTGTGTTGGACCTGAACTTATCTACAATTTACTATGAGCCTCCCACTAGGGTAGCTGCAGCTCTCATACCCCATTTGGTCTTTCCCTAATGGAGAATCCAGAGGCATGGGATACCATGCATGGAACTATTACCAGCTGTGTGCAGACTCAGCAAAAAATGCAACAGTCCACATCAGAAAGATCTCCTCTGCAATAATGTATGGCAATTTAGTTTTTATTTTAAACAGCAAGGAGCACAGAATTCTGTCTCCAATGCTACAATGGAACCATAGCCTATTCTCAATTATACCCGTGTATTCCATAGACATGAAGGGACTTGCATAGCTGTAATAGGGAGGACAATTTGTCCCCAAACGCTTAGCCTTTGGATAGAATAAAAGTATTATTAATGAACATCAGGACATTTCCTTGCATACAGCAATGCATTAGCATGTGCCTCACTACAGAACCACAGAAATGTAGGGATGGCAGTGACCTCTAAAGATCTGCTAGTCCAACATCTTGTGCTGAGGTAATACCAAGTATTTCCAGAGCACTCCTGATGGTATTGGTCAAAACTGTCAAAAACCTCCAATGATGAGGATTCTTCAGCTGGACCCAGGACAGACCTCTGAGGTCCTCCCAGTTTGACAGTGACCCACTGGGTAACTACCCCGAGTATTGTCTTTGAGCAAGCTGGATCAATATGGAATTTTGCTAATTGAATTTAATGCTCATCAATAAACGTTATGCGTGAATTGGTGCTTTTAGCAATCTTTTTGGTTTTCGACCTAAAACATGTTAGAGGAAAACAATTTGCAAAAAACTTAAACATGTTCAAGGATAAGTGGTGCTTCTTAAACTTACACAGACCATTTCCCTTAGCTCTCCCATTGCACTGCTAAGTTGGGAGAAACTATCAACAAGGAAATCCTTTTTTAACCCCACAGATAGGAACATAGACACTGACTATGTCTAGGATATGTTCTGAAACATGAGCACCTAAACAGTTTTAACCAAATTCTAGATGTTTTAGGTGGTGCTGGAATTGCTACAGAAGGCCGATATAGAGTATCCAACCTACGATGCCATAGAAAAACTAGCAAAACAGGCTCTCATTTTAAACATGTTTAGCCAACAAATTTTCACTTTAACAAGGACTTTTCTCTAAGTGTAAACAGTGCAAATAGTGCTTGAAAATATGTTAGCTGGATTGATAAATGACCTGTCAGCATTTTTTAAGTGTGCCTTGCCCTTTCTATGCTGATGTTTAAAATCTGTTAGCTAAACACATTTCAAAAGACAACCTACTATAGACATAGACAGTTCCTTCCAATTTTTAAAAAATCCTGTTATAACTTATAGATATTCTTGTTACCCGTGTAAGTGTTTAAACCTTCTCCAATCCTGCTAAGTTCCTGAACTTTTCAAATGTTATCTTGGGATAATTAATTGTATGGCTAATAGTGCATTGTACAGAAAGAAGTAATTTGCTTTATCGGTCTCAAATATGCTACTCTTAATTTAATTGAATGTTCCCTTGTAAGTGTATTATTAGAAAGAACGAAGAGAAGTTCCTGACCCACACCACATTCTCTGTACCATTCATTAATTTGCATGCTTTTCAGATTCTCTCAATTGTCTACTCTTCAACATAAACGGTTTCACTTTATTCTGTTTCTCTTCAAGAGAATTTTTCCATGCCTCTAATTATTTTCGTCACTCATTTTTGAGCCTCTTCTATTTCTACTCTATCCTTTTTGTGATGGAGTGACAAGAAATAAACACAGCATTCCAAAAGGGGAAATACTATTGATTTATATAACATTTTATTTTTAGTATTATTCTCATTCCTATTCTTTAGGAATCTTTTAAAACAAAAACTGTTGCTCAACACCAGCCAAGGAGTTCATTAAGTTCTTTGCTGTAGCGGTCAGGTCTTTTGTCCAAGTTGTTACATCTAACTTGGAACTCATCAAGGTACATGAGTAATTCACATTGTCCCTTTGTATGAATACTGTTTTGCACGTCAGCATTTACTTTAACTACAGTCATGTTTCCAATTTACCTAGCATAGTTAGGTCTCTCTAAAAGTCCTCCAATCTTGATTAATCTAAACAGCTGTATGTCATCTGCTAATTTTGACACTTCATTCTTCAACCATTTCCCTGGATCATTAACACTAGTCTTGGTATAGAATCTTGTGGCACCCCACCATTATCTTTTCACCAGGAGTAAATTCTGACTTTTTAAACTTGCTTTCTCTCTCATAGCCAGTTTATAATCCAATCCGTTATTTTGCCTCTCACTCTGTTTCCTACAATGACATTTCAATAAGGTGCTAAAACAATACTGCTTTCCACTTCGGCCATAAATAAGGTGAAACAGTTGTTTAAACTGATGTTCAAGCTATGCAGAGCACATATCTGTATTTAGGATCCCAAATATCTCCCTATAATTGAAATCTCCCAAATATTTACGGATTTCCCCTTAACACATTTGTTAAGCTAGGAATTGTTATTACTATATTACCAGTGGGGAAACTCAGGGATAAGTAAAGTGATTCACCAAAGTTCATGTAAGAGGACTATGGAAGTGTAAGAAATAGAATCTCCTTTCTTCCCTAACCTGAACTTCATATATATCTTTATTTATGCTGGGTTCTAGTAATAAACAATGGAATCCTAAGCACCTTATCACTTGAGACACTTAAAATAAATCTAGACAAAACACTGGATGCCATATTGAACAGGACAATCCTATAGTAGCAGGATAATGGCTAGCTATTAAGATGTACTAACAGTTGAAAATACATTCAACATTTTCCACATAAACAATTGCTGCAGTTCCCACAAGGATATTAATTTATCACCAGTGAGATGGAAGATGGTCCACCTGATAAATAGCTGAGAACGTGGTCCATGAGAATCATTTTAATAACATGTGGTCCACTGTCCAGGACAGTTTAAGAATGCAGAAATTAGACCATTAAATAGGTCTTCTCCAGCTCCAATTTCTGTGACTAAGATCAAAGACCATTTTTATTTTACTGAATTAATACATCACCTCCATCTTCCTAATGCAACAAATTGCATCACTGTATATCACTTTGCTCTGAAGTTCACTTTCAAGAGAGTACAAAATATTACAACACAGCTTTAATTATTGAAAGATTTATCAATAGAAAGACTCCTCTGTTCAAGGATTATGATGTATTTAACCCTGGCATTTTATTTTGCCCAAGGGAAGTTCTCCTCTTTGTTGGTAGATCTGGTTACAAGTAGTGATAAAACATAGCTTTATCATTACCTGCTATACTGAAAGATAAACTAAAACCCTGCAAGACAGAACTATAACTGCATCATATTGTTCTTTAAGATTTACAACAGAAGCTAAATCCCTACCAGGAAAGTAACTATGCTTTCAATATACTGTTGACCATTAGAACCACTTCAACAGTTTTTAAATGGTTCATTTGCAATTAAACTGAAAAAATAACTAACTAAATATAAAATCTGATGATTTAAACTATCATTTTAAGAGGCCAAGCAACAATTGACAACAAATCCAGATGATTAGATCAAGTTACCGCAAAACATTTTACAAACCACAGTGATTTAATTTTCCATTATGTGGTGAGATTCTAATTGCAGACTGGCTCGTTTGAAACAGGTGGTATTTGCATCCTTGATTTGTCCTTAGCTTTGCTTATTTGGCCCTAGAAAACTGGCAGTCTTACATAACACAGTAGAACAGGGTGGGGAAACTAAGGCCCAAGGGCTGGATGTGGCCCCTGAAGCTCACTGTGGCTGGAGCACACAAAATTTACTAGGCTGGGCCCCCCTAGGTTCTGTTGTGCAAAGGCAATGTGGGGAGTGTCTTTTTCCTTTTCAGAGAGGGGCCACATCAATGAGAGTTTTTTTTCCTTTTTTCTCACTTGTGCGCGGCCCTCAATTTTTCTGTAGGTCAGCTGCCCTGACCCAAAAAGAGTTCCCTACCCCTGCAGCAGAAGAACATTGCACCAAGATTATACAAGTTCTGAAGATGCAGAATTCCTCACTTGATAACTGATTTTGTTTCCCCTTTAGAGGAAAGTAGTAAGAAAGGTGCAGAGAACCTTCTGGTCAACATTTTCAAATAGCAATCTAGAATGCTTGTTTCTTCTCTCTCATTATTAGGATATATGGCTCTTACAACGGTACTAATGAAAGGTTCATTATATCACAATCTAAGGAGGTGATCTTGCAAAAGATTTACACATGCGCTAACTCCTATGCATATCAATTACTACTTCATGAAATAGTTCACATGCATTAAGATTTGTATGTATGCAAGTCTTAGTAGTATTGAGGCCAAAATCAAATTTCATTAAAACTGAAACTAAAATATATACAGCACGTCGTATTTTTAAAAATGAGATATCAAGACTCAGGGGGTGTCATGTTTTGTTTGTATTCTATTCTGCTCCTCACATTGTTTGGTACATCTTGCCCATGCTCACAGTAAATGTGAGTGATTAAAATTGACAGTCTCTGCAGGGAAAGGAAATGGAATTAAGAGAATCAACCAAAAAAAGCTACACTCTCTAAATGCTGCTTGATACCACTGATGATTTTGCCATGGAAACTCGCACTCTAGTGAGTTAGTGTAGCAAATATATTGGAAGAAATCTTGGCTCTATTGAAGTCCATTGCAAAACTCTGATAGGAGTTAAATCCATCTGGCAGTTTACCAATCCACTACAGACATCTACCAATGATGAGCTTTCAGTTGATGGATGACATGACATGGAGATTGGTCCAGCAGGAAAATAGGTTTCTGATGGGCAAACAAATGTGTGAAGAGTTGAATGAAAGGGTATATCAGTTCTGCACATACTTCATTTGAATTGGAAATTTTTATATTTAATGTCAGAGTATAATTATATACTATTTTTAAAATTAAAGCTTATTTAATTGTAAGCAGGGTTTGAATCAATGCTTCCATTATAGCCAGCTGGAATGGGAAGGAAATCCTGGGTGTGGTTGTGTAAATATAGTTCACTCAGTTTGCTTGGGCCTGCTAGATATTCAAAAGTTAGGTATTTTGCCCATTGTAACCAATTTGGCTGTTGTGGGAATCACAAACAGTGTTAACACTAAATGTTGGAAATTTAAGATATGACCAGCAATGCTTGCAATTATTGGGGGAATGCAGAAAAGTCAGAGTGTGTTTAACTTAGTTCAAAGGAGAGACCCTGTCAGCGCAAATATACTTGGATGGACAGCGGCTTGTTTTCCAGAGCCCTATAGATTAAGTGGGGAGGGAGGTGAGTCAGCAGGCTGCATTACCTCCAGGCATGAGCTGTAAGACTGGTTCAACCTGTAACAATATGGCTTTTCTGTAGCCATGCTGGAAGGCTTGTGCTAGGCCTGAACCAAAGCCACCTTCTGCAGCCAGACTGAAGAGTAGCAGCCATTACTGTAAGGCCTGGAGTCACATACTCACAGTTCCATCTAAATTGTATTAAAAAGTGTCACACCAGGCTGAGAGGAGGACTTTGCCCTAATAGCTCCCCCACTGTCACCAGATAAAGAAACAGAGCTCAAGATGGGTAAAGAAAACTTAAGTAACACCATTCTGTCTAGCAAGAAACTGCTTATCAATAGAGAATGTTGTGGAATCCTCATTCTATGACACTTTCCTATTGTTTGACTGTGAGATCTCTGTCTGGTTTGTAACTATTTGTCTGTTGTATAATTAATTTTGCTAGCTGTAAATCAATTAAGGTGGTGGGGTATGACAGGTTAGTAAAATTATACTAAAATAATTGGTTAAGGTATAGCTAAGCAAGACTCAGATTTCATTATATAAACTGGGGTCCAAGAAGATCAGAAGTAACAGAAGGAAGAAATGGCTAGAAGACGACCAGGAGGAGGGGGAAGACCTGGAAAGAAAAACTCACCTCCAAGACACAGCCTAAGATCAGAGAGACTGATATTGCCTGGCCAACAAGAGAAGTCTGCCTGCCTTTATCAGGATTGGAGAGCATGACACTGTGTGCTTAGCATGTGTATTCTGCTTGTTTGGGAATTGTCAATAAAATAGAGGATAAGGATATTACTGGGTGAGGCCTTCAGTGGCTGATGATCCTGCCAACTTGAGGGAAGTTACACCCTGAGCCCTAGGAATTGGGTAAGGGTGGGTGTGTAAATTCACAGGGTTGCACCTTGAGCCCTAGGAACTGGGTAAAGGTGTGTATCCCTACAGTGTGGAAGGGCTAGAGAAATTTGTGCAGGCAACAAACCTGCTTCTCCCTGCTGTTCCAATGACAGAGTTAAAGAAAGGCTCCATAAGGAGTCGCTTTTGTATGTAAATTTACTCCAGAGGATGCTGGATTCTCTTGTGGCTGGTACATGCTTTGGGCTAAGAGCTGAAATCACTAGGTTTGGCCCAGAGCCAAATCCACCACAAGCCAGCGGAAGACACAATGAGCAGCAAGCAAGGCAGTAATGGAGAGGCGTGAGGAACATCCAGCAGATCAGCAGCAGCGAGGGGCGATGAATGGCCAGCAAAGCAGCGCCACAGAGCAGTGAGTAGGTGGATGGCAAGTGACCAGCAGAGTGGGTGAGATGCCTCCTATCCCCCTCCCCCCCCCCCCCCCCCCCCCCCCACACAGAGGATGGGAGGTGAACTCCACAGAATACTTCTGAACTCTGGTTTGCCCTGACAAAGGGCAGCAACTGTGAGTGGGGTGCAGAGAAAGGTTGGGCATATGAAGGGGACATTTACATTGCTGGACTTGACAGTTTGGGAGAAAAAGGACATTGGCCAACCTACTTGAGTGGGGACATTTACTCATGGTTTTGGTTATGAACTCTGTTTGTGCTGTTTTCCCAAATTGATGACATGTTACTTCTCTCCCCTTTTATTAAAAGTTTATTTTCCAAACTCAGACTCCATGCTTGCGAGTGAGGAAGCACTGGCTCCCAGGAGTGTTGTGTGAAATTCCCAGGTTACAAGGTGGGGGCTCGAGTCAGTTCTGGGAGGGAGGGATGGATGGATGGATAGGAATCCCTAGATATTAAGCCCAGCCCTGGCAGCTGATGGTGATACCTGGCAGAAGGGTTACATAATGTTCAGAAATATATACCCCCATCAGTGACTTTTAAATCTAATTCTCACATAAATGCTCCAAACTTTTGTACATGTTGCTCCATATTGATAGAAAATCCTTCTTTAATGCATTTGTAAGGCCTCGGACTCTGTATTTAAGCTCCTTCAGGACATTCCAGCATTTGATTTATACTGATAACTCTAAAATAAATTAACCTTTCTGCTCTTATCCCTAAAAGTAGGCCAAGTATCACCTCTTCCCACTTGTTTGCAGGTTGTGCCTCTTCTCCTAGTCTACAGTATGGTTGCCTGCCTTTAGATGGTGAGCATGTTGGGACAGAAACTATGCCTTTTCTGTCTGGAGGCTACCCAAAATATTATGAATGCTAATGCACAAAACCCTATACACCACAGATTTTATTTCCCCTCCATCTCCCTTTCACTACAGAACCTAGCTCTTGCAAGATATATTCTGAGATACAGTATATCATTAAATATTCTCCAAACAGCTGTTCTCCAAACAGAGCAACCACTTTTAAGGGCAATTTTTATATCCATAACAAAGAATACTTCAAGCAACATGCCTAAAATACATCATCAACCATATCTGTAATGATAATCTCAAGGACAGAGTTTAAATGTAGTGCAAAGTAATTTCTTCTTCCAAAAACCTAAGTGAAGTTTATATATTCCTTTCATTTGTATGGCACAAAAAACAAAGCTACACAGTGCTTTGTAAGATAAACAAAAGTTTTGAATGAATCATGAAGACAATAAAGAGGCTTTTTATAATACCATCATGAATCACTATTTGAAAATAAGCCAATAAGTAATTTGGAGCAGACTAATATTTCAAAATCCTACATAAATCAGAAGACATTTGTCTTACCTCTTTTCTTTATAATTACAGTGAAATTAACAGATCTGTTCTGGGACTTAAATGATTACTGGAATAGTTTTCAGCAGCCTTTTTGGCACAAAGTTACTTCCTTACAAATTTTATTTATATAAATATACATATTAAAATACTAAGCTGCTATTATATTTCCCAGTTTAATATAGCAATGCAAGGCCATGGTCAAATCTCCTGTATCTCTGAGAGACAGGACATGAACATGACTCAACAAAACATGATATATGGACATGCAAAAACAAAAAATAAAAAACCCACACACAATCTCAAATGACACCAGAGAGGATAAAAGGGATGTGTGTGTGTGAACATACTTTAACATATGTATTCCTAAACAGAAGGTTGTGCACCATTTTATTACACGCTTAAACTAACTCAAATGAAGCAGGCACAAGTTTGACTCTGGAATCAGGAGGCTATGGATTTTCCATGTATTAAAACTTAAATTACTGCATGCTTCAGTCTTTCTTCCTGTGCAGATGCAAGGACTTGTGAATAAAGGTCCATTTCTACTTACTACAAGCCCTGCAGGTGTGGTAAACTTTGATCCAAGTCTTTTTGAAGATAGATTGTTGCCTATTAGAATTACTCCCAAATTGCTAAATTGTCTAGAGTGACATATGATAGGGATGGGAAACATTCCTTTTACCTTTCTGTGTCATTAAATCTTCTTTAAAAATACTGTGGCTTTACTTTAACAATTTTGCCCTCAATCTAACAACCCACTTATACGCTTGAAGTTAAGCATGTAGTTCTCTCCTGAGTAAGAACGGAGTTACACATGTGCTTTAATGCTTTGCCAAATCAGGGCCTTTTAAGGCCACATTCTGGCATAAATATTCAAGCATGGCTCTAACTGAAGTCTGCTGTATTTACATATGAGCATTTGAGGGTAAAATACTACCTTATAGACTTTATAATCCTATGTCTGTGTCTAGTCACGAGACTATGCACTGGAGGCAAACTCATACCAGCCTTCCCAGGAAGCAATCTTGCACTCAAAACTACGCACATGAGTAGAGCCTGAATATCCACAAATATCTGCTGCCCATCCACAGTGTTTTCACTAATAGTGGAGCGGATATCTGCGCAAGACTCTCCCCTGCCCTTCCGCTCAGTAACATGTACTACCTCCATCTGCTGGCTAGTTCAGCGGGGAGCATACGTTGGGAAGGTGACGCATTTCAAGGAGAGGAGGAGAGAGTGTGGGCCCGCTAGCAGCTTTATACACTGAATGAGGGTATGTCTACATTACAGAGTTTTTTCAGAAAAATGTCTGTTTTTCCTCTTTCTACGAAGAAGAAGCCTTTTTCCAAAAGAACTCTCTTGGAAAAGGGCATGTGTAGATGGGGAAGAGAGAGTTCTTTCAAAAGAAGAGGAAAGATGAAAAAGCACAGGTGCCCTGGTGGCCATTCATCCATAGTAATCACAGCTTAAATGTGAGAGAGCGTCCATTCAGTGTGGGCACTATCTTTCGAAAAAGCAGATTGCTTTTCCGATATGCTTTGGCAGTGTGGATGCTCTCTTTTGGAAAAAGTCTTTTTGGAAGATCTCTTCCGGAAAAGCTTCCTCTGAAAGAAGCCTGCAGTCTAGACATAGCCTAAGATATTAAATGAACTTTTAAATAACAAAAATTCTGCAGAAATGCTCTTGTAAGGGATATGCCAGTCAATACTGAAAGTGTGAGGAAGAAGATAATTTGATCATTGTTTCTAATGATTCTTCTTTCACATTCATGAAATTCTTTGTCATTTTATTATAGGGCAAACAGACTCTTGCACAATGAATTATATAAAATAAACTCAAATTATATTCCATGGTCTAATCACCAAAATTTTGTTTTCTTATCTGCAGAATTCCATAACTTGCTAATAAGTGGCATTAGCTAAATCACTATTTTGTGGCCTGCTAGATAGTATATGGGACTCAGGAGGGAAAACTGGAATCTGTTCATAGCTCTGCTACTGATTTGCTATGGGGAAGTAATGCAGGGACAGATCAGGATATTCTTAGTCATAATTAATAGTACCTTACTTTAGGAGTAGCCTTACTGGAGCCAATAGGATTATCTGAAAAGTTGCTGGACGTGATTAGGGGTTTCACAATCTAGCCCTCAGTCTCAGATCGCCAGAGGAGGCCTAACTCCCACTGAAATCAAAGGAACGTCAGAGCCTAAACACCTTTCAGGATCTGGGTATTAGTGCCTCAAGTTTACTTATCATTAGGTAACAACCTATCTGTAACATTAACAGGTGTGTCGTAAGATTTAGATTGTTTGTAAAGAGCTTT
Source organism: Apalone spinifera (assembly GCA_030068395.1). Lineage (NCBI taxonomy): Eukaryota > Metazoa > Chordata > Testudines > Trionychidae > Apalone > Apalone spinifera. The sequence goes on from CM057847.1 coordinate 41,598,443, forward strand.
GAGGTCTTCCAGTAAAAGATACAACAGATTTTTATTATTGTCCCTCGAACTTTCCAGTTTGTGACCCTTTTATAGTTCTGCTAATAACTACCATTTTCCCAGGGCAAAAATAGGTCTTAAAATTGTTTGCATAGTTTGTTTTTCTTTAATCATAGATGCCTGAGACAGAGAACTGCTTGTATGATAGTTGTGAGGAAAGCAGACAAATCGAGCAATAAAACAGGCACCAGAGTGGAAAAAACTATGCAGCAGATTAAAAGGATTTTATATTTTTAGATTTTTCCAAGGTTTGCACACAATTTAACCAACAACTGAAAAACTGATTCCATGAAGAATAATCAACAGTTTATTCCTTTAGATGATGCAAAGATTGAAAAAGTGAGCATTCACAGTACCGTATAAGTGACAAGATAGCTATGCCTTAAATTACCAAACTTTTGCTCATTATGACAATTAAATGAGATGCCAACTTATTAGAATTCCCATATAATATCTACAGTTTATGTTTGTTATGGCCCTTTAACACACACTGACACCCCGGATTGGAAACAAAATGAAAAAAGTTTAGTTTAGTCTAGTGTAATTCATAATATTTGCATATACTCCGCTAAGAAAAACAGGCGTACTCTCAAAAATGTGTTTCGACCACTTAATATACAGTCCGTGCTTTTATATAACAGTATAGTCACCTCCTCACTTATACAAGAGCAATGGCAATACTATTTTCAAAGCTAGTTTTATTTCTGGAGAGTAATTTTAAACAATTCTATAATATCATTGAATGATTTACTAAGACTCCAGTAAACCTAGGATTTCTACATGTAAAAACATGTATATTGCTCCAGTAGGACAACTGGACAATTTGTAGGATGAATACCTATGCTATATTGATAAAGATTTATTTATTTTCGGAGAGAAATCTCATACTGCTGTTGTAACAAAATTAATGCCATTTACACTCAGGAGGCTCACACTTTTCGCAAGAAGAACGCTTCCCTTGACCTAGCTACCATTGGTTGGGGACGTGGAGTTCCCATATCAGCATAGGAGATATCTACACTACAGGATTATGGTGGCACAGCTATAGTGCTGTTGCCATGCTAGTACAAGCCCGTAATGTAGAAATGGTCATGCCATTTTTTCTCACGCACTTTTACATTCTTTGATTTCTCCTTCACTGTTCACATACTTTTGCTTCACTGAGAAATGTGTGTCAACTTGGGGATGTAAAACTCCATTTAATTGGTTAACTGATTAAAAGGAGGGAAGCAGCAGGCTGGAATGCCCCCCTCCCTCCCTGCACCGTGGCTGCACCACCCAAGGACAGCCCCTGCCTGTAGTAGGCCAGGGCACCCCGCAGGCAGGGGGCTCCTTCAGCATCCCAGTGAGAGCAGCCCCTGCCTGCGGAGGACCGGTTAAACCTTCACATCGCTAGTGTTGACTATTAAATGATTTGCAGCTAAATGAAGGCAGCAGAATTAAATGCTATCACAGGGGAGGAAAGGCAGACTGTAGGAAAAGGCTAGATACAGAGAATTGTTGGTTATTTGCAAGCTGCTTTTTGAAGCTCATCTTCCTTATATCACACAAAGTATCAGAATTCTAGGAATATACCTAACCCTTGCATTCGGCTTCTCCATGAGAATACTGAAAGGCAGAGAGACAAGCCTTGTTGAGCTGAGTTTCTCCCCCATCTCCAATATGTCTAGAGTTGTCTTGTTCTGAAATGGAATCTTGGTACTAGTCTACCATAAAGGGTCTGGAGAATAGTAACAGAGAGGCAGCCCTGTTATCTGGACTTGGTAAAACAAAAAAAGCAGTCATGTAGCACTTTAAAGACTAAATCTTGTTAGTCTTTAAAGTGCTACATGACAGCTTTTTTTGTCCAGAGAATAAAAGCAGACAATATATTTGGCAAAAAAAAATTCCACCACATTTAATTTTAATCTGCTATATTTTCTTGTTCTGCATGCACTATAAGGCTCACACACACAAAGTATGCAAAGTATGCAAATTTTTAAAGTTGTTCCAGCCACTAACCATCAGACCATTCTATTACAGGGGTACCCTTGATGCTTTTTTCCAGCCAATTTAGTAAACAAGGAAGGACTTGTTAAGCTGTTTGCCACTCCTCTTCTATTATCTCTTAATTATCTCTTCTGAAGACTATAGTTCAAAGGCTTGGCAGATCACTAGTTAAGTACTAACTACTCTGTTGTTCACTGAAAGGTGAGGGATCCAGGGCATGGGAAATTTATTTTCAAACACTGGCATTTAGAAGCCCCAGGTTCTAAAGGTCAAAAGACCATAAGACTCTGGTACTCTGCAACACACAGACCAAAGCAGGAATCTTAGAAGTTCTTTTTGCTATTGCATAGACTCTTAGCTCAAAGCAATCTGAAGTCTAGACAGACAGCAGTGCTTAATTAGTCTGATTTAAAAGCCTGAAAAAGTCGTTAGATTGCTTAATTAATCAGTATTTTAAGACTATTTAGGACTATTTAGTTTTGATCTGTGCAGACTATTTTAATTTTGTCACGTTTTTAATTATGAGCTGCTTCTCCCCCTCTGGTCTCTGAATGTTATCCCATTGCCTGAAGCTCTGTGCAAGTGTCTAATGGAAAATGCAGAACACTGTTTTCAGGAGCAACTTATGTACAATATTTATCATCATGGGACCTACAAATATCTGTTAATAAAGCCATAAGAATCCCACTGAATTAAGACAGAGTATGACTAATTTATAAAAGGCAAGTCAGACTGAAGACTAAAAATTTATGCAGACAAACTGACACTCAAAGATCAGTCACTTTTGAAGAAGAAAACAATCAACCTGAAATTTCAGTCAGAGGGACAGTTCTTTTCTTCTATTTGCACGAGAGGACAGAATCCAGATTTGGTAAACCCAGATGGTGGCACTATACCTTCCCTATGGAAGTCCCAGCTTAGGTATTCCATGGAACAACGTGTTTCCTGGGTGGAGAAAAGAGCTGGTTGAATTGGGGCTGCTGAACTCCCAGCACTGGATTTCCAACCGCCATGGGAACTCAGAAATAAGTCCACAAGTGTGTGTGAAGCAATCCTTTCCCCCTGAAAATAAAGAGTTGGAAGGGACTGGGAATGCTTTATCATTGCCATGTAGATTACTGTGCAGCAATTATTGGCACATTCTGTGAAATGTTAGTGTGTTTGTGGATGGACATCACATCACATCACTAAGTATTAAAAGCAAAGTAACTGAACAGCAGAATTGCCATTTAGCAGTTTGAATGTTGATAAAACAAATCAGAACCACCCTATCAAGGGTGATCTGAATAAGTAATTACTTTTGGAAACATTTATTATTTTAGTTTTATAGCAAGGTTTATTGTTCTAAGACTGTCTCAGAAATCTTTATTATGGTTTATGCACAAACACTGTATAGAAAAAGTTTATACCTCAACATAAAAATTAAAACAAAGGAACCTTTAAATGTGTGAAGTGTGTTGTAAATGAAAGATGTTTATATTGAAAAGTGTTTGAAAGTATGCAAAATGTTTTTTTTTAAATGAGATTCACCATAAAAGTATTTTGAAGCAGTTTTAAAATATTGCTGAAGTGAGAAATAACCTCCTAAAATCTTAAAAGTCAGTAATTTCTTCTTAAATATAATATATAGCAGCTCTGCAAGCACTTCAGGAATGTACTAGATAACAAATACCCTTTTCCTGGAATTGAGAAGGGAGCTGTTTCATAACAAAGTCATGTTATTAAGACTCGGTATTTGGCAAACCTTTCCACTCTTTTAAAAAAGGCTTTTTAAAAAACAAGAGCTTTTTATTTCTCTCTGGTTCTCAGCTATCTGCCAAGTTACTAGCAGCAAACTGTAAAACGAATAGGAGGCAGCTAAAAAATATTCCATCCCTAGCTCACAACTTCTCAGCCACTCATTTTTATAAAACACTTTTTATAAAAGGCATGCATTAAAAGGACAACTGTATTAAAGCATTTGGAAAATGCAGTTCAGAGAGGCGTATGGCACAAAGCTCTGAGATATAGCAGAACCTAGTTCCCAGAACTCATGACATAAACCAGTGACCCCACAATGGTTTTTAAAAGTGGACTTAAATTGACTGAACGTTACCTTTGCAACAGAAAATGAATGATAAGTCTGAAAACATTTACACTTTGTTAGCACTTTATGTATCTATGTGAAGTGGTATATTATAATCTTATTTAAAATATGAACAGCTTTGCCACTGATGAGCTACATCTGCACTGTTGCTGACTTCTGAAGTTTTAGCTCCTCTCAAAATATGTGATGTTCTTATTAAAGCTTTTGCTTCTGGAACCATGTGATGAGAAGCTCAGCCTTTACTAAAAAAGTAAATGTTTAGCACTCATGGTTGCTAAGAAAAGATGTAAAGCTACAGGCTCAAAAACAATAAAAAGAAAGCCAAATTTATTATGTTGAAAAGTATCTCCTTTGAAGCCAATATAAAGTTTTTGTGGCTTGACTCATTTGTGAATGCTTTGGGTTGACAACACTACGTGACCTTGGAGAAACTGTTACCTACTTGTGTCAGTTTCCAAATCTGTAAAATGGGAATAACCACCTTATTTCTTTGCAGGGAGGTGTAAAGCTCAATTATGTGTATAATATTTTGTATATGTGAAACACCATGAAGTAGTATTGTACTTTTATGAAGAATCATGAATTAGTCTCCTTAACATTCTGATATTCAGTCACCACTCACAGAACATTTTATTTGTTTATCAGCTGTGGTCAAGAGTTTCTGCAACTTCATCTCAAAACATAAGTGATTTGGGAAGCTACAGAGCCTCTCTCTACTCTGGAGATTTGCTAAGAACATTGGTGTCCCTGTGGATCCAATCCTGTGTGTTGTATTAACAGAAGATTAAGTGGAACGGTTCTCTTGCCTGCACTGTGACATCCTCCTCTTTGCCTCTATTCATTCCATATTTGAACATATAGGTTGACGGTCTCTAGATTGAATCACACAACAGAGATTATTCTAAAAGAACAATACCAACGTTAACAAGGATGTCATTCAGTATTTTGACTACAGCTGTCTCTTGTTAAAACAAAACACATGAATGCAATAAAAAGCAAAGCAACTTTGTACCAAAGGAAGCTGCATACAGTAGGGTTAACATGCTTTCCGTAGTTAATTCTATATTTTAAGAAAGATAATCTTTGCACTTGCCACTCTCTTCCATTTATATTGTTTATCAGCTCTGTGTGAGTAACTGAAATGAGTCATACCAAAAAATCAATACAAGTATTTTTAATTTTCTTTATTGCAGTGGTTTTGTTCCATTTGAAAACGTAATCACCTTTTGTTCTTCCTCTCTCCCCCTGCATGTGCTGCTGGGCTCCATATTCTCCAACTTCCCTGGTGGCTCCAGTCCCACCAGTGCTTTTGTCCTTTTGGAGGACAAACTCAAAGTGTAGGTTTATACTACAAAGCTTTTAGTGACAAGGCTGGGTCAACACAGCCTTTTTGCTAAAAGTCAGTTTGCATGAACCAACGTTGGCAACAAAATACTTTCACCCTATGAGGGATTTTGCTTTGTTGCCAGGAGAGCGTTCCTTTCACACTTTCACTTGCTGGGGCAAAACTTTATCACTCATGGGGGAGGGGGAGAGCATTAAGCATGTGTAGATGATGAAAGTTTTATTGATCAAGTGCAAATGTAGACATACCCTAAAATGGTTCCTCCCCCTTGTCTCCATCTGCTTCTTTGTGGTAAGGACCTTGGTCAGCTAGAGAAGCAGCTAAAAACAAAGGTGCAGCAAAAACAAGAGGATTGTGACCTGTCACTGTTCTAAGCACTAAGTTTTATTACAATTTGAGAACTGCCAGTATCCCCAGGCTCTGCCTCTTTCAGCCTTAGTTACAGTTCTTGAGATATAGGTACAGTGACCATATTTTCTGAACCAAAAATAGGGACACCTTGGCCACGCCCCCTGAAACTATTAACCATGTCCCTGGCTCCTTAGGCCCCACCCTCCTGCCACAGGAAGTCCCACCTCTGGGTAATATTTCCCGGGTCAAGATGAACACATGACCAGAAGTAAAGGGTGCCGTGACCCTCTCTCCGCCCCTCCCCCCCCCAAGAACTCCTCCCACCATCCTCTACCTATAGGGATGGATTTGGGCCCCATAGAATCATGTCCCATGCAACTACACTGCAATTGCATTAACCCAGGGTCCAGACCTAGGGTCCCATGACAGTTCAGTGCTAGGGGTCTAACCTCGATTCAAGATGGGATCCAGGATCTAAGACCTATTACTTTGCAGTGTAGATGCAGCCCCATTTGACTCAGAGCCTGGGAATCATCCAGAACTATCACAATGTCAGGGGACAACTTCCATAGTCCTCTTAATGGATGTTGCCTACAGATTCCAATTAACTGGTAATCAGAGGGGGCTGGAGCAGCTCCCCACCTGCTTCAGGAAGGGGGTTACTCCAGGCTCACAGAAAGCCTGCAGACAAGGATTGTGCTCATCCATATCAGCCCGTCTGTAGGGAACTCGGGTTCCACAGAGGCACGACTGTGCCAGTGTCTACAGCAGCCTCTGTCCGTGGGGAGTCCAGCTTGCTATGGACAAGGGCTGCGCTGGAAGGGGCTGGGAGCCGGTGGCAGCCCCAGTGTGACGTAACATTAACCAGTTAACTGATGAATGGGAATTTACATCCCTAATGAGATGGACTACAAGTGCATTTTTTGAAGTTACTGAAAAATTATCAAGTGTCCTCCATTTCCACAAGCCAGAATGACAATACTGAACCATGACAATTACAGGGTGGAGAAGACCATATCACTAATCCTCACCACCACTGCTTGAAAAGTACATTGCCCATGGAGATCAATGGGGCTGGGCTATTTTATATGTAAAGCTACTGAGAAATGTATATGTCAATACCATGATGGTAATGCCTATATTATGTAAATAATACCTAATAATAATTGCCAAATGAGACCACTTCCCAACCTGCTTTATAAAGTGCTTGATCCAATGTAATTTTAAACTAGGATTGGGCCCAAAGCAATCTGTTGATATTATCTAAGAAGATCTAGGTAATATTTAGTCATCCTTCAAAAATATAAGGGACCAGTCAGTCAAAGCCCCACTCCCTGGAAGAGGCTTTGGAGAAACTTTGAATTTATTTCTTACAGCAGTGCTCTCTCTCATTGGATGTGGGGGCTTTAGCACAGGTTTCACTTTGACACAGAAGAACTCAAATGTGTTGACCCCGCTAACTCCATTCAAGTCTAGGCAACGTGCAGCCCAAAGACAGAACAGATTCCGTTGAAGCTGGAAGTCAAAACATCTCACCTCTTCACAGAGCTCACAAAGAGCTTGCTCACCATGACACAACCCTCTCTGGAGATGATACATCCTACCTCTCTATGGATGCACCAAGTGTTTTCACCTGGCATCTTAACATTATTTAAATAATCTACTGCTTGGATGAGGAAACTCATAAAAAAATTTGTCCATCATTCACACTGGTGAAATCATCTGAGTGAGTGATTTCACCAGTGTGGTAACAGTCCAGATCTCTCTTCTGGATCAACAGGGAGCCTGGGGAGGTCTCTTGGGGGGAGAGGCCAGGGGTACCTCTATTTCAGTGACTCAACTTTGTTGAGCCAGGGGGACCACAGGCCAAGGTAAACCCTTCCATGGACTACCACTTACTAATGGAAACTCACCGTTTATTACATCATTTCACTGGAGCCATTTTTCTAGAGCTGCAGCTAGGGAGAATAATTTAATTTAAATGATTAAACAGATGGCTCATTTTAACTCTCATGTTAATCAAACTTCATTTTAAATAAAATAAAATATTAATTTATGTCCAACACAAAAGGTTTCAATGTTTTCTTTATTTATCAGCTTCAGAGGGGTAACTGAGTTAGTCTGTGCAGGATAAACTTTAGTCTGGTGGCACTTTAAAGACTAACAAAACATGTAGATAGTATCATGAGCTTTTGTGAGCTCAGCCCACAGCTCCAGTCATCTGAAGAAGTGGGCTGTGCCCACGAAAGCTCATGATACCATC
>CM057847.1:41606615-41621861 GCA_030068395.1 Apalone spinifera
GTGGCAGGTAGGGTGCAGAAACAGGCTGGGAATAAGGGTGTCTGGCTAGGGGGAGGGCACAAGCGCAAGGGAGGGTGCAGTGTGTGGCGAAGAAGGAGGGTGCAGGAGGAATGGTGGATATAGGAGTAGACTTGGGCTAGGTCTACCCTATCAAGTTATTTTTCCTGAAAAAGCTACACAAACTGCACTCCGCAATTTGCGTAGCTTTTTCCGATTGCTTTTCCAAAAGAGGATTTTCTGCCATTTGGCCCCGTCCAGAAGCTACAAATACAGGCCTCCCCAAAAGAGCAGTTTGCTCTTCCATTATTTTTCATGGATGAGCAAATGCATTCTCTGGATGTGGCAGGGTTTTTCCAGGATCCAGAAAAACCCTACAATGTAGACATAGCTGGGGGTAGGGCTGTCTGGCCAAGGGGGAGTGTGCAGGAAGGGCTCAGGGGGTAGACGCTTTCTGGCCCCCACCAGGCTGCCTTCCAGACCCCCTCCAACTGCTCTCTGGATGCCCCCTGCCAGCCAGGCTGTGGGGGGAGGGAGGAGCCTGCTCTTCTCCCCCTGCCCAGCCGGGCCACAGGGGAAGAGGGGAGGGAGCGCTCTCCACCCCCCTCCGCCCAGCCAGGCCGCGAGGTGGGCTGCTCTCCACCCCCACCTGCCAGGCCAAAGGAAGGCCACTTTCCACCCCCACCCACCTAGCTAGGCCACAGGGCGGGCACTCTTCACCGCACTGCTCACCTTCCACCAACCCAGCCACTTGGCTTCCCCACGCTCCTCAGAGGCACAGCCTCCCGCCTCTTCTATTAGTTGAATCCCCAGCCGCAGAGAAGTCCCAGAAGCTTCCCTGATTCCTCTCTCAGGGAGGAGGAGAAGCAGCAAGGGACCTTTTTCCGGGACAAAATTGGGGGTTTTCAGGACACCCCAACAAAACATTAAAAATCGGGACAGTGCCGAATTTTTGGGGCCATATGGTCACCATAGCTATAGGGGTGTTTGAAAGGGAAGAGAGGATAGAAAACTTTCAAGAACAACCTAAAAATAAACTATAAGACACTCTCTACAAATAAAGTTTAGAAAACATCTGTTTGAAAGTAAAACGTAATGTCTGCATAATTTAATTCTAATATTTGAGCAGATGGCTTTTAGCATCTGTGAAATCCCAGCTATTTTACACTGAGATAGTCTGCTCATGGCAAGAGGGTTAAGAATACTTTTAAATTAACTATGTTCTGAATTAATTTAGCATTGAAGACATCTGCCATCTCTTACCCAAGATTTTCTAATCTTAGAGGTTTGATTTGTTAAAAGGCCATGATCAGTGTTATTAGACCTAACAATTGATCTCTCTCGTCTACTTTTGTAAGTGTGGACTTTGCAAACAATTCTTCTATGTATTATACCATCACTAAGGTTCCCTGTAAGCTGTGCGCCCATGCAGCCTTTTTCTTAGCCCTGAAGTTCAAATCTCCCCACACAGGCAGGGAGCTCAGCTGATCAGCTGGAGTGGGACATTCGGTTCAGAACAATAATCATAGCTCCTGCAAGCTCCTCTGAGCACATACAGAGGAAGCCAGGTAAGGTGTCTCAGCCACAGCCTCTCCCTGGCACCCAGCCCTTCCTTCCCTCCCCCGACCCTCTGCCACCCTTCTGTCCTCCTACCCCATGTAACCCAAACCTTCAGCACCCCTAAGCTCTATCCCCCATACACTTTCCCAGACACTGCATCCCCTCCTACACTCCTCCTCAGGTGACAAGCCCCTCTCAGATCTTGCACCCCAATCTGCTATCCATGGTCATAGTCCAAATCTCCTTCCAGGCCCTGCACCCCCTCCTCACCCCAGTCAGTTACCCCAGATCATGATCCTCTATTTCACCCAAACTTCCTCCCAGATCCCACACCCCAATCCCTTCCTCCAAAATCCCTTCTGCATCCAACCTCCATCCCAGACTCCTACACCTCCTCCATTAATATAATGGAAAAGTGCGGCTGTCAACCACTTACCAATTTGTGGAGTCCCCCCCCCCATCCAAAAATTATGGCCCAGCCCTGTGTTAATGGCTTAAGGTAAGAAAGGAAAAGGTTATTTTAAACAGAATTTGTTTTGAGTGTTGCAGATATCTAAAACTCTAACCTTAATTATTTTTTAAAATCCTGTGTTACTAATTAATACATGGTAAACTGTATTGTATTAAATCCAGATCATTGCTATCTAGTAGAGTTCTGGCTCTTATGAGTCAGAAATAGCAAGTCTGATTCAGAAGAGTTTTGTAGGCTATAACCTTACTTACAAGATCTTGCAACTTGCATCTGTCTATTAGAAAGGATGATGATACAGGTACTCCAAGGTCTCAGAGGAGTAACCGTGTTAGTTCATAACTAAAGAAACTTAAAAAACAATGGTCCTGTGGTACCTTAGGCTAACAAAAATATATAAATAGTATCATGAGCTGTTGTGGGCACAACCCACTTCTTCAGCCAAGGGTAGTGTTAATTTTCTTTTTATTTGATTTCATATTAAATCATTATAAGCATTGTTCCTTTTTAATTATCCCTTGTTTTAAGATATTTTCTTCCATATCTATGGACTATTTAAAATATATATTTATATCTACATTTTTTGTTTGTACTGGTGAGTGCACATCCACACACAACCTCAATATTGGTGTTGTTCATAAGAAACTTCAACCTGCCCAAAAGAAAATTCAACCCGGCCAAGAATGGAAAATCTTAGAGGGAACACTGCCTGCTACCACCAAACTTAGTCCACTCGCAATATGAGACAAGGTTTTCCCCACCCAAATTAGCAGCAACCCAGGCCCTCCACCCCCAAAAGCAGCCTTCATCTATAGCTATTTAGTGATATGAAAGAAATGTATGTCTTAAAGCTGTACAAAGGCTATAAAAATGAGATTCTAAAAGTTATTCAAAATACATTATTTTGACTGTATTCATATGAACAGTTCTTGTTAGGTGTAGCTATGTTATTACCAATGTAGTCAAATTACAAAATGTAAGCTGAACATGTTATAAACATGGCAATCCAGTTGTTTAAAAGGCGAGAAAAAACTGCATTATTTCAATTGCTCTTCTTTATATACTTTAATCCATAGCGATATATCAGCCCTTAATTCTTTTAAGATTAGGTCACTGACAAATGTTATGCTTTAGGCTTGAAAAACATGACATGACCATCCAAACTGAAATAATTGGTTACTTTCTTATAGCTTAACATCTTAATGAAAAAAATTGTGCAAAGTTTCTTTCCATATAATGCATTTTCTTCTCCAGCTCCACAACAAATGCCTGAATACATATTTATACAACTGAAGAATAACAATGAAGGCTACCTTGATTATACATTATATATAATTAAATGTAGGAAATTTGCATTTAAAGATACTATTAAAACACACAGATATCATAAAACTGACTGAGTTCCAAATCAGTGCATGAAGAAACATCTCTGGAAAAGAAACTAAACTTCAAAAAATCCTGCTGATTAAAGTATGTAAAAATGGTACTAACTTAAGAGACTCAACTCCTTTTATGTTCAATGTTATCTGATGTCCAACACTGCAAAGACCACAAACAGTAAACTGGACAACTGTTCTCCCCTTCAAGCATCTTTACAAGCAAGGTCACAGGGATCAATCCCCACTCTTCAATGGCTAGATGAAGCCATTTGTAGTGGAGGCAGCGAACTAGCACTTCTCTTGCCAACAGCATAATTGAGAACACTATTATTGTAAGCTTTTCCCTTAAGTGCAACCATGCCCACCCATCGTGTCACAATACATAGGAGATCAGCACCTAAATGTACAGCAGCTAGTTCAACCCATGCAAAACCAAAATGACCCTGGATCAGAAAGAGGTAGGAGTGAGGGATCACACCTCAAATAATTATGAGAGCATAGCTCTTATGTGGGGAGTATCTCCTCAGTTCTCAGCATAGCATCCAGCCTCAGACACCTCACCTAAATTAAACCTAACTGACAAGAAGATGATTTTCAAAGATGTTTGGCTAAGAGAAAGGAGCTCTTGGAAGAAGCCAGAGAAATTCAGAGTCTGACCACCTATTAGCAGAGCTACAAAACATCCTCCGTCTAAGAATCTTGCTCACTATAAAAGGAATTAAGTGTGTGGAAAAAATGTCTGGAATGTTTTCATATAATGATGAAAAGAAAACCCCCAACACTGATAGTTAATCATAGCAGATGCTAGATGAAGTTCTAATTGCAAGGTCAATTCTATCATTATTTGCAGTAATGAAACCCCAATGCTGGCACAATGATTGAACAAGTGTATCAATTTATTCTGAAATTTACCCCCAAAGAACTTTTATTTCTGATGATGAGGTACGAGAGACAGCTTGCCTTAAGATCTCTGATGTAGCCACTTGTGCCCACAAAAGCTCATGATACCCTCTATATGTTTTATTAGTCTTTTAGGTGCTACTAGACTATGTTGTTTTTTAAGTAGCCACTAAAATGTATCTTTATTTGTAAATTGAGCAAATTTGACTTGAAAAAAATAACTGCATCACAATCTATAAGAAAACTTGTGATGTCCATTTCAGACAGTAAGTTCTCATGGGCAGCATTCAACTGCCCGAACCACAAGATCGTCTCTTCTCTTCCTGCAGTTACCTCCCTTGTTATCCTACAGACAACTTCCTCTCTTCACTACACAAACCTGAGTCACTAAGGCAGTGGTTCCCAAACTTTTTGGCATCACGACCCCCGCCCCCAAAATAGCAGCAAAACTTGTTGAACAAAAACAAGGAACAGCAAAACTTGATCGGGGGGAGGCTGGGTTGCCTCGCGCCCCCCCCCGGAATTTCTTCACGCCCCCCCAGTTTGGAAACCCATGCACTAAGGCTTTGTCTACACTGCCAGTTTCTTCCGGCAGAAAATACGCTAATGAAGAATTCATTAGCATAAGTCACGATCTCATTAGCGTATTTTCTACCTTTTCTTTTTGTGCAAGGGGTTTCTGTGGAAAAAAAAGCAGTGTGGACTTTCCTTTTTGCACAAAATCCTCTTTTTGCGCAATATCCTTATGCCTCTCTGGGACAGGCATAAGGATACTGCGCAAAATGGGGTTTTTGTGTTTAAAAAAAAGTCCACACTGCTTTTTGCACAAAAACCCCTTGGTGCAAAAAGAAATGGCAGAAAATATGCTAATGAGATCAAGTCTTATGCTAATGAGTCCCTCATTAGCATATTTTCTGCTGGAAAAACTGGCAGTGTAGATGAAGCCTAAGACTATATCATACAAACACATGAAGACAACAAATCAAGGTTGCAGCACAAGCCACCTTCATTCTGATATTACTTAAAGGTGCAGTGGTTGACTTTAAACTTTATATTAAAACAACATAGGAGTTTTTTGGTATGTGAATTTTAAGCTTAAAAACAGAAAAATTCATTAGCTGTCACTTGGGTCATCGAACAAGTTTGGGCCCACAGATTTCTACCAGAGTGAAGTGGTAAAATGGGTGAAAAAAAAAATCTATCAATTAATGCATGGAAATTTGAAAACTGTTCTTTTCCTCTTGGAAATTTATCACAAAGCAGATGAAAAATCAAAACCTATTTGTTTGGAAAATAATTTTTATTAAAAAAATATTTTCAAAATCAGAAAACTTCTGCACTAAAAATGCATATTTTTACTCCTACAATTTTGCTTTCTGGTTTTTCCATGTAGACCAAAAGATACATTTTCCACCAAAACATTTGTTTTGGTTGAAAAATAAATGACATTTATTTTAACAAATATTTTGGACAACCTTACTAATTGGAAGTACCAATGCACTATTATCCTTTTATATGAACCAACTTTGGAGGAAGGGCTATCCATATACTTTGCCAGTGCATAAGTATTTGCTTGGCAATGGAGTACTATCGGGATTCAGAAATTTTGACTCTGGAGAGGATATGTTCTGCCCTTGTCTCCACACCCCATCCACTCTGTCAGAAACTTCCTCCTCGCTGTCTACATCTGGGCTCCAACAAGGGCTAGCACTGAGTGCACAAGTAAGACAGTCTCTTGCTATTAGTTTTTAATGCCCGTGGAGTGGCCCTGGCAACTGGGAGGCACAATTGTAAAGAAGGCTCTGTTCAGGTGTGCAACAAGATCACTCACAATCCAGATGGAATCCGCTAAGAATCTAGCTACCTAGTATCTAACAAACATCTATGGAGTATGGATACATACTCCAAGACTATTCGTTGTTGTTTAAGTTTGCTCTGAGTGTTAGAGCAGAGTAAAACTGAATGGCTTTTCAAAGGGAGAAAGAAAGCTACCTCTTTGAACCTAGGGAGAACTCATCTAATACAGTGTTTCTCAACTTTTTTTTATAAAGCACCCTCTTTAAAAAAAATTATAAGTACCCCCAGTACCTATAGTTTTCAGAGACACACTTTTTTTTCTACCATTGCAACACATTTGCTTAAATAACTTAATTGTAGCTTAATTGTAGGTGATGACTTTTTTGGGTGTAAAAAATACAAAAATAATAAAGCGCTGTAAAACTTAACACACAAAATTCAGTTTTCTCCAAATTTCAGTTGTGTTGAGGTAACCCCCAGACTTCTCTCGAGTACCCCTAAAGGTACTCATACCACTGGTTGAGAAACACTAATCTAATGACTGTCAACACCTATTCTAAAGCATAGAGATGTTTGTCCAATAGTTGTAAGAATCTAATGTTGGTGAAACATTCTTCCCAAATGTCATTCGCAGAAATGGCTGAACTATTTTTGTTGAAACTTCTTAAAAGCAAGCAAACAAACAAAAATTCAATCTGGGGCAGATACAAAACACAGAGAATTTGAACCTGACTAGTCTGACATTGTAAAAACAGAAAATAGGGTTTTATAATGGAAACTATTAGGCAACTTTAAGGCTAGGATTCTTTGCCAGGTCTGCCTTGAATAAATGTAATAAGCCTCATTGTTGGAGCTATTTATATTTGCAAAGTCTTCTTCACATCCAGGAAGGCTGGATAGTTTTTCACCACACCAAGAAACCAGCTTTTAATGAAGACTGAGAACCACTAGTCTGTAGTGATCCCAGATTCAGGAAATTCAAGTGCTAAACTGAGTTCCCTTAAACCTGTAGTGTTGGTCCAAAGCAGCAATCTTTCATCTGTATCTGTGGTGCTATGTAGCTATAAAGGAAGGAACAAGATTTTCTCCATAACACATGGTTGTACTCTGAAAACAGGTTTTGTATCTCTCACTCTACAAAGTCTCTATGTAATGACTGACAAGTCACTTGAGCCATACTTTTCATGGTTTTTCCTCACCTTTCAGGGTGTCCAATTTGAGACAAGTGGACCTCACTGGTAAAACTGCTGAGCACTCACAGGTGCAACTGACTTCTGTAGGGAAATGTGCTTTGAACAAAAAGCATCCTAATGAGACTGTTGTCATTTTAATAGCTACTATCTATCTAAAGCAGGGGTGAGGAACCTAAGGCCCAGGAGCCAAATGCAGCCCCCGGCTTGCCTGGATCCAGCCCCTGAGGCTTGGGGCTCCCCCTCAACTTTGGGGAGCCTTCACTTGTGCTTCAGCTCCCCTATCATCCCTCTCTGGGGCTGGAGCACATAATCTACTAGCCACCTCCCTCCGCCAGGCTCTGGTGTGCGAGGGAAATGTGAGGAGTGTCTGCTTCCCAGTCATAAGAACATAAGAACATAAGAATGGCCGTACCGGGTCAGACCAAAGGTCCATCTAGCCCAGTATCCTGTCTGCCGACAGTGGCCAGCACCAGGTGCCCCGGAGGGGGTGGACCGAAGACAATGATCAAGCAATTTGTCTCCTGCCATCCCTCTCCAGCTTCTGACAAACAGAGGCCAAGGACACCATTTCATCCCCTGGCTAATAGCCTTTTATAGTCCTAACCTCCATGAAATTATCTAGCTTCTCTTTAAACTCTATTATAGTCCTAGCCTTCACAGCCTCCTCTGGCAAGGAGTTCCACAGGCTGACTACACGCTGTTTGTTTTTATTTTTTGACTACACGCAGTCAGGGTTTGTTTTTATTTTTTTTGTGTTTTTGCTTCCCACTTGGGTGCGGCCCAAGGCTCATTTTTCTGTGGGTCAACATCCCCTGAGACAAAAAACGTTCCCCACCCTGATCTAAAGTGTAACAAACATTGAATTAATTGATTCAGGAAGCTTAGTTCCTGATAAAGAGTCTCACTTTGGGATCCAAACAAACAAATAAAAAAAAGATCAGGTAAGAGAAATAATGAATGAATGAATGAATGAATGATTCCAGCCTATTTGCCATCTGTTCTTTTTTGTCTCAGCTGACTGCATAATTCTCATAATTCTGATAAAACTATCAGTATCTGCTCTTTTAGAAGCCCAAGAACTGGCTAGCAATGAGAAGTAGCTTTTAACATGAAGAACTGCATGACTTTCAGATAACCTAAACAACTCCGAGGAGGATGTGGCTGTGGAATGAAAAAAAGGCAGTTCTCCTACACTACATAAAGGTTCTTGACTTGAATTAGTTCCCCCTGGACAGTAAACCCTCAGGTTCAAAGAATGAAATTAAGATAAAGTACATAATCCACACAGTTTGCATGCAGTTAGGTGGGTATGCATCCGATTTTCATATTGCCTGCAAAACAGTATGTATAAAAGATTTAATTCACTCTCCTTTTTGACCTTCATTTTTTACAGAAATAAGGGAAACCGAATACAGGTAGAATTAGTTGCATACTGAACACCATAGAAAATCCATTCCACTCACCTTACACTGGCTATATGTTGTTGAACTGACTGATGTTGAAAATGGTCAGGCCATTGATGATGAAGGCAGAATGATGGGGAGGGTTGAAGACAGCAGGTGGTCTGATACATAGGTGTATGTTTTTGGCAGATAGATGCTGAATATTCAGTATGGGGCTGCAGGCAGCAGGAAGTCAGAGGAGGTGGAGGTGTGCTCCCAGTCAGTGAATGACATTCTTGCTGTTTATTATGGCTACTTAAAGGATGATGGTATGGGCAAGAGTGACAAGATTGTGTCAACATCTGTTGAGTTCTTTGGTTGTCTAAAGGCAGGAAGGATGGTTTGATTGTACCATTAAGTTTCAGGCATCCATTTGGACTCACTTTAGTTCTTGGTGTCTCTTTGGAGGGGAAGTGTTGGGCTGCAATGCCTCCATCAGTTGCTGAAAGGATACTGGGACTGGTGGCACTGGAGAGGATGTTGCCATTATTCAGGACCACAAAATCATTATTGCCATTATTCATAGCCATACCCCGACTGCTAGATGGACCGGTCGTATCACTAGAGAAAATTAAATAAACCAAAGTTAGCAGGAGGCATAATTTTTTCCAGTGTTCAAAAAATCAAAACAGTTTACATTGAAAATGGTAAGGTCCTAGTCCCACAACTATAACTCCATCATATAAGAACAATCCATGCAACTAGATCCAAGAATAGATGAACTTTTGCCTACATTAAACAGCATGAGCCTTCTGCTAGGGGATGTAACTGTACTGCTGTGGCCTAAGGACTCAGTTTAGCAGTATACTTCAGAACACAGTTTTGTTTCTCCAGAGTATATCATTGCTGTACATTTCTTTAATGAAAAAAATAAGCTGCTTTCCAAGAATCAAGGACAACCTCTCTGAAAAGGAGATCTTACATTTTAAAAACCTAGTTATTACATCAGTAAGAAATTATTATTGGGCAACAGAATAAATGAGACAAAGTTAAAGCCTGATAAGATTACAATAAATGTCACATAATAGATGGGGGGGCAGGGATTATAGTAACGATTAAAAATATATCAGATTTTAAAAAGCTAAAGTGGGGCATAATAAATCACCTTTTGGGAGTTTAGTCAACAGGACAGCTAGGGTGTAAAGTTGATTTGATCCAACTTCTACTCTTCCCTAATTAAGAAACAACTGTCTTCAAAGTCCTATGTAGCAACCACAGGCAAAAAGCCTCAGATAATTCAGCAGGAAACAGCTCAAACAACAGCCTCTTAGCTAGGAGCCACTAGGTTAAAGTTTTTAAAGCAAAAAGTGAAAACGGAATGCTTTTTGCAAGTGGGCTCTTAGGGATGGGGTAGCCTTTATGGCCAGCTTCCAGGAAGGCCACACAACCTGTGCTGTCTTTTTGATGCCAGACCCAACATACCCTCCACCTACCCCTGCAGACAAGCGCATAGACAGCCCTTCAAGAGCTGAACTCTGGGTTCCCCAAATCCTGTCTCCCAGTCAGAAAGCTGCATTGCATGCAGAATTGAGGCAGAGAGCAGGACGAGTTTGCTCTAGAAAAAGGGCATTAGTAAGAAATGAGATATAGGCATCTGTGTGGCTGTTTCAAAGGCCTTTTACTTGTTCAACCAAAACCCAAGTTAAAGGCTACACATTGAGTGATCAGACCAAAATGTATAATTCAAAGGAACACACACTCTGGCTGCCTCTGGTCTACAGCCAGCTCGTGGTTGAGAAGCAGTGGTGCACTCCTGAACTGGCTGGAAAAGGCTCACTCTGGTCAGTATACAGACGAACTGAAAAAGTACTATTAATAAAAACAGACTTCCACGTAAATGAAAATTAAGCCGCAAAACCATGCACTGAAGTTTGCTGACACCTTTGAACAGTTAGAGAGACAGATAAGGCTGCATGGCAGCCAGCATTTAGGAGTAATCAACTTGGTGGTTACAGTTTCTGCGCTCTCCTCACATCAACCAATAACCACTGAAAACCAAGCATATAAATATTTTGAAGAGATTCTTTTTAAAGACTATTTAAAGAAATCAAAACACTTTAGTTTGCCACCTAAAAGTTCCCATAGATGTCTGAAATAATGTATATCGTTGCGAGGTAGCAGCAGCCCCTATCCGTGGGGAGCTCGAGCACTTTTAAACCGGCTTCCCCAAGCTCTGGCTCCCACCTGCCCCCTGTACTGTTTCTGTGGGAGGCAGCAAAGGCAGGCAGCGCTGCAGAGCAGACCCACGCAGCCAGCCAGTTTAAAAGCTGGCTTTCCAAGCGTATCGGCTTCTCCTCCTCCCCCCGATAAAAGAGGAAGCAGTGCACGAGGGAGCGGAGGGCAGGTGGCTCCATGAGATACAGTGTTCATGGGGAGCCAGCTTTTAAGCCGACTTCCCTGAGTACCAGCTCCCACCTGCCTGACACGCTGCTATCTCTGTGAGAGGCAGCAGGGGATGGGAAGACAGCAAGGGGCTCCACAGGAACCAGCATGAGCAGACACACAGCTCTCCAGGAAAACCTGTTCCTGCCTCCCGCCCCCAGAAGCAGCAAGGGCGAGGGGAGGAGGGGTATAGTCATTTCAATTAACCAATAAGCCTGGGCTTACTGGTTAATCATTTAAACTACTATGCGCTAAAATCCCTAGTGCAGACATAGCCTTAAGAGTTTGCAGGAAGACATATCACACAGATAAAAAGTAAAAGATAAGCAAGAAAGTGTAACTAGCCTTCCTTTCCTATACTGCTACTGAGCATTCAGAGTGTGAAGAATGCTCAGCCAGATGAGCTATTTAATTGGTTGAACAACTAACATCGACTAGAAAATGCTTTTGCACAATGGAATGCTGCCCATGGCAACCCCTGGTGTTGCATCTCAGATCTTTTCCTTCTGAACCCTCAACCTCCAAAACTAAAGGAAAATGTAATCTCTGATCATGCTATTTGTTATGAACCATAAACAGAGCCAGGTTTTTGTGAAGTTAACTCTAAATAATAAATAGTCAGAAAAGTCCAATTCCTCAAATACTTTCTAAAGATTCCCTCCCCTGCTCCAAACAAGTCAAGCCTTTTAAAAAGACATTTCACCAAGCATAGAAGAGTAAATTGAAGGGCTGCTAAAGCTTGTCTCAGTTTGACAAGACATTAGTTATATGAAATACTGCTATGTTTAAACAGCCTGGTTTTCTCCTGAGCTGCATGGTAGCTCCAAAGAGGCTACTAAAAGGGACTTAACATCCAGAAAAAGAATGCTCTTATTGAGTTGTCTGGCAGCATTTTTAGGAATTTTTGTGTGCTTATATTTGCTTATTCATGGATATTACTGATAGAATGACATGTTAGTCAGTCATGAGCAGGAAATTATGGCGCATTGGTATCATTGCTTGAAGAAATTGTACCTTTGGTTGGCTTGCAAGAGTTCTAAAGTATTTACTAGTGCTATCAATAATACAGCAATGTGTGCATGAATACCAGATAACCATAGACTTCAGCTAGATGACAGCTATTGGGTTTTGGTCTTAAAGTACAACACATTATTAGCATATACCAGGGGTGGCCAACCCACGGCTCACGAGCCACATGCTGCTCTTCATCCCTGAAAGTGCGGCTTGCGAAGCCTCCCCCGCAGCTCACGAAGCCACCCCATGTGCCCCTACAAACGGCCCCCGGCTCCTTGAGTGCAGGGGAGCCGTCTGTCCGGTGTGGCAAGATGGCATCAGCCAACAGGAGCCTGATGTGGCTAAAAAGCCTAACTTGTTTTTAAAGGGGCAGCTTTTTTTTTTGCTCAACAATTCTGGTGCGGCTCTTCGCATTTTTTCTGCTGCTGTTTCGGCTCTCTTCATTTAATGGGTTGGCCACCCCTGGCATATACCAATGAAAATAAGAACACTTCTTGAGGAACTGATTTTGAGAGACAAGTTTTTTATCAGTAAAGTCCCAAAATATTTTTAATCATACTCTTGGTCAGAAAAGATGAAGAAACAAGTCTTTATTTGATGTCACTAATAATTATTCCAGATGAATGGCTATGAAAGAATATTCAAAGTGGGCCCGGGGAGGGAAGGTGGATAGCTGCTCCCTCAGGGCTGTTCGGAGTGGCGGGGACTGCATGGCATGGTGAGCAGCTACTTCACATAGCTGGGGCACTTGCTGCCCTCCTGGGGTCATTTGTGAATAAAACAATCACTGCTATCATACCCCTTCCTTTCCTTCCGATGAGAAAAATCACATTCCATGCACATCCCATTGTTCTCAACCAAACCCTGAGCATGCTATAAGTTATAAGAGGAAGCTGACTACCAAATTTGGTGATCCTAGCTCTTACTGTTTAGGATAGTGGTCAGTAACCTATGGATTGTGAGCCAAATATGGCTCACTAGGGAGCCATATATGGCTCTTTTAAAGCTCAAGCCTAAACCCCTTGTTTTACCCTCAGCAGGGAGTCTGCATTGGCACTACACCAGGCCGTGGCAAAACAATGTGGCCTGCAGATGTGGCAGAGCCCCCCTCCCTGACTCCCTTGCTTGCCCTGCCCCTGCATATTGCTCAGAAAAACAACTGCTGGGATGCTTTTGTTTTTCACAAACTGAGCCCAGGAGGGGAGGGGAGGGAGTGGTGCTTCACAGCTGGTCCCACCCCAACACAATCCCATTGGCTGGTTTCTGGCCAATGGGAACTTCCTGTTTCAAGAACAGGCAGTGTGCGAAGCACCAATCCCCCCCCCACCCCTCAGCTCTGCAGCCTGTGAGGGGGCAGGACAGGCTCCTGAGAAACGTGCTGGGCTGGTGTGCTGGAGTCTCACTGGTAAGTCTCCCAGCCAGAGCCTGCCTCTGGTACCCCAGCCCCTCCGTTTCTCTCTCCCCAGCCCTCTGCTTCCCCACTCCTATCCCCTATTCCACACAAGACAAACTCTCTGCACCCTCCTAAGCCCATAACCCCCCCAGACCAGCACCCCAACCTCCTGCTTCGGATCACAATCCCCTTAGGCCCTAGGTCACATCCAAACCCCTGCACTGTAACCCCGTGCCCAGGGTCACAATCCAAACTTCTGCACCCCAATCCCATGCCTCAGGTCATAACTGCTTCCTTCACCCAAACTCAGTGGCCCCCAACCCAAAAAAGGTTCCCGCCTCCTGCCATAAATAAAGACAATGTTCAAACCTTTTGTGTTTGACATAATATTTTACTTTACTTAATGAAGCCTAACCAACAAGCCCCCAATTGGGGCTCAGCCCCCATCTGGCTGCAGTATCACAATACTTCTGCACACGCACGCACACACACCCACCCCAACCCATAGCACATCATACACCTGAACCCCCTGCCTTGAGCCCCTTTCACCCCACATCTCCAGACTCCTGCACCCTCACATCCCCAGGTCCCTGCCATAATACCCCACACACCCCAACCTTGTGCCCTGAGCCCATCATACACCAGAATCCAAAACTCCCTGCCCTGAGCCCTTCATACACTCCAACCTAGACTCCTGCACTCCCACATCCTCAACCCCTGCCATAAGATTGACAGAAGACAGCCTGAATGCATGCATGAAGCTGGATTTGACCAGTTACAATGTAAACTTTAAAGAAATGTGTGAAAAGATGCAGCAGCAGAAGCCCCATTAATAAAGTCTGTGAGTATATTTCATTTATGCTATTATTCATCATCATGTCAATTAATAATATTAAGTTGTATATTTTCAGTCATGCAAATGCACATTCTTATACGGCTTTGTTGACCACTTGTTCTGAATTTTTATATAGTTTGGCTCTTTGATGTGAAAAGATTGCCGACCCCTGCTTTAGGAGGAGTTCTTGAACAAATGGACTCACAGACGCACAAATTCTCTAAAATATATAGTAGACAGGACACACAAACCCAGCACTATCCCAAGCACTTTAGGTGCCTTATTCAGGCACCTGCGGAGAGGGGTGCTTTCTGGGAAGGGTATCTGTGCACAAGGGCTGAGAGTGCAAGAGCTGAGGAGATTGGGGCAGGAGCACAGTAGGCAGGCAGAGAAACAACAGGTCAGGCCAACCCACACTCCCACCAGTGGCAGTTGAGGAAGTTAAATTAAGAACATAAGAACGGCTGTACCGGGTCAGACCAAAGGTCCATCTAGCCTAGTATCCTGTCTGCCGACAGTGGCCAGTACCAGGTGCCCCAGAGGGGGTGGACCGAAGACAATGATCAAGTGATCTGTCTCCTGCCATCCCTCTCCAGCCTCTGACAAACAGAGGCCAAGGACACCATTTCATCCCCTGGCTAATAGCCTTTTATGGACCTAACCTCCATGAAATTATCTAGCTTCTCTTTACACTCTATTATACTCCTAGCCTTCACAGCCTCCTCTGGCAAGGAGTTCCACAGGTTGACTACGCGCTGTGTGAAGAAGAACTTTCTTTTATTAATGGGTAACAGGTTTAAAACTAATTTCATTTGGTGTCCTCTAGTTCTCCTATTATAGGAACTAATAAATAACTTTTCTTTATTGGCCCTCTCCACACCACTC
>CM057847.1:41621961-41657234 GCA_030068395.1 Apalone spinifera
TAATTAATTAATTAATTGTGTTTAATCAGCTAATCAAGTAATTGATGTAATTTCCATTCACCAATTAGTCGATAAGGGAGGAAAACCACAGAGCTACAGTAGGTTTAGCTCTCCACGCCGGGAGCTAACCCTGCTGCAGCTCTGCCTTTTAAATGTAGTAAAAGCCTCCTGGCTCTTACTATATTTAAAAGGCAGAGGCACACCATTTGGGACTGGGCATGAGCGGGGACAGCTCAGCCCTGGCTTGCACCTGGTCCCCCGCTGCACCTCTGCTTCCCTTGAGCCCCCCCCCCCATGGAATGGAGCAGGGGGGAACCAGTTTATAAGATGGGTGCCCCCAGCACCAGCTCCTGATCCCCCCAGTTGCTGCTTCTGATAGAGGCAGCGGAGAGGGGAAGAGAAGCGACTAGTCGAGTAGTGACTCAATTAGTGTTTTACATCCCTAGTAGCTGTAGCAGGGGTGAGGGGAGGAGCAGAATAACCTGGCTCCCTGCTATGCTGGTCAGCCTCCCACTATGGCTGAGTGGTCCCACCCATTCCCACAAAATCCCTCCCTTGAGCAATGCAGATGGGAACCAACAGAGCTCAGTGGGCTGGATCCAGGTCTCTCCACTTCTCTCCACCCCTGGTGAGTGCCAGGGTGGGTCTGACCCAGTGGTGGGCAAAAGGGACTCATTTGGCCTGCCAAGTGGGTAGATCCAGCGCACAGAGGCACTGCTGCTCCCCTGCCCCCAGGCCAATTATGCCCTGCCAGGAGCACGTAGCACTTTGAAGAACCGTGCGCTGCTTGCAAGGTGGAGGGAGAGTGGAGGAGGCTTTGTGCGCTTTCCCCCGCCCCCAGGCCAATCAGGGTCGGGGGAGCTGTGTGAAGCTTCCTTTGCCCTGCCCCAGCCCTGCAAGGAGGCTTCCCATGCTCCCTTGCCCCCAGGCCCTGGGGGTGCGGGAGCATGCTAAGCCTCTTCCAGGGCATGGGTGCCTAGTGGGAAGGGGGGACAAAAGCGCTCCCCCACCCCCAGACCAATTACACCCTGCCCACTTCTGTTTAGGCCTCGCCCCTTTCAGGGTGGCCCCGGGGCTACTTCAAAAATTTTTGAAGCAGCCCCCAGGCAAAAATTATTGCCCACCCCGGTCTGACCTCTTCTGCTGGTGTCAGGCTCCTTGCATGTTGCTTGGGGGAGGGCAGGAAGCAGGGGCAGAAAGAAGTGGAGCAAGGGCTGGGGTGTACAGAGCCCTATCCTCTTAGAGATGGCCTGGGGCCAGCTTTGGGATGGAATTCACTGTTAAAGCGGGCAACGCTGCATATGTAGCATGCAGCCAGGCCTGCCACTGGGGGCAGGGCAAAAGGAGGCATCTGCCCTGGGGCTCAGAGCTCATGGTCTGGGCCCTTTAAATTACTGATGGAGTATCAGGTGGTAGGAATGTAAAGTCCTATGTAATATGTTAACCCATTAAACTATAGTTTAACCAGTTAACCACCCACAGTGCCACTGAGCAGCTGCCACCTGCGGTGTGGTGGGCCCAGCCAGCATCCTTACTGGACAGCATGCTAATCACACCGCTGGCTGCTAATTGCTCTGGACGCTGGGGAGGGATGGGGAAGCTGTGTGTACTGTCCCCCATAACAAAACTCCTGGCCAATAGGAGCTGAGAAATGTTGCTGGAGGTAAGAGCAGCGAGCTAAGCCTCGGCCCACCCTCACTCCCTCCTCCCGGTGTTGGAGATGAGTCACATGGTGCAGCCAGCCCACAGACAGGCCTGGAGCCTGTCTCAGGTTCCTGCAGGGCTGCTGGCTAGGAGATGCCTAAGTAAGTACCTCCAAGCCAGAGCCTGCCACTGGTACCCCAGCTCCTCTCTCCCCAACTTCCTGCTGCAGGTCACCACCCAAACCTTCGGTATTTCCATGCCCCGCCTGCCCCCTCCCCTCCTCTCCAGATCACAACTCCCTCCCAGACCCTACACTCCCTTCTATACTGCTCCCGCAGGCTAGAATCCTCTCCTGCACACTGGACCCCAAACCCCTGCCCAAGATCATAACCCCTTCCTTTACTCAAACTCCCTTTCAGACCCCACACCCTCTCCTGCACCCCAGTCCTTTATCCTAAGCTCTCTTCTACATCCCACTCACCATCCCAGACTCCGCACTAGCTCCATAGAAGTGCGGCTTTTGACCACTTACCAAAATCTTGGAGTGGCCCCCATTAAAACCCACCCCGATGTAGAAACTTTGCCTACAAATGCCTTTAACTATTGTATACTTAACAATGGAAATTGCTGAGAAAAGGCAGGCACTTCAGTGATGCAACCAAGGCCAATAGTTTAGAGCACTGTCTTATCTGGAAGCTACTACACCATATAAAGGTGATGTTATATAATGACAGTTTTATGTGTGAGTCCTCTCATTTGCAGAGTTAATACTGAACAATGCTTACCCAGCTGATCTTTCTGCCACCTGGGTTATAAGGCCTTCAGTAAGTACCTAATACTTAAAGATGTTAAAAACATGTAGGATTTTGTATTCCTTAACTTCTCTATGTTTCATTTAGACTTGGATTAAATTCACCTGTTACTTTGGCTGCACTTGAAAGAATTTTCATTACTTTAAAGTTTGTTAAAAAACCCACAGGCTTAAAAAAACATTAGTTCAAGAAATACCATCTGGACTAATAATGCTTGCAGCTGAGAATGACAGAAGTGCAAATTCAAATGTGAATGACATAGTGGAAATTTGGGAAAGCACAGATAATTTATGGATCTTTCTAAGAGGTTAAGAATAGCCATATTGGGCTACACCAATAGTCCAGCTAACCCAGTATCCTTTTTTTTGATAGTGTGTGAGGCCAGATTCTTTACAGGGAATGAACAGAACAAATATCAAAAGAATCATTCCCTGTCATCCAGTCTCAGCTTCTGGCAGTCAGAACCTTAGGAACACCCAGACCATGGCTTGCATACTTAACTATCTTTGCGAATAGCCACTGATGGGCCTATCCTTCAAGAATTTATTTAACTGAACCCAGACATACTTTTGGGCTTCATAACACCTCCTGGAAACAAAAGTTTCAACAGTTGACTGGGTGATGTGTGAAAAAATAACTTTTCCTTATGTTTGTTTTAAATCTACTCCTATTAATTTAATTGGGTGACCCTGGGTTTTTCAGTTATGTGAAGGGATACTTCCTTATTAACTTTCTCTACCCCCCCATATTATTTTATCGACCTCTGTCAGATTCCCCTTTAGTCTGCTTTTAAAAAATATACAGTACCCAGTCTCTCTCATTTCTCCTCCTAGGGCATGCATGGGCAACTACCGGCCCACAGGCCAGATCTGATCTGCTAAGGTTAGCCCCTGGCAGGCTCCCACCACTTATATTTACCTGCACGGCCGCAAGTACTGATCATCACAGCTCCCGCTGGCTGCAGATTGCCGCCCCCCACTCAATGGAAGCCATGGGAAACAGCATCCTGGTCCATGCTGCTTCCCACTGCTCCCACTGGCTGGGAATGGTGATCCGCGGCTAATGGGAGCTAGGATTAGAAATGTAAAATCCTGTTAATCAGTTCACCAGTTAAATGTTATGTTTAACTGGCTAACCACTTACACAGGCTCCAGCCCAGATGGACCAGACCCCAGCTTCCTACCCATGGCATGGGCTGCTCCAGTCTGGCTGGGCCTGTGGCACGGTGGACTGCTGTGGCCTGGCCAAGCCAGGCCCAACACAGGCTGGGACTGCTAAGGAAGAGGCTGGGCCTGCTACACCCTGGGTGGGGGGCTGCTCTAGCCAGGCCCATCATACTTCACCATAGGCAGGAAGGAGCTGCTCTAGGTCAGCTGCGACCCCTGCTCACAGCTCGGTGTGTCGAGCCTAGATGGGCTGCAGCAGTCCCCCTTCCTGTGTCAGGTGGGGGGGCTACTCCAGCCCGCTGAGCCGCTGATTAACCCGTAAGCAAGAAGCATCACTTGGTAAGGGGGACGTTTACTACTGTTTAACACTGACATCCCTACCTCTCAATCACTGGTACCTGTGGCCATGCAGGTAAATATAGTGGCAACAGCCCGTTAGGGGTTAACCCTAGTGAACCATTGCGATGTTATTGCCCACCCCATCCTAGGGAAACTATTTTGTATCCCTAATCATTTTTGTTGCTGTTCTTTGCATCAGTTCCAATTCCAATATATCTTTTTGAGATGGGGCACCTAGAAATACATTCAATATTCAAAATGTGAACATTTGTGGATTTATACAATAGCATTATATTTTCTGTCTTCTTAGCTCTTTCCTACTACTTCCTAACTTTTTTGTTGACCCTGCTGTTTCACAATGAGCAGATGTTTTCAGAGAACTATACACAATGACTCCAAGATTTTTCTTAAGTGGTAACAGCTACTTTAGAACCCATCATTTTGTATGCATAGTTGGCATTGCTTTCCAATGTTCACTACTTTGCACTTAACACTGAAATTCATCTGCCATTTTGTTTCTAGTCACTTAGTTTTGAGAGATCCCTTTACAACTCCTTTTAGGCAGCTTTGAACTTAACTATCTTGAGTGATTTTGTATTGTCTGCAAACTTTGCCACCTCACTGTTTACTACTTTTCCCAGATCACTTATGAATATATTGAACAGCACTGGTCCCAGGACAGATTCTTGGCAGACTCTGCTATTTACCCCTCTTCACTGTGAAAACTGAATTTATTCATAACCTTTGTTTTTTTATCTTCTATCTAACCAATTACTGATCCATGAAAGGTCCTTCCCTCTTATCCCATGACTGCTTAGTTTGCTTAAAGCCTTTGGTGAATGACCTTGTTGAAAGCTCTCTTAATGTCCAAGTACTCTATATATCTACTGAATCACCCTTGTCCACATGTTTGTTAACACCCTCAAAGAATCATAATACCATTTGTTGTTTTTTTTCTAATATATTAGTGAGTCATGATTTCCCTTAATAAAAGCCATGTTGACTCTTCCACAACATATCCTGTTCATTTGTGTTTGATAATTCTGTTCTTCTGCATAGTACTAAAATTAGGCTAACTGGCCTCTAACTGCCAAGATTGCCTCTGGAGCTTTTTTTTTTTAATTGGCATTACATTAGATATCCTCCAGTCATCTGGTACAGAGATTGATATAAATGATAGCTAGGAAACAGCTAATTAGTTTATTTAGCCATTTAAGAAAAATTATATTCCAAATCTATGCCTTGCACCAAAGAATAGACCCTAAACTTGTTTATAACGACTCAGTCCTTTTAAAATGTTGGACAGGATAAAGCTCAGACTGCCATCCAGTCTCCAGACAAATAGCCCATCAGCACTGTTTTTGTTATGTTTAAGAGCACATGATGGTTCTGATAATAAGCATGACACTTGCTGGGATGAAAGTCTCTCTCAACGCCAAAAGTTTATCTGAAAAAAATGTAATTCTAAGTGCTGTAAGAAGGGACACATTCATAAGCATTGAGCAATATTTAACAATCCCATAGTTATCCATTCGTTTACCTCCAGAAGAAACAGTAATGGATCTAAGTTCCATAATACTACATATTTTTTTAATATGCAAGTGTGCACTTGTTCTGAAATCTATAAACTCCGGTACATCCTTCCCAAGACTCCATTTACTGTAAAAATTGGTGTACACCAATTTTGAAAAGGCCTTTCACCACTTCAGTTATTTTTGCCTTTGCTCCTCCCACTACCACCTAAATTCATAAAAGTAACAGGTGGTGCCTACTGTTTGTTTATAGTGGCTTTCATGGCAGACTATCAAGGCAGTATTTGTTCCGAAGCTTTTACTTTTAAATGCTTCATGATTGTTGATCTGTTTTTGGCTCACAGAAGGACATTTTAAAAATTATCTAGAAACTTATTTTTGTGTGCTCAGAATATGTGGGAGTTTGTTTCTCTAATTTCCTGATTGTTGGTTATTTATTTTGCTTGTAAGCTGTTAGCTCATCCTGGAAAAGCTTTCATTATTTAGTTGAGAAAAGGTACTAGAAGTAACAAAAAAACAAGTCTGCCTTCTCAACATGTAGAGCACTTTTCATTAACTTAATAAATGTCTACTTTAAAAACTTACCATCTCTGTAAGAACAAACATCTTTTCTGTTTTTATTCAGTAGTAATTATTTATTAAAAATTCACAGCAACTTTTAAAACACTAACTTTTAAACACGTGATAGTCTTTTTAACACAGTTGAGTATACCCGTGTTAAATGTTTAATACTTATGAATGTTAGCACTGCGTTATGGATGTTTGATGGTACTGAGCCAATATATTTTTCATTTGTCTGGAATTTGTGCATTTTTTCACAACAGGAACTGTATGGATCAATTATAATATTTTTATATATATGCATGCCTTTCTTTGCTGGTTAATAGGTTTTCAGTAACTTAAATATTTGTGATATGCAGTAATGGTTAGGGTACAGTTGTAATAAAGCACCACATTTACATAATGAAAAGTTATTCTTCTCTTACCACAGTCAGCATCTCTAAGTTTTTTCCTCCATCCCCTTCAATAGCTTGATATGCTAACAAGCTGGCCTGTCTTAAACCTTGGACACCATGATTTCATTTCCTGCATTGCAGGCTGGGTCAGGAATTGCAATTCCTGTGACAGGGAGTTTCCAGATGTCACCAAGCCAGGACTGTAGATCATTCTGCAAATGGGCACCTAGTGAATTGATTTCATTCAGCTGGCACACAAAGAAATCCATCAACAGCTAGGAGGTAAAGGAGTGGGAATTGGGGAGAAAAGCCAAGGGTGGGGAAGCCAGTATTTTTAAGGACTTCATAAATATCTCATTGACTAGAAGTTAACTTGTTTAGTACAAGCTAAGAAAAACAGACTATTATTAGAACTGTCTGTGGTATTCTGACAAGTCCTTTTTTCTGAAGTATAAAGATAATTGAATAATAATATATGCTCATACAGAAACTACCTGAAGAGGATTTATTGCAGTTTGTTGCAGTTTGTTTTTTATACCATCACATTTGTAACTTAACAAAAAACAAACATACAGGAAGAAAGATGGGTAAGTCACTGCAGGAATTACTGTTAGCTAGAAGCAAGTGTGGCTACTACAAAAAGTTTTATTTATATCTATTTATCTCAGTGTATTAGTATAAATCGCTCAGCAAAATGTAAGAGCACTGAAAGCAGTAAAAACTCACTGCCTGCAACTGAAGTATTGCACTTACACTAAATCTTATTTACAGGTTACTGACTTTCTATTACCATACAAAAGGTATTTAAGTTTTCATAATCATAAATACTCTCTTCAAAATAATCCTGATGAAAAATCAGAGTATGTGGTGTGTGTGCGCGCGCGGGTGCATGAGTAAGTAAGTAAGTAAAAGAGGTTACTTGTAGTGAAAACTTCACAGGGATTTAGTAAATGATATAATGGAGTTACTTTACAAATATACCTGCACAATGACACCAAAAAACACCTCGCCACAGTACAGTTACTAGTATAACAAGTCAACATAATGCCAATTTGAAAGCTATGTTATATAATAGGTTAAGAACCCTATATATTTTACAGAGTCATTACAAAACAAGGTGTTGTACTAACCAAGACTTTGTACCCTACAACATTTTGTTTGCCTCTTGATTATAATATGCCCACTGAATTATAATTATGTTATGCTGAAATTTTTGTACACATCCAATTTTTAAAATAAAATTGTATTTGGATATCCTTAAAAATCCGTTACTAATTATTTTCTCTTAAAATGTGCATGTCAGTCCACATCAAGGAGAGGTATTTTAGCCATTTCTAACAGCTTACTTGCTTTTAAAAATAAAATGTATTATCCATAATTATTTGCAGGTATTTTACCAAAGCAACTGTATGTGCAAAAGTAGACTTTTAAAAAAAAAAAAGTCATCACACATTTCAGCAGATATTTTTCTCGTAAGCTAACACCCCAATGCTATTTTTGCAATATACTTTTCAGTATACATAATTCCTGCTTTAATTTCAAAAGCAGCTATTTAATCTCACATTAGTTAATTCAGGCTCTGAAAAATAAGTGAGAAACTACATATAATAATGCTATAACACAAGATCAAAACTACCTACTATAGTAACAATGGAGAGTTGTATTAGAACTGCTCTGTTCCAGGCACTCAAATATTTCTGAACAGCTGTAACCTTTTACAAGAAAAGAGCCTACTTGTTACAGACAGGATAACATTTTAGTGCAAAGAAACTGAACATACATGAGCGTCTTAAAACTACATTTGTAATAATTTCTCAAGTAGTTTAATCAATTGCCTAAAATTTGCTACAAAAAAGTTGAATTTTAAATACATTTTCATGTAAAATACTTTCCATGCTTCCTAAAAACAAATCAAATACAGTAAGAGTTATAAAAAGAAATGCTACCTTGAAATTGACTAACAGTATCTCCAAGGTATGACTATCATCTTTTATGAAATCGTCTTGAAGCAGAATGTGATTTGTGAACTGCTCAAAGAGCAGCAACACTACAGAAACAAACAAGCTGGTTGGAACTGCCTTACAATACTGCAGAGAGACAAGCCTGAATGACAAGCATATGCAGACTGCCTTGAATAGGGCATGTTAGGGGGCTGGAACTTTCTGTGTTTGCTCTCCTATACGACAGCTGAGTTTCTCTCCTACTTAACCCTTGGGGGCAAAGTCTTAATGGTTACAGCTGGTATGGTGAAGGCTTGATCTCAACACAAGGTCAGGAAGACAGGATATGAAGGTGACATGTAATTTCTAGCTTTTTCCTGCTTCTACAGGAGTATTACACCAAATGCTGCTGTTATAATTTTCTTTGATCTTTCTGAATGAAATTAGTAGATTAAAATCTGTTGGATGGTGTTATTTGATTGCTTAGACTTATGTTAACTGTAGATATTCAGAGCTGTCCAGCACATCAGTTTTATCACTTACATTTATATGATCAGTTACTAGATCTGTTTATGTTTCTATTTATGTTGCAGATCAAACTCTCTCCCACCTTTATTTTCTAAGAGGAAATATAAATGGATGCAATTTGCTAAAAAAGTTGCTTTTATTTATTTACATTTGACAGAAGAAAAATTTATGGAAAACAGCATACCAAAGATAAAACTGGTTGTTATGTGCTCCTTTCAAGTACATTCTGGTCTTTTCTTCTCTCCCATACCACAACTCTCAAAGAAAAAAAAAAAAAAAAAAAAAAAAAAAAAAAAAAAGAGAACCAAACAAATTTGACAAGCCATGCAGAACAAGTGTCAGGTTTACAGATGACACAGGAAACCACAATCCCTCACCTTTCCTAAACAAGTAAAATTTAAAAACTCCAATGCCTTAAAAAGCAAAAAGTAAAATTCTTCCAGAATAATGATAGTTGACTAATAATTGAAAAATGTCTCTAAAGTGTATGAGGAACTTTCTAATGTTTACAGAAGTGAAAGCGATTGTGGGAGGGGCAGACAGAGATTCTGGTGCGCATAAGCCAGATCAGTGCTCTTTGTCTTGTACTGCTTTTTAAATATGTGAAATGGTGTTTTTGCTACATGACTATAAAACAACAAGGAGGATCAACAAGCTAAGTTATCAAACGGTGCTACACTAGTTTTCAGAACTCCATACATCTTATTCATAATTATTTTAGCTCAACAGCAGACAAGAGCTTTTGAACTCCCTCCCCACTCCTCCCAGATGTAGCCTTGGCTCTCAGCTGACATGACTTCATCATCATCAGACTCTCATTGGACTGGGTCTACACCTAAAACTTAATTAACCTAGCTACACTAGTCATATCAGAGGTGGGGAACCTTTTTTTGAATTGGAGGCCACTGACCCACAGGAAAAGTCAGTCACACACAAGTGAGAAGAAAAACCCCCCAACAAAACCCTTACTCAGGCAGCCCCTGACTGAGGAGAAAGACATTCTCCACATTCCCCTCACCACATCACAGCCTTAGGGGGGCCTAGGCAGGCTAGTAAATTTAGTGTGCTCCAGTCCCAAGGAAGGGCTGGAGCACCAGAGTGGGCTCCCCAATGCTGGGGTGAGCCCTGAACCTTGGGAGCTGGATGCAGGCAAGCCAGGGGCTGCATCTGGCCCCCAGGCCTTAGATCCCTGAATCCAACTATAGAAGCAGCTAGGTTGATGTAAGAATTCTTTCCTCAATCTAGCTAGGGACGTAAGCAACTAGTCAAGTAGTCGACTACCAGATAAGCCTAGGTTTACTGGGTAGTTGACTCACTACTTGATTAGTCACTTCTTCAGAGGGAGGGAGCAGGGGCCTGTGTTGGGAAGAGCTGGCTTAAAAGCCGGTTTCCCCACAGCACCATTTCCGTGCGGGGTGGGGGCAGAGGTGAGGCAGGGGACTGGGCGTGAGCTAGAACTCAGCTGTCCCAACTCACACCTGGTCCCAGATGCTGAGCCTCTACTTTTTAAGAACCACATGACTCTTAATACATTTAAAAAGCAGCGCTGCAGCCAGGTTAGCTCCCAGGACCAGGGAAATTCCATCGATTACTCGATTAGTTGATTAAGCGCAATTTAACATCCTTAAATCTAGCTACCGCCTCTGAAAGGTGGATTACCTACTGATGGAAGGAAATCTTTGCCACTGTAAACATACCCTCATCATGATAGCTGCCATTCCATCTTTGATGCTTAGGAAAAGACTTTCCCTTCCAGCATGCTGAATTGACATCAGCTCTTAAAATTCCTTAACACGTCTTCCACAAAGTCTTTCAAAAACAAATAGGCACATTCTCATGATAGGTTATCAGACCACTTTTGAGATCAGAACTTCTAATCATCTGTGTCACCTCGCATACAGTGTCAGAATGATGATATGTCCAATGCAGACAAATCTTTTGGGGGCAGGAGCTGGGTCTTCTATAATTTGGACCATGCTATGAAGGCTGACAGTGCTCAACAACCTCATTCATTTTTACTGTTTTGTATATTTCTTCAAACTTCTTTAAAGCACCTTTCCCTACAGTTCTAGGCACCTTTTACCAAAATTTGAAATAAGAGAAGGCATTAAACTCCAAAATGTTATTTGGTAACAGAAAATAGCAAAGAAATTGATATCTTCCCTCATCTATTCTGAAAGAACTGTCGTGTCAGTGCTGCTTTAGCTGCTAGCACTAATTTTTCATTTTAGGAACACGAAAATATTATTTTAGTAGTGTTTCTTTTGGGGGAAGCCCCCTAAAAACACTTAAAATATTGCCAGAGTACAATGACAGAACATATAGATTTAAACATTTCTTAGAGGCTACAACATGCTTGACAATACAAAATTTTCTTTTTAAAAGCTTACAAAAAAACCAGACATGCACTCATGGAGTAGGAATTTAAAAGTTTAACTGGTTAACCAATAACCTGATGTTTATCCATTCAGGTTAACGGTTAAACCTCTGCTAGTCCAGTTGGTTTTGTTTAACCATGTGATGGCTTTAATTTTGATTGATTATATGGTTACTATTTTTTAGGAGTTTTTACATGCCTATCCTGGAAAATGACATGTCAAAATGTATTACTGAAAATGTTTAAAAGCCAAGGTGGGTCTGAGCATTGATGCAATCTAGATCACAAATCTCTGCTAGCATTTAGAGATGTGAAAAGTTAACCGGTTAACTGGTAAGTATCACCCTTAAAAGGTAATGATTACCAGCTATGGTTAACAGTTAACCAATGGGGGCTGAAGCACCTCCCCACCTACTGTGGAAAGGGGGATTATTCAGCCCCACAAGAGCCTGCCAAATACAGGGATTGCGCCAGTTGTCCTGTCCACAGTGGGCCCGTGGGCCTTGCAGGCAGGGGCTGCTCCAGTGTCCGGGCACCCAGCAGGCAGGGATTCTTCCTACGGGCTGGAGCAGTCCCTGCCTGTGGCCAAGGGGTGGGGGGAGGAAAGGGGAGTTGCTCCAGACCAGACTCAGCAGGTGGGGGTCACTCCAGCCCAGTGGAATTGGAACAGCCCTTCTGCCTGCACCCCCTTTAATTGGTTAACCAGCTAAACACAATGTTTAACCAGTTAACCAATTAAATGGGACTTTATATCCCTACTAGCATCCTGGAGCATCCAAACCTTCATAAGAAAGGCATGGAGCATTGGACTCCTATCCCACAGATATTTAAAAGGTGTGCAGATAGCATGCTCTTTCAAGGAGTGTCTCATCTACATACTTGAGACATTGGCCATGTTGGACCAAAAATGAACTATTTGGGGGTGCAAAATCCCTTTTATACTAAATAGTCACCTGATAGAAAACCTACTTGCTATTCAAAATTCCAAAACTTTGAGGCATGATTAAATTAAGAAGAAATACAAACCTCATTTACTTAACTTTCAGAAAAAGAAAAGAGCCCAGTTACTTGACACATTCCCCTCAGCATTCCCCAACTGAACAAATCTTTGGTTTAGTCAGAGTCTTTAGACCAGGCAGCTCTTCTATAGGCTGAAGTGAAATGGCCTCCCTTCACAGAGAAGCAGCATCTTTTAAAGAGTTTCATACTTTTCTTGCCTGTGCATTTTTGACAGGTAATTTCCAGGCCTCCTACAGCTTTCTGGTAAAATTGTTCCAAATCAATGTCCCGGCAGGTAAAAAAAACATTGTTCCACCAGACTGGAGCCATGCAGTGCTGATAGCCTTTAACCGCTCTGTCTTAGCTCCCCAGACATAAGTCTCTCCATTAGGGTTATGGCTATATTACAGTTTAAATCGACAAAAATTATGTTGCTCAGTGGAATGAATTACCCATCTGCCTGAGTGACAACTTGTGCTGACTTGGCCACAATGTGGACAGTGCTTTGTCTGTAGAAAAACTTCCCCACTGGCATAGCTGCCATTGCTCGTAGGGGATGGAGTAAGCAAGCTGACAGCTCTCTAAAGCGTTGGCCTTGAGTCCTTACAGCTGCCTCTATGCAACTGCAGTGCTGTAAGTTCTCTAGTGTAGCCATAGCTTGGGTATCAAATCCCCGCTACGAAATGGATACTCTAACTCACAGTGATGATTACATTCAAAATGGAGTCAAACAGAATATAACATTCACATAAAACAATTTGACACAGATACATCCCCCAAATCATCACAAGCAGAATGTAAAAGTAAATCTTGGTCATAGAAAGTTAATTCACCAGATATTTCTGCAAAAGCTGCTTAAATACTTACAAAATGCCATCTCTGCTGGTAGTCATTAAAGACCACATACCACTTTTATAAAATCAAGGTGTTAGCCACAGTGTTCTGGCTAACAACCTAACACCAACTGCATAAGACCATTTCTTCAGATGTTTTACAGTTTCACCTGCATACAATATTCTTCTACACTTTCGGTCTTAAAACTGTTATAAATCTTGCTATACTGCCAGACAGATGCTATGTTTCACCTCCATGGCGGGCCAAGTGATTTTTTTCCATACATATTTGTTAACTATTTCCCAGGATGAAGAGAGGCTTAATATTTGTAAAACACTTTCAAATCTTGGATGAAAAGCACTAAAAATATCCTGAGTATGATAACATATTAAAATGCTCCAACACTATGGCCACGTGCACACAACGCGGAAGATCGATGCTGCTGCAGTCGATCTTCCAGGGGTCAATTTAGCAGATCTAGTGAAGATCCACTAATTCGAACTTAGAGGTTGCCTCCATCTGTGTCGGTAATCCTGCTTTTCATGAGGCGTAAGGGAAGGTGATGGGAGCATTTGCTCTCGTCGACCTCCCACTGTGTGGGAGGCACAAAAATGTGATTTAAGATTCCTTGAATGTAATTAACATAGTCAGGGTTACGTATTTTAAGTCGACCTTCCCCTTTAGTGTAGGCCTGACCTACCTGAATTGTGAAAACAATGCTACTATATTCTACATCATGATAGCCACTCAAATTGTTTCCCAAAATATTACAATGCAAATATAATTCACATTTGAGGATTATGATTAATAAATTTTCTGTAGACAGTTTAAAACATCGTATCATAAATTTGAATTTAAATCTGAATGTAAAACTTTCAGTAACTGCTAGAGTATTATTCAGTTGCATCAGTATCTGCCCAATGGTGCAGGGCAAGGAGCCTACCCAGGCTCTTTCCAATAGAAACAGGACAGAACTCTTGCAGCCAAGGAGGCCCATGTACATCAGCAGCTCCAGACCCCAAACACCCCAAGCTTTTTTTTTAAAATAAATAATTATTTAATCTCCAAAAACATAATGGCATTATCTTAAAAATGAGATGTTCCCTCCTCCCCCCCAAAAAACCCTCAGGGTTCATTTATTTGTTTTCTGATACCTGAGCTTTTGCACAATTTCACATTTTCCCTCTATAAATAAGGGCTTGAAACTTACTTTAAACAGAGTAAAGCATAGATTCTTACCAAATCACATG
The DNA here is from genome assembly GCA_030068395.1 of Apalone spinifera. Lineage (NCBI taxonomy): Eukaryota > Metazoa > Chordata > Testudines > Trionychidae > Apalone > Apalone spinifera. The sequence goes on from CM057847.1 coordinate 41,636,339, forward strand.
CTTTCAGCCACTGGAGCTTTAAGAAGAGTTAATAAAATTCCAAGAGCTAGGAACACCTAAGAATCTCAGCTATTCTTTGTGATTGGGAGACTGGCTGTTGGGCAGGATACAGTATGAAGCATGGTAACAGGCCCCTTTGACATCTTCACAGCTTTGGCCTATAGCAAAATCAAAATGTGTGATTTATAAGGGACTGGTCACCTGCTTCTCTTGTGCTTGCAGGGACCAATCCCCTGAACTGTGCACAGAAAATGACATAGCAGACTAATGTCTAAGGGGGCCAGGCATTATGGGGATTTCTTTTGCCAGCCCTCAAGGAAATAATAAAATGCTAGGCCAAAGTAAAGTTGTGAATAGCTTAAATGGATGGGGAGCAGAAAAAATATGCAATAGGCAGAAAGCCTAGGGTCTCTTTCTAGTTCAGTGGAAGATGGGATAAAAGTGTTAATGGAAACAGGGACTCCTGGTTTGACATGGAATTTTTAAAGCAAAAAGCGCCCGAAAATACTGTAAAATATGAAGTTCAACACACTGTCCTTTTGGTAACCTCATCTTTCTGTTCTATTTGTTACACACTTTGGTCAGATCTTCTACTAATTTGATTGAAAAAAATCTATAGGACAGGGATCATGTGTACCCGTGTTTGCTAAGTGCCTACCACAATGAAGTCCCAATCTGACCACAGCCTCACTATGAGTAATAAAATTACACATCCACTATAACAAAGTATTAAATACTGGTTTTGGTCACAGTAAACTGAAAAAAATCTCCTGGAAGTTACAAAGAATCTACAAAATTTAACTTAGTAGTCTTATTTTGGCAATGTTTCAACACGTGTAAGATAAACATACTGCAGCTGAATAGCTCCACTGCTTCATATCTCATTATGATCAGTCAAGTGTCAGTGTACACAGTGGTATACAAAGCACAAATAAAGAGTGTCTCAAAATAACTTAATATTTTCTTATAAACTAAGTGACGTTAAAAGAATTAGAATGAAAACAATTCAGTTAGAGTTGAGTTAGTCTGGTTGCTTTGTAGAACAATGAAATTCCAGCAAAATATTAATTTAATTTTCTTTATCTCAGGCTGCAAGGATCGCTTTTGTCTACATCCCTCTAAGCAACGTGTGCTTAACAACCATCTCTCATCATATAAGCTACCATGTATGCAGTTGCCGTATAAAGGGACCATTCAAAACCTGACTTGGCAAGGGGGTAAGAATAATTGCTAATAAAGCATGTACCTTAGTACCATCTATACTTTTAGAAGCTGGGGAAAAGTTTTTACAATTATATTTAATTGTTTCCTTGTGTATTGGTGGACACACTGATGGAGCAGTAAGATGCTGAACAATGTACATATGTATTTCTGTGTACATAAATGTGTCTTCTCGTATTTGTGGATTGGGGAAGGAAGGAGTTAAGAGGTATGGTGAGACTGAAGAGAATGGACAGAAAGGTTTCAAGATATTTAAAATGGTTGCCGCTTATACTAGCATTCATCTAAAATATCCTACTTTCTTTTCTGCAAAGTTTATACAGACTAAAGACTGCCAGATACATATGCAAATCTCTTCCAACACAGGGAATTGTCATATCCCTAGGAATTAAGTGTAGAGCCTTTCAGCTTTAATCTGGCTGCCAGTTTGCAATCTCTTCATTTTAGTAATGTCCAAAGATTACCGCTAACTGATCATCAGTAGATGATGTGATGTAAATTGGTTGTCTCAATACAATTCCCACAACATTTAAGGAGGAGCAGAGAGACTGACCTACACTCAAGCCCCAAAAAGTGGTCCTTCCAGGTCTAAGCAGAAATGCACTGTAGAGAGGGTAGTAGAAAGGGAAGATGTTAGGGGCCTGTTTCTGCGCATGCTGTAACTTGGTTGATGTGTGAACAGAAGCCTTCAGGCTCTTAATCCAGAACATTTCTGAAGCAGGAAATCCATCAAATACTAATTGAGGGACACAGTTTTTGTCATTCACAGGTGCTAAAAAAAATGGACAAAGGCTTTGCTGTGGCAAGTACTCTAGTATAAGCAGAGCTTTGTGGGCACTGCCTGACTTTTAAAGCTATGTCTACACTGGGAAGGTTTGGCGACAAGTGCTGTTGACATGCAAAGGTTGCCAAAAGTGAAAACTGGTCAAAGTTTTTTTGTCTCTCATTGCCAACATTTCATGGCCACATTACTAGCATCCTGTGACAGCTAGAGCAAAGCAATGTGGGTAAACACCCCACACTGCAGTGATGGGGGAAGGCAGAGCTGAACCCTGCACTTCTTGGGCTTCCCTCATAGCTCTGTGAGCTCGCCATACTGAGGAATGTCAAAGCAGCACAGCACTCTCTCCAGCCCTTCTCCTGCAGCAGTCTGCCTGCAGCTGTGTTCCTAGCAGGGCAGAACAGAAGCATTCCAATGATTTGCTCTGTGTTTCCCAAAACGAGCAGATTTCCCGGATATTTGAAAGGGAAAGGGCAAATGCCTGCAGAGCAGCAGAGATCACAAAACACTGAGAACATCCATCAGGGCAGGCATTGTGAAATACTGGCGGAAGCCAGTTCTCTCAACAAAAATGAAGGAGAGAGGGCTCTTTGTCAACAATAAAGACATGGGAGAAGATAAAAGTCCCTCACAGGCTGAAAGTTTTTTGTCACCAAAACTGAGTGTTTTTCCCCAACAAAAGTCATATTGCAGTGTAAATGCTTTCACTGTTTTGTCACCAAAAGGCAGTTTTTGGCAACAATATGTGCCAGTGTAGAAAAGCCCTAACTTGTGACAGGGCTACGTCACAGTCATGCAGCTAAAAGCTTTGTAGTGTGTAGACATACCTTTAATTCTAAGACTATTGCGCACAACTAGACATCTTTAAGGATTTGTTTAAACAAACACATTGAAAAGGAAATAGTTGAAGTTGCATAATCCTAAGTAATGCTGAAGGCAAAAGAGTGCAGACTGCAGGTGTCCAGCTAAAAGAGTGTCATAACAAAATAAGAATGGAACTTCTTAGGGAAAGTATTGTGTTACTCATCTATACAGTGCCCAAAACAACATGGTCCTAATGCTGACTAGAGCAGACATTCAAATCACTATGGTTCTGCAAACAAATAGAGTATGATAGAAAATATTTATAGTGATTATTTATTAAATATTTTAAGCCATTCCAACTATGACAGTCATGTTTTCCTAGTCTTGTTATTAAATGCCAACCAACCACTCTCTCCAGCAGTGATTCTCAGACTTGGGTATTTGAGGAGAACTTGACTGTTCCATACATCCCAGCTGTGGCTATAGCTGGGTCTTACCACTCGTATTACATCCTACTGCTTAATTTGTTACCTGTTGCCTACATATAGATAAGCAGGAAAACCAGAGTACCTGTTAAGTGCTTTTTCAATTACTATCTAATGGAAATAGATGTTTTATTGACAATAGTTTTGCATTAATATAGACATTAATTAGAAATAGCCCTATATTGCTCCACTAAAACATGTCCTAGGCTCCCACAGAATTATGCACAACTTGTTAGTCTTTAAAGTGCTGCTGTACTCCTTATTGTTTTTGCTGAAACAGACTAACATGTCTACCTCTCTGAAACCTAATAAACTAACACTTTCCCCCTTGCCTCCATAAATGGGTTTTGGGATCCAATAATTACATTTAAAAAAATCCAAGGAGTTTATTGAGAAGAAAGTATCACAAACAGCAAATTCAGATTTAATGTATTCCTCTCAAATAATGTGGACTAAAATTATTTGTTGCATTATTATTAATAATGTGCAAAAATGCCTTGATAAATAGGGCACAGCATATGGGTTATAATAATACAAGGTGTTAACATCTTATGTAATTTTCAAATGATATGTGTGCATCTTGTTCAAAGCAAAGCCTATTTGAAGAGGAAAACTAATTGGTTTAATAAGCTGCCTGCTAGTAATAGTACCTAATTTTTCAAAGGTAGTTTAATTTTCTCTTATTAACCAAAATGCATTGCATAATTTTGTAAACAAAGAACAAGTTATATTAAAGCGCAGCTGTAAAGACATATTTACACATACTCTTATGCCCATTTTTTACCATAGGTATAAATTTTCCTATATGAATTATAACATATGCATTTAACTGAAATATGCACATACAGAATATCAAACTAGGCTAATTTATAGATTGTCATAGAAGGATAGCTATAAAGGAGTGCTTTATCTGGATATGCAAAAAATTTATGTAAATAGCAATATATAGTACATCATCCTTTGTAGAACATTAACGTTCTAACCACTTAAAGCACTCTCTTGATGCTACAGTAGAACTGTGTTTGCACTTAGGATTTTATAGCAAATATCACATTTATAACTAGTGCAATTAGTCATGCAAACATGAAAGTGTGCTTTTTCCTACCATTTGGAAAAATTTAGGCAACAATAGCAGTAAAAAAAAAAAGTGCAACTGCCACTATAGCAAGTTAATGTAACCAAGAATCCCCCTCCCTCCTCCCCAATTTATGTTCCTATTTCAGATAATAAAACTGTCTATCTTGTTTGTTTGAATTCAGGTATAAAGTATACTGATTTTTAAAAGGTACAGAACATTAGTTATCTAGTATTAAAGAGCACTAAGCTTAAAATCAGAATTTACTACGACCACAAAAATATTAACAAGACATACAATACATACCTGGTAAAGTTCAGAACTTACCTTTTTTGTTAGTCTCCTTCGCAGATAAAGGCAGAAAGTTGCAAGTGTTCAATTAAGAGCAAATTAGGCAACATTTGTAGCTCTCAAAACATTTCTTCTAACAAATGCAGAGTTCCATCTTCAATCTGGGAGGTTACTGCTTAGTACAAACCCCCCCCCCAAAACACACACCCACCCTGCTATGCCAAGTACTCTAATCGCTTATTTTTTCAAGAGGTTACCAAAAAGCAATGTTCAACTCTTCAAATATTCCACAAGCTGCTTCCCCCCCCCCCCTTTTTTGCTTTTGTTCAGCACCTACAGTTTTTCCCCACCTTTCTTGGGTAGGGTAATGAAATAAGCACCAGATCACTTGGAGCTCTTTTGTGAAGAAGTAGTAAAGTAGTTTGTGTAAACGGACACTGCTACAGCTCATACAGAAGGTTTTATTTGATCTTAGCTTTGCTGACACACTAATGAAGGCCCAAGCAGACAAGGAAAGAGAAAATGTTATTTGAGCACAAATTTAATGTTTATTCACCAGACTGTTTGCCTTTGAGAAGGTTGCACAAACATAGCGCTTGCAATGCAGAGTCAATCTTTTCTAGCTGCCTCTTAGCAAACATATGGGAGCCTGGGAATTTCTTATGTATTCAGATAAATCAAGAACCAGACCTTTCATACCACAACATTTAGAACCTTTAAAAGGAGATTTCAAATCTACTCTGTGACTTTACGTAGTTTAGATTACATCAAAGTCACCACTTTTCAAAATAAATATATGGGACTTCATTTCAAAAGGCAGCTCTGTAAAACAAATGAGACAAACATGCTTTAACATTTCCTACTGTAGATCTCAAATCTTGTAACTTACAACCCAAATCTATGAAATATATGCATAATATCTGGGTCATAAAATTTACTGCAGCTTCTCTTACTTGCCTGCATGATTTCTCAAATGCCACATCTGCCCTTTCTGTATTGTACTTCTACATGTATTCTAAAACCAAGCCTTAAAACTTGGTCCTCTATTTTTAGTGAGGCAGCAGCGTACAGCAATTACCTGAGCCCAACCAGTTCTGGTTATATCCTTGTTGGACCTCTGAACTATGCATGACTAGTAAGTACTTTTATAGGAGTCTCAAAACTCATGGGGGGAAAAACACAGGTGCTGCAGGAAGCTAGATTGCAATATGGTCAAACGTTTAAAACTTGCTCAAAAATATTTTTAACACACACTTTTTCGCTTGGGACCAGTTCAACACACTCCACATATTATCCTAAGAGTTCGGTGTTTCCAGTGGACACATTTTCAGGCTTACCAAACTTGAAGTATCTGAGATGTGGGCTCAGAAAGTTCAATGGGATATCTAGCCAAGAAGAAAAATTAGAATCAGGGCTGAATTCTGATTATTTTGGCTATAATTTTTCAGTTAAAAATATTTGTGCTTATATAATTACTAGGCAAATAAACATGGTTATCTGTTTTGAGCTATACTTTTTTGTACGAGATATATCACTTTTTAATTAATTCTCTAGTGGTAAATCAAAACTAGGTTGTTTTTTCTTTAATTTAGATAAGAGAATTGAATTGTTACATCTGAATACTTCCCAAACAGGAATTAAACCATCTGAAAAGGAATTAAACCTCAACCAGCTTAACTATTGAAAAAGAACTGTATTCAGCAAGATAAACCTTTCTTTAAACACCCTCCTCCCCTGCACCTCCTCTTCCCCTCAGGGCTTGGGAACCCTGAAAGCACCAACACAGTGGAACTACAACAGTTTAAGAAAGGAGAATTTAGTAAGGGTAAACAGGGGTTTTATAGTGCCCTGCAGGATATCCTTGTACTCCAGCATAGAAGAGAGCTAGGGCATGGCTGGTGCCTGCTCCCAAATACAGATTCAGTGACAAAATATCACCCTCACCCTGGACAAAAGCCCTAAGGTATGTGGTGCATACTTCAGCATCAGAGACTATTGTAGCTCTAAGATAGTAACAGCTGCAGAGCAATTCCAAAATCTGAAGGAAAAAACTGTTCACTTTCCGGGTCCCTCCTCAGCCCACTTAATTGGGATATGTACTACATTCAGGATTTGGGCATTAGTAATCTTGGGTCTGGTCTGCACCTAAAATTTAGGTCAAACAGGCTGTATTGCTCAAAGGTGTGAAACATCTCCCCATGAGACATTCAGGTAAGCTGATCTAACCCTAGTGTACGTAGCACTTCAGGTTTGACAAAAGAATTCTGTCAGCCAAACAACTGCCGCTGAAAAATGTGGATTTACTACAGGGATGGAAAAAACCCCTCTGTCACCACAGTAAATGTCCACACTATTGCACTAGAGCAGGTGCAGCTGTAGTATTTCCAGTGTAAGTTTAACCATAGATAAAGATTAAAGTGCTGCTGGCAGTACTTTAATGCAGCAGTGTCATCATAGCAACAGTGCTGGGAGTGAGCTCTCTCAGTGCTCTAGGGGTACTTTACAGTGCTGTAAATTTGTAGCTCAGGGGTGTGAAGTCCTCCTTTCCTGAGCGCAGGGAGTTATAGCATTGTAAAGCGCCAGCGTGAAGTAGGCTACAAGCGCCACTCCCCTCGTGGAGGTTGTTTACCTAAAGAGCTCAGAGAACTCTCTCACAGTGTTCGTGCCGTGGCCACACTTTCAAATTTAAAGTTCTGCCGTGGCAGCTATTGCAGCTGTGCTTTAAACTTTGAAGTATAGATTATAACTTCAAAACATTCCCATCATAAGGAAAGTTTCATGATCAGTTTTCTTGGGTAGTCATTTTGCTCAGTCCAGAGTCCTTTGCTCATTTGTATTTTTCTTATAGTAAACAAAAACGTTATTATGTGTTTCTGGTCACACCACTTCTTTATAACAACCCCAAATTGTTTCCATTTATAAGAAGCACGCCATAATGATGAACTTTATTTAGTTTATTATTATTTTAAAAGACAGATTTCTTTAACATTTTAAACTGGCATGGGACTGGTTTACTCACAATATTCATGATGCAATTCAAAGTTTTTCGCTTCCATCCCACTAGTTCGAAGCTGACCCAAATTGGCCAAAATATGTAGATTATAACATGTTAGTTTGTCTACTTCCTATAGTTTGCCTATATTCATCACAGGACTCCACCACAAGTTGCATTCTACTGAACTGGACACCACTTCTCTCATAAGAAATGGTTTCTACAGGTCAGAGTTGAAGACACTGGTGAGATACCTCCACTCTTCTGGTGAGTGAGACCACACCCACTGTGAATAACTGAAGGACTTCCATTTCCAGAACTGAATCTAAATTTGCTTTTCATTTTTAACCAAAAATACCATTCTCTTCTTTCAGCTTAGAAATTTGTAATTGTTCAACCAGAGAGTCTAATTAGCCTTATGTAAACAATAACCTTTATAACAACCTAAGTTTTTTTTGGTCACTGAACAATGATCAAAAAGGAAATGTCCATTCTTTCAGAATATATAGATCATAAATAAAATGGCTGAGCATCCGATTACAGAGCCTGTCTCAAGAATATCAAATGTCATGAATTGTCAGTTTGCAAGCCATGAGAAGAAGAGACACAAATTACAGCCTAAAACGGTATTCTGTTTTTTACACTGACATGTTTTTAAAACATGCCATAATGTTAGAATTCTGATGGAAGAATAATTAAAAAAACCTGGCTTACAATTGTATCTTGTTGAGGTTTGTACAGAGCTTAGAAAAAAACCCTATATCTCCTCAAAATTTACACCAGGTAAATTTTCTACACATACCTCCATACAGTTCAACAAGGAAAAATTCTTCCCTGAGGGAATATCTTATTTCTGGATTAAACCCAGTGCTATTAGCTGCAGAATGAAATTATTAGTGACAGGCTCATTCAATTACTTCTTATAGGCAGTCCATAGATCTTCCTCTGAACTTAAAACTGCCATTGTAAATTTATCTAATGACAAAATTATTTTTAAACTGTCAGAGGCAAACATCATAAAAATTGTTTTAATCACAGTGATTTAACAGAGCACGGTCATTAAAGTACAAGTAGTGAAGAAATCAAAAACACTTCAAAGTTATAAACTGAAAATTAGCATAATTTACGCCTCCCCAAACATTACACTGTAAATTAGGTTCTATACCCATAGTTGCGAGTACTTCATGTTAGCATTTCCAGTTATTTGAGATGTGTATATTTCCCTCCTAAAATATGACAAATCTGAGTTTATGAAGTGAGATTAAAAATCATTTTTCCAAAGAGTACACAAGTTGGTTCCTGGTAACCATATTTAAAAGAATCCCAAAACAGAAGGCATTTTCTAAGAGTGGAAGATTCCCCACCATTAGTGAATACATTTGTAGATGAAATGCAATGACACTGCAATCAAACTCAAAAGAGTAATAACCTTTCTGTAGATCAATGGTGCACAACCTTTTTTCATTCGTGACCCCCGCACTGTGGGGGCCACCAGCAGCCAGTAGAGTTGCCAAATGGTGTCACCAAAAATACTGGAACTTCCCCCATCCCCTAAAAAAACCAAAAAACCAAAAAAAACCCCCACACCGATACCGAGCCGCTGAAATGCAGTTGCAGCCCCTTTAATTACCGCTCCTCCACCCCCGCGTCTGTTAGGCGCTGAACCGGGAAAAACAGAAAATAGTGGCCGGGTTGCGCACCACTGCTGTAGATTTTAAATATGAGTTATTCTAGGCCTTATCATTTAAAGGTTTCAGTAATAAAACTATTGTTAGTAACTAAATTCTTTTATACATGCACAACCTTTATCACAAGAAGCTTCTTAAAATACCTAGTTTTAAAAGTTTGATCTTTTTTACCAAAGGAAATTGTAATCAATCTGATAAAACTTCACATTTTCCTTTACAAGTATGCCCCAAAGTTATCTGTATTCCTGAAGTGTAACTGGGCCCAAACTCACCTCGCTCCAACTAGTGTTCTGTGCTAACAATGAATGAAAAACCTAGCGTACGTAAACTGAAGATGGAAATGAAATCTCCGCTGCTCCTTTTTAGCATGTAATTAAATTATATGGTGAAAAGCATAGTAGAAATACAGATGAGAGAAATACAGTATGAAATCCATCTGGTGTCACTATAAAAATTACTTTGCAAAGATGTCTAGTAGACTCACTGATTATGGGTAAGTCCAGCTGTTTAGTTTATAAAGCAAAATGAACTCCAATAAACTTCAGTTACTTTAATGGACCACATTATCAGCATTCCAGTTCTCAAAAATCACTTTAATATGGCACTGCCCATGATGAAAGCACATTTTAATGCAAAACTTAGCATAACCTCAAATTTGAGCATGATGTAATGAAAACATATTCAAGATCCAGAAAGCATCAATGAAGTGTTTTGCATTTTCTAGATAAATTAATTTTAGCTTTTTTACTGTGCATAAGTCACACCATACAAGAAAAGGAGAAACTTTGTCTTTGAGATTAAAGACATGTATATAATTAAAAGAAGAGTCATTTTACTCTATCGATTTACAAGGAAAAAACCCAACTAAAGGAGAGGATTTACAGGCACACAGAATTATTGGTCACAGCGAAAATGGAACTAAAAAAAACCCCTGCTCCGTCAAGTTATAGAAAACAAAATTTGAATGACTCCCTCTGTCTTCCTTCATCTGTGCTCAAATACTTCAAAAATAATATTTTTATTTATTAGTTATGACAGATGTGGATTGATGCAGCTGTACACAGCTCTGCTTGGAAACAGGCGTTTTTTCTTTTGTCAACATAAATAGATACAGTAGGGTAAATTTCCTCTTCACTTCAGTGATAAGCCAGCATGCCTTACCTGACCTGAATGGGAACAAAAAATAAGATAGTTCAGACTGGCTTCTTCACTTCATACTAACAAAGAGCACAACCATGGTGATGCCTGTGATGTAGATATCTGGTAATGACAGGCTCCCTGATGCTAATCAGATAGTGGTTCATTTTTGTGGTTAGGCTTAATCACCAAATTAAGACTCTGTTTACAAGAGCCTTCTGCTAGGAGTAGCAGTAAAAGGCCTGACCTCAGAACCTGAGTTTCCTGACTCCCGTACCCCTTTACAAGAGTCTGATTTGTCTTGTATACTCCAAGTTTCACCTCACTGAAAAACTATCTGCTTACAAAATCAGACAAAAATACAAGCGTCACAGAGCATTACTGAAACATTGCTTATATTCTCATTTTTACCATATAGTTATATAATAAATTTGAATATAAATCCTGTACTTACATTTGAATGTATAGTATACAGAGCAATATAAACAGGTCATTGTCTGTATGAAAATTTAGTTTGTACTGACTTATGCAGCCTGTCATAAAACTAAGCAAATACCTAGAGAGCTGATGTTCATTCTAGAAGATGTCTGTGTAACCTCAGAGGTATGCATACCCCTGATTGAGAACCACTGGTCTAGACAATACTGTATAGTTTTCCCAGTTTCTTATGATATAGGTAGATGTCTGCATTGCAGGAAGGGTTAGGCCATATAACACTTACAAGAGGAATAATTTCTTTATCCTGTAAACTAATTACTAAGAACAGAAGATTCTGAGGCTGAAAGATTGTGTCAGGTTATGGTAAAGACTGAACATTACACTGGTCTAAGGGGTTAGTTGCTCCATGCAGCGCTGCCTCTTTGAATGCCGTAGGGAGCCTGGCATCAGGCTCTTTATGGCATTTCAAAGTGGCAGCGCCGCTTGGGGCCCGGGATCAGTTGGGGAGTCCCCAGCTAACCCCAGGCTCTGTGTGGTGCTGCTGCTTTAAAATACTACAGGGAGCCCAGTGTCCTGGGCATTTTAAAGAAGCAGTGAGCCGCATGGAGCCCAGGGTACTTCTAAAGCACTTCTAAAGCAAAAATGCATCGACTATTCGATTAGCCAATTACCTGATACTTAACATCCTTAGTTGAGGAAACGTTGGCATTCATAGAATACCACTCTGAGCTCTAATACATTTATATGCAGGTTGGAACCTTGTGGGGACCGCGGTCCTTGAGTCATGAGAGGGCCTGAATGAGCCTCCCCAACCCAAGAGAGAGGCATCCATCATGATTGTCGTGGACGGGGGCATTTGTGAAAAGGTACACCAGCACAGGCGCTTTTTAGGTCTGCCCAAAAGTCTGGGGAGCGTTTGATTCTGGTTGGTATTGATACCAATTAGTTGACACTGTTGTATTGTGGCTTGTATACCATCCTCAACCACTGTTGCATTGGTCTCTTATGTAGTCTGGCATGAAACACTACGGACGTGGCTGCCGCCATATGTCCTAGTAACAGCAGGCAAGTCTTTGCTGGGACTTGCAGAGTGGCTTGAACTAGTAAAATGAGGGCCCATATAGTCTGAAACCTCTGTTGTGGGGGAGATGCTATGGCTTTCACACAATGGAGGTAAGCACCAATAAACTCCATTGTCTGAGTTGGTTGGTGTTTGCACTTGGAAAGATTTACCTGTAACCTGCAGGTCTGAAAAAGAGATTTGGTCAGAGACTGAATTTTGTGCCTCCTGACTTTTGCTTGCTCTTATCAGGCAGTCATCAAGTTAAGGGAATATGGAGACCCACTGCCTGTGTAAATGTGCAGTGACGACCTCCAACACTTTGTCAAGAGCCGTGTGGCTGTGGAGAGTCTGAATTGTCAGCACTGTATATTGGAAGTCTGCACTACCCACTGCAAATCTGAGGTCCTTGCTACGTGCAGGAGGAATGGATATGTGGAAATACGCATCCTGGAGGCTGAGAGTTGATAACCAATCCTCTTTGTTTAAGGTGGGGATTATAGTAGATAGGGTGACCATCTTGAACCACTGTGGTCATATGTGTACGTTGAGCTTCCTGAGATCAAGAATTGGTCTCCACCCTCCTCTCCCCCAACTTCTTTGACATGAGAAAGTAGTGGGAGTAAAACCCTTTTACCTTGTAGCAACGTGGAATAGATTCCACTGTACCTAGATAGAGTAGGTGGTAGATCTCCTGGAGAAGAACGTTATCTTAAGATGGGTAGCCATCTGTTGATTGTGATGGAAGACCACTGATGGTAAAAGGGTGCTACACATTGATTGAATAGGTTGGGACTACCCTGAGGAGAGAGGTGTCACCAGACTCTTGACCTGGCCTTCAAAATGTTTGTCTTGAAGTTGATGGTTGAGAGATGGAGGGTTGCCTTCTCCTATTCTGGTGCTGCCTCCCTGTTATTGAATTGCCTTTGCACTCAGATAAAAGGCATGGGTCTCTATCTCTGAGTGAAACTTTTTCCCTGTTTGTGCTTTACTGCAGGGACATAGATGCCTGGTGTGTTCAAGGTGGCATGGGTGAAGGGAGGGAAGGGAGTGAAGGGAGGCATCACTGGTGTTGGCAAAGAGCTTAGTTCCCTGAAAGGTAAGATCTTCTATAGCTGCCCGGACCTCTGAGGGAAATCCAGACAAATATAGCCATGACGACCTCCTCATAACCACTGCTGTCGCAATGGGGCACGACACAGTGTCAAAAGCTTCTAGAGTGGCTTGAAGGGCTGTACATGAAATCAGGGTACCTTAGTTGATATTTGCCCTGACCTGGCTTCTTCTGTCCTTTGGTAGAGATCAATAAAATGTGCCATCTACTAAAAAATGGAGTGTGTGTATTTGGCAAACATAGCTGCGTAATTTGAAATGCGTAGATGGAGGGACGCAGAAGAATGTGTCTTCCTCCCTATGAGGTCAAGATGTTGTCACTCCTTGTCATAGGGACTGGTCCTCGTTGCACTCTGTTTTCCCCTTTGTTTCACAGCATAAACCATTAAAGAGTTAGGAGCCAGCTGCGAGAACAAGAAGTTAGCCCCTTGTGGCACTACGTAGTATTTGCGATCTGATCTCTTGCAGACTGATGGTATTGCCGCTGGCGTCTGCCAAATAGACTTGGCAGGGTCCATGATGGCTGGGTCCATGGGGAGGGCCAATCTGACTGTTGGTGAGGCATGTAGTATATCGGTTAATATGTTCTGAGTCTCAGCAAGGCTGACTAGTGAGACTTCCAGGACATTCGCCACCCTCCTGAAAGCTCTTGGAAGGACAAAGTAGTCTCCTGCTGTGGGAGGAGGAGGGAGCATCAGTGTGTCATCAGGGGATGACGACGAGATGTGTGTTGGCGCATGTGAAGAGGTGGTAGACTCACTGTCACTTGATGGTGGCTTGTCCTCCTCCTGGCACACTAATCTGTTCAAGGATGGTATAGAGGTGGCCATGGATGGCACAGGTGGGGTTGGTTCAGGCTGTACCTGTTGTGGTTGTTAGGCTCTGTAGCAGCCCCAAGGATCCCAGGATGGGCAGTAGGCATCAGCATTGGAGGTGACAATCATAGGTGTGATTCCCATTGGGGTAAAGCTTAGTACACTTGCTGCTGCTGCAATTGAGATTGCTTGGGCGGGGAGTGTCTTGGTGTATGGGCACCTTTGAAAGGCTCATTGTCCTCGTCACTCGACAATGGTGGTGCCGATTCTGCAGCGGGGACAAAGTAAACCTGCTGGACGTGGGTGTACCATCAGTGCCAAATAAGGGGGTCATTGGCACGGACATCACTCCCAGCTCCTCTGCCGTTAACGGGTGCGGTGCCAGTGTAGTTGGTGCCAGAGGGAGCGTGGAGGGTAATACCACCGATACCTGCAGTGCGGATGGTGCCGACTGTGTAGTCGTTGGTGCTGGTTATTTGTGTTTCCTTGGCACCGGGGGGTGGCATGGGTACCAATGGCATGGAGAGCATCTTAGTTATTTTAGTGCCGACAGAGCATCCGAAGAAGGTGTCTTTGACTTAGCCTGTGCTGGCAGCGTATTGGAGGCAGGTGGTGCCGACTGACTTCTCTGGTGCCCAAGCAGCTGCCTTTATGAGAGGGTCTTTGGACCCTCGGGAACTGTTGGAGCCTGACAATCCCAGGACCTCCTTGTCTGGTGCCCTAGCATGGGTCAATGCGGGGGGCATTTTGGGTGTGTCCCCCGATTTTTTTTTTTTTTTTTTTAAGAGGGAATCACCCTTACTTGACGAATGGGATCTCTTCCTGGGCTGGTACGAAGAAGAGTCCCTGACGCCAGAGCCTGATGGGGCATAACCACTGGGGAGGGCTGCTGAGGTGGGGTGGAGCTTCAGGTCCGAGGCTGGTCTTACAGTATTTTCCAGGGAGATCAGCTTCAGTTGTTGCTCCCTGGCTTTTCACGTCCAGGCTAACAGCTTGCAATGTTGGCACTGGGCTGTGATGTGAGCCTGGCCCAGGCACCAGACACTGAGTGCCCGTCAGAAACTGGAATGGAAAACCTGCAAAACAGGCAAGATTTAAAGCCTGGGGAAGCTGGCATCTCAGAGAGGAAAGACCGCCAAGGCAAAAAAACCCGGCCTCAACAAGGAAAAGGGGACAAAAAATATATATATTTTTAACAACGCTAACTGTTTTATTAGAATTAGAAACAACTAACTATACTAAACTACACTAAGAAGAACAAACTAAGAGTCCTTTGAAGAAAAAAAAGGTTGGAGAGCACTGCGATTCCGACCGACAGTGGTGCTGGCAGAGAAGGAACCAAAGGGACAGTTGGCTGCACATGCGTAGTAGCCGCACAGCACATGCTGTCTGCTTCATGTGCACAGCCTACCAGAGGGCAGTGCTACCAAAAATCTCCAACGAGGCACGCCGCGGTGCCCACACACCTAAGGTGGAGCTTCCACAGGGACACTCATCAAAGAAGAATATCTAGTTATGTACACAAATTTAGAACAAAAGTCTGAAAGTGGCAGAAATCCCACTGACTTCAGTGGGACTGAATTCTTTCCACTTTTTTAGTCTCTGCTCAGTTCTGACCTCTTTTCATATGTGCTCTCTCAAGAACTGCTATGAGTATAAAAATGTTTTATACTGCATTCTAATCCCATATACATGCTGTACATTGTTAATTCTTAGGAAAAGTCTACGTTTTCATGATTTAAATAAACACAAATGTACTATCATTATGTTGCACTGAATATTTGAAAAGTTCTTTTTCCCCAATCACTTGCTCCCCTCAATTCATCATGAAGGCCTGGAGCAACGTTGCAAAAGCTTTGAGAAGTACCCGAAAAAGACCTGTAAGATCCATCAGTGGGAGTACATTTTAGTGTAGATGCTTACAGAATTAGATTGATCTGAGCTGCCTTATGTCAAACTTAACTCTGTAGTGTAGACAAAGCCTAATATTTCCTCTTCCCAAATTACTAAAATGGAATCTAATCTAATCCTTAATAAATGTAAAATTACTGCATTTTAACGTAATTTTTAAATGAAAATACAATCAAGTTGAATCATAATGGGAAAACAATGGTTTTCTCTTTTGAAAACATTCAAATTATAAACTAGCAGATTTAGCCAGCATAGCTCATGTCCATAATTCAGGAATTCCATCAAGTATGTTTTGTTTCTTCATCCCTATAAACTCTTCTAATTTGCCATGTTTTGGAGAAAAAAAAAAAGGCTATAATCAATTTGGCTTCCAATAATATTTTCTTCCAATTTTCAAACCTTAAGCATTGTTTTTTATCTGTGCCTAAACAGAGCACTACTCTAAATTTCTCCATTTTATTTCTTTTCTGGAAGGTTTATTGAGAAGCAATCCCGTTCCAGGTTCATCCTATTTTTCTGGCTCACCTTGGTTCAGTCTCACAATATTCACTTGGGGTACGGCTACACTAGCTCTTAGTTCGACCTAGGTAGGGTAATGAGGGCAAGCAGAGTTGCAAACGAAACCCAGGATTTAAATATCCCGGGCTTCATTTGCATGTTCCCGGGCGCCGCCATTTTTAAATCTCCCTTAGTCCAAACTCTGTGCCCGCGGCTACACGCAGCATGGACTAGGTAGTTCGAATTAAAGATCCTAATTTGAACTACCGTTAATCCTCGTGGAATGAGGAGTAACGGTAGTTCAAATTAGGATCAATTCGAATATAGTATCTACTTATAAAGTATCTACCTATAAAGAGGAGTTCTTGATCAGACAGACAAACCCTCTAAAACATATAGTGGATGTACCAAAGCTTCAAATTACCAATAGTTTAGAAAAGGGTCCAATAAAAAGTACTACAGATTTTTCAGATAAGACTGAGAAAAAACAATATGAAAATAAAGCTTTACTAACTTTAAGATTATTTTTGCACCTTTTTGTGTGGGGGAAAAAAGGATGTTTATGTTTTCTCATTTGTGTTTTTATTTATGCCTCATGCAACAAGCACACTGTTGGCACTTAGAAAACTAAGAGGACCGACAACCTTAGAGATTTAAGGCTTCTGTGTAACCACTGAATAGGGGAACGGCACTCAAAGCAACTCAAGTTTTGAGCAATTCAAGTTCCATTTCCATGGCTAGTGAAACCTCTGCAGAGACTGCCAGCAAGACTAATCATCAGTGCCAACTGTGGTAGCCAACTTTGTCATTGCAGATATAAGCTGCATTCAAACTGGAGATGCATTTGTTTTTAAATCCAGACAATCACTTGTTAAGCCACAATAAGCCTAAATAAGATGTAAGCACAAAAGCTACCAGAAAGCTTGTCAGTTGTCTGTGTCCCTTCTTGATAAAGTTAAGCTGAACTAATTCTCCTTCGTAAATACAAAATGTAACTTAAGTGTTTGTTCTTCCTAGTCTGACCAGCACTACTAGATTCTGTATATATAAGTGGCGGAGAACCATGTCTCCATATCAATCACAAAGTGTGTAAGAGAAAATGCATATGGAATAATTAAAGCAGGCTAATACCTAAGATCATCAAGTTCATTAAACTTAAATCTCCATAACAATACATGAGGAATTTTTAAAAAATTGCAAGTTATTCTGTGCTACCAAGAGACATTTTTCAGCAAATGTATTAGTGAGCCCCTCCTCTACAGAGATGACAATTTCCATTGCACTGTATTTCTTTGCACTTATGCCAGTGTCACCATCTGGCTCGAATTCTTTACTATGATTGCGCTGAACTGCGGTGGGCAAATTAACACAGTCTTCTGCCCCAAAATATGCTGAATTTTATAAATGTTAAGATTTGTACAGTAATTGATAAAGGAATATAAAAAATAAGTGACTATAAAGCCCTCTTCATAAAACAGGCGATAATCCAGCAACAGGGTGTGTTACTGATTGATAAGAGCATTTCCCATCTGCATTGTGGGACCTTTACTTTTTACTTGGAAAAAACCTAGAGATGGGGAAAGGAAGAAGGCAGTTAGTAAATTCTGTTTTCAGCCAATGATACAGGTGTCACAAGTTATAATTTTTGCAAAATCAGAAGAGAAGTTTTATAGGTGTGTCTCTGTATCAAAACCATTTCACTCAGCACTGCTTGTCTACCAACAGCCACCTCTCCCCAATCTCCTTCACTCTTCATTTTTGCTTTTCTTCGCCCTCTTCCTGAGCACTTATTTCCTTTCCCCCTTACTCTCCCTAGTGGCTTTCAATCATACCACTTTCAGAGTCAGTTCAAAAGGTTCATTTCATGGTGTGGGCAGGTTTTCTAGAAGCAGCAGTTTCATGCATTGTCTTTCAAAATGGGGGAGGGCCCTCACCGGCAGGTGAAAAGTATAATAAATCTAACAGGATAAACACTATTTATCATTTCATAACGTTTAGAATCAGGAGACAGTTCTAACAAATCATAAAATATTTCCGTATGCATACTGATGCCACAGATTTATGCACCGTAACATCATCCCACTAACTAGTTTTACCTTTTAATTGTTATAGCAAGCTTCACTGCATTTGTATCTGCTATCACACTGAAATGGGAACCACTCTATAGCTCATTTATGAGCTACATATCACATTCTCCAGGTTTAGGCAAAAAAGAGTCTCAAAGCGATTTAAGGCCATTGCTACACTATGTCAGCAAAATTTGTCATTCAGGGTGTGAAAAACCTACCCCAATTGACATACATTTCGAAAGCGTAAGCATTCATGTGCATAGCACGATGTCAGCAGGAGACACTCTCCCACCTTCATAGCTACTGCCCCTCATTTAGGTGGTTCTGTTATGTCAACTAGGGTTGCCAGATGGTTTCAACAAAAATATCAGACACACTTGACATTACATCACAATCTACATTACATCTTATTTAGAAAATACTGGACATTTATATTTTCTCATTTGTATTTTCTCAGTTTGTTTCCTGAACAGAAAGCTCAAATACTGGATTGCCCGGTTCAAAACTGGACACCTGGCAACCCTTCTGTAAGCACAGAGCAGCGATCTTACAGTGGCACAGCTATATCAGTACAGCTGTGCTGCTGTAAGCAGGCTCAAGTATATTGGCCAAAACTGGTAAAAAGGAGGAGGAACTGAAAGCAGGAATTTTGCTGTGCTTTAAATTAGTGGTTTTCAAACTTATTTGATCACATACATCCTTTTGTGATTATAGTAGTTTACACCCTCCTGCCACACAAGTATATATACACTGAAAAAAAACCCATACAATTCTCACTATTAAAAATAAGGCATTGATTCAAATAGAACCATTTGAGTATACAGTAAGTCATCTACTACTTAATGGCATCACACTGTTGTTACAACTGTGATGAGTGTGCCTGTTTTCTGGAGCAGAGCAATTCCAGGAATCCCATGAACGAACCAATGAGCTATTGTAATAATAGCAAAAGAAAAACAGATTGTGGTAGATGCTTACAATTAAATGTACATGCTACATCTTAGAAAACAGATTTCATGTACAGATGGCAACAACTCTGTGCAATACTGTGACGCCTAATAGAAACCCATCAAAGTGCACAGTGCCAACTAGAGTCAAATGTATAGTGCCATCTGAGGACCTGATATATCTCCAAGAAGTTGTGCTCATTTACTGTTGTGGGTAAAATGAGTGCAAGTTCTCCCCCCCCCCCCAAAAAAGCGGGTCTCATACGTCCCAGAACACATTCTGAGCCCTGTGGGCCTGATTTAAATGACTACATCATCAGAGAAACTAACTTTTAAAAGGAGGCATTAAACGGATGTCCATTGTTTTACAAATGTGACCATCCTGAAAATGTTAATCAGATCTTTCAAAATGTGGAGTGGTAACAAACAGTAAAAGGGTGTGGTCAGAGGGTTCCACCCCCCCCCCCCAAACCTGTACTGCAGCTGGTTCTCTAGAGGATTTTGTGGCTTGTTCCATGATGTGACCTGCTTCCCTGATTGAGTGTCCATGTTTGGTGAAGGGATTTTAAAATGCGGTTAGGTGTATACCCTGGCCTTTTTTCTTGTAGCATATTCTATGGTACCCAAACACTTGGCTGTAGATACAGACTTCTTGGTGTGTTTTGAGTGATTACCGGTTCTGTGATCTATGGGTTTTCTATTACTAGTTGTCTGTAAGATCCCATTGTTGAAACTCATTATGATGTACAGGAAGTTGATGCTGGTTCAGCAACATTCTAGAGAGTGGATGGTGGCTGTTGAAGTTGTGGTGGAAATTATGAGGGAGTCTAAGTGGTCTGTCTAGGACAGGAAAATAATATCCATGCACCTCTGATACATCACTGGTTTTGTTGTGTACTTGTCCAGAAACTCTTCCTTGTGTTGGACCACGAAGATTTTGAATATTGGGGAGCCATCTCAGTAGCAATGTCTGTTCCCGTGATTTCGGCAAACTGTTTAACGTAAAAACTACTATGGGTGAGGATGAAATGGATTAGTTTGGTGATATGTTTCTGATGAATTTATAAACATTGTCCATTGTCTTGTAGATATTTGAGGCAGGCAGTGATGCCATCATTTTGAAGAATGCTGGTGTACATGGAAGTGACAGCCATGGTGCAAGGACAGTGTTTTAAGGGAAGTGAGTAATGTTGGGGTCTTTCTGGAAGAGGTCAGTTGTGTCCTGGAGGAAGTTGGTCCTTCGTAAAGTGAGTGATTTGAGAATAGTTTCTGAGTTCTGATAGTCCTTGAGGAAGTGTGCTGTGGAATGACATGAATGGTCTGTCTGGGGGGTTCCTTTGTTTGTCTAACTTCGAAAACACAGACCATCCCTGGGGTGGTTTCATGGGAGATGAGGTTGCAGACTTTCTCTGAGGCTGTATCTAGACTGCAGGTTTCTTTCGGAAGAAACTTTTCCGGAAGAGATCTTCCGAAAAAACTTCTTCCAAAAGAAAGTGTCCACGCTGCCAAAGCACATAGAAAAAGCGATCTGCTTTTTCGAAAGATAGTGTCCATTCAGTGTGGACGCTATC
>CM057847.1:41670691-41691298 GCA_030068395.1 Apalone spinifera
GCATTTGTATATAGGCATCTAAGATACTGATTTGACCTTACCTCCCAGTTTTGCTCTGATCCTCCTTTCTCTCTACCATTATATCCTACGCTCTCTCCCATTTCTAACCCATCTTCCAGGTCTCCATGTTCTCCACTTACCTGTGGGCTTTACCGTTGAACCTAGTTTAAAGCCCTCTTCACTAGGTTAGCCAGTCTGTGTCCAAAAAGCAGTGGTCCCCAACACTGTGCCCGCTGGTGCTGTGGCACCCACCGGGGCATTTACGTGCACCCACCAAGTGCCTGGGGCCGGCCCTGGGCTGGCCGTGCGGCGCGCGACGCATGGGGTTGTCGCTGGCCCCGGCCGCCTGGCACGTGAGCAGCCCCGCTCCCAGGTGCCTGGCAGCTCCAAAAGGTTGGGGACCACTGAAATAGGGTCTTTCCCCTACTCAAAAGGTGAACGCTATCTCTGCCTAGCAATTCTTCCTGGAATAGCATCCCGTGGTCGATCACACTGCTTTCTTCATTTTGGTCTTAAGACCATTTACTCTAATTCAAACCTGAGGGTGGTTTTACCTGCAAGAAAAGCAAATAGTTGTACCACTCTGTCCTGCTAAAAATAACAGTTTTGGTGAGCTGTGCAGAACCCTTTATGTAAGCTTTCAGATCACTGCATGGTTAATAAGTTCTTAACAGGAGATTTTCAAATTTTCATGTAATGTTAATGTTTTAAATATCTGGGTTTTTTTTAAAGTAGTTTGTGACAGTATCTGTTCATTTTGCTATAGAGAAAATTCTTTTATGTATGATATCTACTGAGTAGCCTTACTCAGGACTGAATTTTTCTTTTTTTCCTAAACTTATGTTTAATTTAGTTTTATTGTTGTTTAAAATGTCTTTTAAATCTTGGTCCCTCCAGAGACTTTGATGAAGGTGAATCACATTAGAATATGAGCATGGAATAAATTAACTGTATGTTCTCAGTCTAATGCTCTTTTCAGCTAGCCACAAGACTGCACTAACAATCAATGAACAATTAAACGGTTCTTTTTGGGAGGGGCAATAAATGCTTTGAATAAATTAATGTAACAAATACATTAATTTGAAGCAAAAATTCAAAGGTAAAATTAAATTGGAAGCAATTTGTCAGCAATGATAAATTCTACTGTAGCCTGAGAGGACTGATGCTCAAAAAAATGGTTATAGCATTGAGTAATCTGTTTATGAAGATCCCATTTGAATTAGAGTTTTCAAATGCTAATTCACATACAATTTTGTGAAGTACTGAAGAATTAACTTTATTTTATACAGAGAGTACTGAGATTTGGATATAAAATGATATTCCAAGGTCATCAGGACATTGCTGGCAAAGCAAGGAAATGAAACTCCAAATTCAGTCCTGAGTCTTAACCAGAAGGCTACCCTCTATCCTTTAAAGTAAACACCTAATTATTTTGAAAAGTTCCTATTATCAAGTCTCAAGTCTAGAATCCTAAAGTTAAGTGTTCATCTTTCCCTCTTACTAGTTCATAATCTAGTACATATAATCACCCTTTAAAGGATACATCCTATTTTTCTGGTTGTCCTCATTTTCTGATTTCTTAGAATTTAGTATTTGAAATCACTTACATAAAGAAGTCCCCTGAGACATACTTCTTTTTCCTGATAGAATTCATGTACTCTGCAGTGGCTTAGAGTAGACATTTAACAACTTATAGGTTTAGGGTCCTGAATCCACCTGTAAATGGGATTTTGTTAACTTGCAGCTTTAGTGGACTGTAACTAAAACACTTTGGCGCAGAATCAAATTCAGCCAATTACTCAGCCTTTCTTCATTTAATTGTGGTTGAAATGTTCTTTATAATTATTTAATCTTACTCCAAGTGTTAGCCATATATCTGCATCGTGTACTACTGAGTAATCTGTTTCATTTGAGTAAATGGAAGTTGATGCAGACCTTTCTCTTTTAAGTGAAATCCCTAGTGCATTACACCAGCTTAAAATAAATTCAGACATTTGGTTTTCATTAGTGTTGTAACTGAAACAAAAACAGTTTAATGGCTGATACCAGAGTATTTGAAGTTAATGTGCAACTTTGCAGAGAAGGTATTTAAACTGTAGTATCAGTTGCAAGTCGGCCATATGCCAGCTTTTCAAAGCTGTTTCCAGGCAAGATTTTGGATTTTTAAAATGCAAAAGATTGTTGTGTAGTGTTATGTATGATATGTGGAGGTTTAGGAAGGGAGAAACAGAGGAAAACAATTACAATAACATTTGCACTTATAAAGTGAAATGATAAATTATCCATAAAACAGACAGTGACGTAATCGTACTTTAATACAAATCATTTCTCTTTTAAAGGGATATTATATTTCTGATGAGGTTTTTTTATAGTTGTATAAAGATTCCCAAAAGTTTAAGCTGCTCCAAAACTGGAAAGCATTTTAAGACCTAAGAAATTGAGCTGATAAAAGATAGGATTTGTGGAACTTGTTTCTAAAGAAAACAAGGTACTTTATTTTAATATTTATATTTTCTAAAAACATAATAATGGATTTGAAAAAACCTGAATAAAACAATAATAATTAGTGAACCAGGGAGTTAGATTTGTTCTATGACCATGGAAATATTCAGTTGCTGAAAACGCACAGGGGAAGCTGCAAATTCTTTAAAGCTTTTATAGGGTAAATTCTGTTTTAATAGGGCATAACATGAGCAGTATCTGTTTTTCTCTGCAGGTCTTTCTAGAACTTAAAGTAGATGAAGCTTCAGCTCTTTCTTATTCATTTTGAAATACTGAGAATCACTTCATACAAAAGTTAGTTCAGTTTTATGCTTACTCAGTCCTGGGACTCTGTAGTGAGTTTGTTACTAAATATGCTTATTAAGGTAATGGTGCGAGATTTATGGCTTGTGTGCATTTAATATGGATACGGCTGGGTCCACTAAAAATGGAAAGAACTGACTTCTTATAGTCCATTAAAGGGGTAGTAACTGAGTCACTACAGCTAAGGATTGGATACAGCTTGTTCTAGAATAAAAAAGCTCCATATCCCCTTATGTGATCCATCCAGACTTCCTCCTCAGCAATCTAAGGGCTAAATTCCTTCTCTAATGCATGCAGTGCTTTTCCTGGTATCTGTTGACATTTCCTGTGTTAGTGAAACCCCCAATGAACTCACTGAGGGATTTTCACTCGTTTAGGGAGAACAGAATAGCCAATACAGTAGACTTCCGATAATCCGGAACCTATGGGATTTAGGTGGTGCCGGATTATCAGATATGCCGGACTATCAGGAGGTTACATATATATATATATATATATATATTGTATACATTATATACTGTATATAAAGTGTTCTTAACCCTTTTTATTGTACATACTGTATACAGTATACTGTAATGTGTGTGTGTGGGTTTTTTAAAGCCTTTTTTACCCTTTTTGCTCAGTTCAGCTGCTGCTGCTGTTACCTTGTGACTCATTTTTTGCTGAAGCTCACTCACTAGGCTCTTGCCATTTTGATGCCGGACTATCAGGAGTGCCAGAGTATTGGATGCCGGATTATTGGAGTTTTACTGTAATATGCACGGCAAAGAGAATGTAACCCTAAAGTACTTAAATGAAACACAGCAGTTTTCCTTTATCTACATGGAATTACAGGTTGAACCTCTCTAATCTGGCAACCTCGGGATCTGACCAGTGCCAAACCAGAGAATTTGCCCATCCAGTGGAGGTCAGTATTATCTAGCAGCATTACCAACACTTCCACTGCTTACTGGGTTCTTGGAAGACATTTAGAATTAAATTAGAGCAAAATAACATACAGAACACTGCCTGTAAACAAAATTTATGGGACTGCGGGAAACTTAGCCACACCCATAAGTGGACAGCCGGCTAATTTAAAATCATGCTGGACTACAGATGTTGCTGGACCAAAGAGTGTTGGGCTAGAAATGTTCAACCTATATTGTCCTTTATTTGGCGTATAAGTGGATTTGTGCATGCACTAAGCTATAAAATGATCTGGTAACGTGGTATAACCTTGCTTCTGACTAAAAACAAAAAAAGTTCTTGCAGCAGCCCATGTGAAATGAATAAATAATAACATTAGTATTGTTAAAGATCTGGACAGCTCATGATATCTTCATGTTAAGTTCACAGTTGATTTGATATATATTTTATTTAAATGTTAATCTTGTGAGTGTGCTGGCTGCTTATATAAGGATGGCTGCTGCCAATCTTATCTATAGTCAGGCCTTCCTACGTTTGGACTTGACATCAATATAGCTACCTCTCTCGAGGATGAAAAATTCAAACGCTACTTGCTTGTGTAGAGTAGACATCAGTAGGTTGACTGAGAAATTCTTCCATCGTTCTAGCTGCTGCCTTTTGGGGGGCGATGGATTATCTACACCAACAGGAAAATCTCTTCCATCAAAGTTGGTAGTTTCTACACTGAAACGCTACGGCCATGCCATTGTAACATTTTAAGTTTGGCAAGACTTAAGTTATTCAGCATAACTATTTTACAACTATTATGCATGATCGAACCAATCTTTATGTCCCTGATGTGTGTGAATTGTATTATATTCTTTTATAATTTACCAAATTTGTAAAGGCTGTGTAATTTTTAAGGGGAATATGCAGTTATGGACAGAAAAATATAGTAATGTGATATTCATTCTTAGCTTAAAGTGGTTATCTGCACATTAGAAATAGGGATGTAAAGGGTTAACTGACTATGCAGTAAGCATGCACCTTATTGGCATGCTTCCTGGGCAATTGATTTACTGGCAGGGGACAGCACAGTGTGGAGGACCCTGCCTGGCCTGGCTTACGGATGTAAGTGAGTAGTCAAGTAGTTAACCCAATAAGCCGGAGCTTATCAGTTAGTGCTATTGACTACTCGCTCATCTCCCCTCCACCTCCCGCTGTAGTTATGTAATATTAAGGGACAGGGCAGCTAGTGACCTCTCCTGCCAGCTCTCCTGTCCCTTTAATAATGCAGAGCGGCAGGAGGGTGTGTGTGGTGTGCTGAGGCCGCCCTCCCCCCCACCAGGGACTGAGTGCTGTAACTGCCCTTCCTTATTGATTAATCAAGTAGGACTATTTGATTAGCCACTTAACCGCTACTTAATATGAATAGCCTGGCTGAAGGATCCCCGTGGGGTGGGGTGGGGTGGCAGGCTCAGCTTAGCTCAGCTGGAGCAGCTCCCCGCCCGCAGTGCAGCAGGCTCACCCCTTCCCGGCCAGAGCAGCCGGTTGCATGGCAGGCCCAGCCAGGCTGGAGCAGTTCCATGCCACTGGATCACGGTTAACTGGTTAAACATTCTGTTCAACTGGTTAACTTTTAATTGGTATTTTACATCTCTAATTAGAAAAGTGTATATTTCTTTTAAAGGGTTGAATTAAGGTTCATCAGAACGTGAAGTAATCCAAAAGAATTTCTCTAATCCCAAGAGTTTGAGTTAATTAGGGAAAATCCAAACTTGCTCTCCTTTGGCAAAATGGTTGTATCATGTTATCAATGCTTATTATGAACTGATTTTTATAACTTCTCAAGACCTATGAAGAGTTCATCAAAATGCTGCAGTCAACATATATTAATTTCAAGAAGCTCATTCTGTTTAGTTTTACAAAGAGAAGGTTAAGGGGTGACTTAATTATAGTCTATAAAAAGTCTACATGGGGGAAAAAATGTTCAGTAATGATCTCTTCAGTCTAGCAGAGAGAGGCATAATATATTCCAATGACTGGAAGTTGAAACTAGCAACAAATTCATAGTGGAAATAGGGTATAAATTAGTAGCAATGAGAATACTGTAATTAACCACTGCAATAATTTACCAAGAGTTCTGATTAAAATGTTACACTTCTACATTCCTAAACGGATTTCCTATTTGGGTTACACTCCTGCTCTCGGGGAGACTTCACTGCGGGCTCTACAAGTATAACTTTTTTACTACAGAGACAGCACCAAAGCTGGCTCACAGCAGCCGGCTGTCACCCCACGCTCTGGGCTCTGCAGTATAAAAGTAAACTGCAGAGCCCTCAGCTCACGTAGCCACTAGGATTTTTAGCAGTTTACACAGCAACTTTAAAAAAATTTTTTTTTTTTTTACATCCCTAGTTGTGATGGCTTCTCTATTGCTGACCATTTTAAAATCAAGATTGGATGTTCTTCTGAAAGATGTGGTCTAGGAATTATTTTAGGGTACTTATATGGTCTATATTATAAAGAAGGTCAGAAAAGATTCTCATAATGGCCCCTTCTGACCTTTAGAATGCAAGAATCTGTATACAAAGTCAGTGGTCAGTTTCTAGTGAATGTATGGAACTGACAAATGTAGCATACTCATGCTAATGTGGAAGAATTAGATTCAAATACCTAAGTGAAAATATAACCACTTTTCATTTATGTTGTAAGGTTCAATACAGTTGGAAAGTTTTACTTATTTTTTTACTGTTTCTCATAAATAACCCCCCCCCCATTTCATTGTGTCCAAATGAAAATACTCTTCCTTTACTGAAGGCTTTATATTAATATCCTATATGTATTCCCACAATCAGTGGAACATTAGAGCACTGTGCCATACTGAAAGTTGTTCAGTGTAAAAATTCACCTCTGGATAATGGGGTGTGATCTTCAAAATGTTCTGGTGTATTCAAATGTGTTTTTTCTAGCATGCTGTTTGAAACGAGGTCAGATGGCTTTCATTGATTTATTCTGTTTTACCCGTTGAACATTCAACAGTTTTAGCTTGATAGCGATCCCTTTGTAAAAGAAAATTAAACTTTTTATGGCTGTGAAACTTAACAGCTACTGCTCTGGCTGAAGAAATGTAAATATTAAAATTTTGCAGCACCATAATATTGTGCACTTAAAAGACATGGTTCCTGTCCCATGAGCTTAGATTGAAATTAGAATAGCATAGAACCTGAAGGCAAAGGGGCTTAGAGGAAAGAAATGCTAAAACAAGATTGAGTAATTTCCTATAAAAAGAGAATAGTCCACATTCTGGTGAATTAGGTAGAGTTTGAGTTAGGAAACAGTGGAGGAGATGATGGCATAGGAGTAAAAGTTAATAGTGGAAGAGAGGGTGACAGAAATAGGTTCTAAGGAGGGAAGTGAGGATTCCTGGTTTAAGAACTTCCCTCTTCCTGTGTAAGTACAGAGGGCTAGTGTGGGGAGAACAGGTTCTGCACTAAAAATGCAGAGAGGAAATGAATCAACAGTCATTATAATGACCAATAATTTGGTTAATCAGCAAGGCCAGTCAGTTGATTTGATCAAAAGGGTATCCGACAGCTAAGAGCAAAAAGTTGGGCAAAATTAAATATAATTATTAAATCAATTTAGCTGAAAGAATCAATTTATTGCTGCCTGTGGAACTTATTTTTAATCAGTTAGGCAACTGATAGGGTACAAACCATTTGGGTGAGTGTGTGAGGTAGTGATGACTGACAAAGGATCGAGTTAAATACAGAGCAGACAATTGCAGGCATGACATAGGCTATATCTATACTACAGACCATCCAGCAGCACAGTAACTCTCCTGCTGGCATAATTAAATTGCCCCCTGTAAGTGACATTAACTATGTTGGCAAGAGAGCCTCTCCTGCTAGGGTTGCCAGGGGAGGCCATGGAGCATGGGGGAAGCCGGCCCAGCAGAAGGGCAGAAAGCATCTGGGGAGACGCAGCAAGAAGCGTAGGGTAAGGCCGGGGAAACCACACAGCCGGAAAGGTGGAAGAAAAGGGACGCATGACCCAGGGGGGGAGAGGAAGTAGCCCAGGGCAGGGCGGTGAACCAAGCCTGTGGGCTGATGCGTTTAGGGGTACACCCCCGTCAGCTGGACTGGGATCGCGGCGTGGTCCAAGTCCTTAGGGCCCTGGGCTGGGGTCCGCGAGTGAGGGCGGGCCTGGGCCCCCCTCCATCGCTTGTGGAGGCAAACCACAGCAAGCAAGTTATGCCGCCAGCTGAGGGGAAGCCGAGTGGCTGGACTTAAGAGGACGGTGTCGGACGCGAGCCTCCAGGTTCGTCCTCCCTTGGGACACCGTCACAGGGGTATATGTGTTTTTTAAACCCCTGCCCTGAAAAAGTTTTACCAACAAAAGTGGTAGAGTAGACAGAGGTACAGTGGTGCAAGTTAATTGATGTGATGCTTTCTCCACTGCTGGCTAGTTGTTGTTTGTCCTGCTTGTGATGGGAAGGCAGTGGTTCTGGTTATGTCTATACCAATGATGAGCAACATAAGTTAGCGAATGGGTCGATGAGTGTGTTGCGTGAGTGGCCCTCCTTCATCTCAGTGGGCTGCAAGATTCTCAAAACCAAGATGATCTCTGGGATAGGATAGTGGACAATGATAAACAAAATGTCTTGTGGACCAATGTAGAACCCCGATGGGCTGCATGCAGATCACGGGCCACACGTTCCCCACCACTTGGCTACACTATAATTAGATGCATTTGTCTGGTCTGGACTGACTAATCGCTATTAGTACTGATTAGTAGGGATGTTACATTTAGATTAACTAATCAAATTAGTTGATGGGATTTCCTCCTGGACTTTTGCTATAGTTCAAAAGCAGAAGCCCAACAGGGAGTGCAGGGCCAGCGAAGGACTGGCCCCGTGCTACCTGCAGCACCTGAGCCTTTGAGATGCTGGGGCTCTTGTACATTTAAAAGGCAGAATCACAACTGAACCAGTGTGAGTAGAGACTGCGTCAGCCCTTACTCGCACCATTTCCTGCTGTGCCTCTACCTCCTCTTCCCCTCAGGGAGATGGTGCTGGGGGGAACAGGATTTTAAGCCAGCTCCCTACAGCACTGGCTTCTCTCTCTGATAGAGGCAGCAAGTGGGGGGAAGCAATTAGTTGCATCACTAGTCGGCGATCTGATAAGCTTATGCTTATCCGATAGTCAACTAGTCGCTGATTAGTAGATTCTTGGATTTACGTTGCAGCCTAAGCCCAAACATCTACACTGCAGATAAATAGCCCCTTAACTCAGGCATGGTGAGCCCATATCCCTGGCTTGCTTCAGGATTTTAAGGGCAGTGTAGATGTATCCTTAGAGCTGTGGTGTCCAACTAGTTCTGAAGCAGTAACCACTATAGTGGCTACTTCCATAGCAAACTAGCCACATTAAACCGGCCAAATAGCCACATGTGGCTAGTGGCCAGTGTGCTGGATATCATGGCCTTGGAGGCTGTATTTATACTTATACATATTGTTTATGGAAGCATACATAGGCCATGCATTTCTTTGGATTGTTTCTGTTTATTATTGTAATGGTTATTTTCTTCCTTAAATTGATTTGTTCTTCAATTTAAATTTCAATAGTGAGCTTTTGCCTTGTGGTTGACCCAGTAGAAACTTGTGTCTGGAAGAAAAAAGGAAACACCATGGACCAAATAAAGAAAAACTGAACTAGCATACTATGTCACTGATATAGGTCTTTTTCTCTAATAGAACATATGTAATTATGTATCTTCCACGTGTTGCTGAATCTCCATTTTGTAAATATGAAGCTGCATGTTTTAGATGAAAGAAGCACTTTGTATAAGAAATCTTGTGAATTGAGGAAATACTTTCAGTGATCACAATTCAAGGGACTGTAGATAATTTTCTGACAAGTATTTCTAACTTTATAGGTTATTTATCTCATGGACATAGTAGATCTGTGGCTTTCCTTCACCCTTGTTATGTGGTAAACATGATTCATAGTCTGATGTCTGCAAACCTAGATTTGTCAGGAGTTGCAAATGATCTGAGACTTACCTTGGTTAGTGATTAAAATATACCGTTTATTTCTAGATACTTTTGTCTACATACTTAAAAGCTTGCTCTGAGTTACGTAAGCCTAAATATTTTGCTATCAGGTTCCTTTCCCACTAAAGCTTTCATCACTCAAAATATTTACAATTTATCTTTTGTAAATGTAGAATTTCTCTTATCCTCTGTGTCTAGTTGGATAAAATAAGTCTAAATCTGCTTTAGTTGCTCTAGTTTCGCCAAAGCTAAACCAGTCTGCCTTACACATCACAATTTTTTAAATCCAAAGTATTTTTTTTTTCTGGAAAAGTTGAAGAGACTCTGTCAGTGTTTGGGATATAATTTTAATTGTTGTCTGTGTTTAGATTTATTGCAGCTTCCAAGCAGCTTGGCCTGGAAACCCTGTATTTGTTTTAATCTGTTTTGGAGACAAATTGCTGTTTTGGAGACGATTGCTGTCTTTGACTATTTGGGGGCGTTTTCTTGTTGGAATTTGAGTATTAAACCAATTTCTATATGTTATCCCTTGGAAATTCTTAGTGTCACATGCTGTGGTAAGAGACCAGTACTAACTGGATGTAAGAGTCCAGAAATGTACAATGGTATTGTGCACAACCAGGCCCACTGACTGGGGGGAGGGGCAGTGTGCAGCAGCAGGTAAAGGGGGCAACTGCCCCAGAGTCCCCTGCTATTTCAGCAGGGGCAGCAGCCAGAGCCCTGGGCCCTTTAAATTGCTGCAGGAGCACCATGCCATGTGCTTGGGCGGGCGGGTGTGCCACAGTCTGGGCTGTGCTGAGGGCTGGATACTTCCAGAACCACCCCCTTCTGCCCAAGGTTCCACTCCTTCCAGGGGGGCCTGGCAAGGCTGTGAGCCCCACTATGCACAACTTAGTCACCACATGAAACAACCTGCTTTTTAGATTTAGAAGACTCTATGGTATGCAAAGTGTCCAACTTGTACATGATGCAGAGATATGTACTGATGCAGAGATGTTGGGGGAGGGATAGCATTGGCCTGCTAAACCCAGCGTTTGTGAGTTCAATCCTTGAGGGGGCCATTTAGGGATCTGGAGCAAATCCGTCAGGGATGGTACTTGGTCCTGCCGTGAAGGTAGGGGACTGAACTTGATGACCTCTCAAGGTCCCTTCAGTTCTATGAGAGAGGTATATCTCCACATATTATTACAGTAAAACTCCAATAGTCTGGCATCCAATTGTACAGCACTCCCAATAGTCCGTTTTATAGTACCTCCTAATAGTCCGGCATATTTGATAATCTGGCACCATCTTGGTCCCAAAGGTTCCGGATTATCGGAAGTCTACTGTATTACTGTGGCAGGTCAGTGAGCTCTCACATGGGTACAGACAAAGGTTCTGTCTACACTGCTACTTTGGTCAGTATAACTTGTAGGACACTCCTATGTGATAGATTAAATTGACCGAAGTCCTGGTCGGTGAGTCAGTCAGAGAGCTGCTCCCACCAAAATAGCTACTGCCATTTGTGGAAGTGGTTTTATCAGATCAATGAGAAAGCTCTCTCCCACCAACATAGAGTGATCTTACAGTGGCGCAAGTGCATTGGTGCAGCTGTAAGCTCGCTGGTGTGCATGACCTAATTAAAATGTATAAAGTGGAGAAGGAAGATGATGCTCACCTACGGGCCATGTGATCTAGAGCAGTGCACGCAGGTGTAGGATCCAGAGTTCCACTTACTCTATACATAGGCCATTGTACTTGGCACAGTATATAGTGGAGCCTTTTGTTTAAAGGTAGTCTCTTGGAAACATTTACAAGTTCCCACATAGTCACTGGGATTGATTCAAAATTTGCTGTGCCTCACGGAGATGCAGTATAGGTTTAGCAATCCAAATTTAAAGTCTCAAAACTGAAAATGTTGTTCAAAAGAGAGTTTAGCTGCATACATAACGTAATGCTTAAAATCTAGACTAATTGCACTGTGTGTGTGAGTAGAGTGATGAAAGGCATTTATGAGTCACAGGTCTTATGTAGCTCTGAGGGAATGCTATAGTAATCAAATCTGTGTACCACCCAGGCACTGAAAATTCAAATCCAACCCACAGCAGAAGTAAAAAAAGGAGGCATCTTGCTACAGTCTATCCCTGTTTTAGGTTATTTTATTTGGGGGAAATATAATCTGAGTACAACAGAATATTCAGAAGATTATCCAGTTGTATTTTATTTTATTTTTAAAGGGGGAAAAATACACATCTGGTTCTTAAGGTGAGGGGATAGATGGGAATTAGGTACAGATGAATTGGGGGAAGAGGGAGAGGTATTTGGGACAACAGTCAGGGGAGATGCAACACAAAAAGGTGGTAATGGAGAAGTCGGTTGGGAGTTACCCTGGCATATGTGGTGGGATTAAGGGAGTGGAAACAGCGTGACACTGGGAGGCTGGCAGGATCAGTGGGAGGGATTGGAATAGGGGCCATCTGTCAGTCCCACATTCTCCCACAGGTGTACCAGGATCTAGGGGAAGGGTGGTTGAAGGTGAGTGTGTTCTTCTCTCTTTAGGTCATCTTGGGTGGCCCTGCCCTTGGGTAATCTGACCCCCCCCCCTTTTCCTGTCTCTCCCCATGTGGGAACCAGGATCTGGGGAAAGGTTACTGTTCAGGGGTTTCTGATTTCCACTGCTCTGTGCATATGGCAGGATCTCCAGGACATCCTCCCTTAGGTGTAAGACCCTGTCTCCCTGCCCTCTAATGTGAGCGGAGATCTGGGGGGCCCTTACCCTTTTGGAGTGAGGCACTGAAGTAGAGACGTTAAATTTAGTCAATGGAAAATCCATTGACTAGTTGATTAAACTAGACAATAAATGGAGGAGCCACAGTGGGGTTCGTTCTCGGCCCAGGAGCTAGCCCCACTCTGGCTCTGCCTTTTAAATGTATTTAGAGCTTGTTGGTCTGTTGGCCCTTAATACATTTAAAAGGCTAAAGCACAGCAGCAGGGACCCAGTGCAAACCAGGACTGCTGATTCCTAGCTTGTGCCAGATTCTCTCCCCCCTCCACCTCCCGCTGCGCTTCTTATTTTTAAATGTATTAAGAGCCTGCCAGCTCTTAATACGTTTAAAAAGCAGAGGTTCAGCGTCTGATTTCCAGCTTACGCCTGGTCCCGCTACGCCCTGTCCCCCTGTGGAAACGGTGCTGGGGGGGAATGGGCTTTTACGTTGGCTCTCCCCAGCACCGGCTCCTGTTCCCCACCCCTTACTACCTCTAATGCAGGCAGCAAGGGTGGGGGAGTGACTAGTTGAGGGACTAGTCGATTATCGGATAAGCTTTTGCTTATTGGATAGTCAAGTAGTCGCTTGCATCTCTACTCTGAACACCTCTAATTTTGGCCCCCCCCTTGTGGGATCTGGGGCAGGGGGCATGTTTCTCTAAAGGGGTCTGAGCTTCTTTGCCCGTGCTTGTGGGATCTGGAGGGTCTTGTCCTGGGGGGGAAGAGTCAGAGCTCTTCCCCCTTCCATTGGCCCTCTTGTGAGCTGGCATTTGGAGAAGCCCTGCCCCTGAGTGGGAGCTGAGAACAAATATGTTGGGAGGATGGGGGGGGGGGAGGGGTGAAGAATTGAGAACTGACAGACTTGATGAATATCATAAACTTTCAGGCACTGGGGTGTGGGGATGGAGCACTTCCATGAATGGAGCAACTAACCTCTTTCAGAACTATCATTTTAGATTGTATTCATCTCTATCAAGTGTCTTCATTCAGCTGAGAACCTTGAGATGAATGGGTCACTTGACACTGCTCTGAGGCTCGTATGCTACAGATAGATGTATAGAGCCTCTTCCCTCCAACATGCCTCTACTACCTGCAAAAGAGGCTTCCTTTCAGGATTAGCCTATGCTGGGAAAACTGCACTTTGGAAAATGTCTAAATGGCAGTGTTGCTAGGAGCTGCAGACACTGAAGGTTGATCCTTGGACTTGCATGCTTCCCATTCCGTGGCAGGGAACTTGGAAGCCAGAGATCCCCAACATGAGCAGGGAGCATAACAGAGCCTAGGTTCACTGGCTCCAGGATCTGGCAGTTTCCCTGCCATGGAACTGTGGATTTTGGAACATGGGCAGCGTGCCTGTGTTGTGAGAGAATGTCAATAGATTCAATGAGATGTTTTGCCTCAGTGAATTAATATTTTCTGACTTAATTTAGTTTGGGCAGAAAATTTTCAATCAGCTCTGTAAAGAACTCCTTTCTTTTTAAAGGTCAACTGTAAATGCTCTAACATTTGTGTAATTGTTTGGATTGCCTTTGGTGCATGAATACATGCGTCCGTGGAGCCTCAGCCAATTTGGGAGCTTTTGCACAAGTGCTAGAACCTTTGTCGGAGGAACAGAGGGGCAGGGTCCCATGGATAGAGTGATCTGAGGGAACTCAAATATTCTGAGTGCCCACAGTCCAAATAAATCTTAGTTTATCTCTGGATGTATCTTGTGGGGTCACAAAATAGGCTTAATGACCAAATTTGGGCTTGAGTCAGGGAGATACTTCATACTTCCCAAGAGATACTCCACCCCCCAATAAAAACAGCTTTTCTTAAAGTTCACTATTCTACCAATGTTTTGGGGGCACACCTCCCTGGCTTCCAAAGTTCCAGTAGCTTCCTGGAACAGGAAAAGGTCCAGGAGGATGATGTGGGAATGGTGGCAGAGAGGAGGGGAATATTTTGCAAGTGGAGAATAAGGAAGGAAAGAAATTCACTAGTGTTCTCTCTTATGCTGAAAGTTACTTTATAAAGACCATATAATAAAACTGTCTAATTCTGGGGACATAGGCCACGTCTAAGATGCCTCTCACTGGTCCACTAAGCAACTGCATTTAATAGTACGACTGTTTTCTCCATTGCTTCATAACAAAATCTGTTTGGGGAAGGCCCACTTAAGATTCACATAGCAAAAATGCAGCATAGTGCTGAGAACAGAGGGCTGTTACTTAGAAAACCTGGACTCTATTCCTTGCTCTGACACTGACTTTCTGGGAGCTCCTCTGCTGTCACTTCAGCTTTTCTGCCCCTTTTGACCGGATGAGAAAGTTTGCCTCTCCTGAAAAAGACACAAAGGCACCATCTTTCTGCCCCTTGCACCTTTGGAAAGGAAGGGGAGGCCTCTATTACTGTCACAACAAGCAAAGAGCATGGCCATAGAGTGTGAGAGGGGAAGGGCCCAGTGTCATGGTGTGTCTAGGATTATGAACTTTCTTGATCTGGGCTTGAAATCAGGTGGAGAAGTGGGATTAGAAGGATACAGGTCGGGAGTGGACAGGTAATTTGTGTGCAATAGGTGTGGTGATGGAACTTAACGTCAAAAAGCATAACCAGATCAATTTTGTTGTAAAGCACTCTTGCCATCTGGCATAAGTGCTAAAATGAATGTCTAACTAATTTGATCAAAAAATAGAATATCCCAGCAGACAGTTGAACAGACCAGAAAACTTAGTAGTATCTGATAATGAGCATTTGTGGCATTAATAGTAAAAATAGCTCAGGATTGCAGTCACGAGAATTACATTGAAACTGTTTTAACAAAAAAAGCATGGAGTAATTGGAATCCTTGGATTTCTCTCCCTCCTCTGCACCCCCTCCCACCTTGTCCCAAAAAGGAAAATCATTTCTAAAACCTTCTTTCCCCTTATCCCCAATCCCATGGCAGCATTTTTTAGAATATATATTTTAAGCAATTTGTGTAGTCCTAAAAAACTCATTCTTAATATAGGAAATATACAAAAAACACGTATTGGAGTGGATACCTTAGTTCAAAAAGACCTATTACTCTTTTAGGGTCCTTTCTTTTGTCTTGGTTATCAGGATAATATGGAAAATAAACTTTTTTACTTTGAGAGCCTCTGTTCTCTCATCTCGTCTTCTGAACATCTTAGTTATTTTGATAAAACAGGACAACTCTTAGTTTGGGACCTTGGCCTTTCTCTAAATGTATGCATTGTATACATTATGTAGATTGTAAATGATAGATACCTAAATATAATCTTTCAAGTTCAGGAGCATAGTAATAAAACTTTCAATAAATATTGTTTGCTCAGAATCTTAATCCATATGCATGCCAAGAATATGGATATTTGCTCTGGACCTAGCTTTGAATAGCGTTTTCCTTTCGTCACTGCCTGGCAGTAGCTACAGTGAATTTTCAAGACATTGTAAATATAGTGAGACCTGCAGAAATGGGACTTTCAGGAAAAAGAGAAAATCTGCTTGGAGTGCTTCACAGAGGGAACTTTTATTGTAGATTCCTAATTTCACCAGATGAGGGGAAACTCTTATGTAGAAAACTAAATTACAGTAAAACTCCATTGGTCCGGCATCCAATGCTCCGGCACTCCTGATGGTCCGGTACCATCAGGAACCCGAAATGCTCCTGCTGCTGGACAGTTGGAGCTGCTCTGCCCCCGGCTTCCCCGATTCAGCTGCTGCTGAAACTGACCAGCAGCTGAATCGGGGAAGCCGGGGGCAGAGCAGCTGGGGTGCTGCCGGGCTGGTCCCGTAGCGCTGCCCCTCGGGGCTGCGGGACCAACCTGGCAGCACCCCAGCTACTCTTGGGGATACCTGGGGAAGAGCAGCTGGAGTGCTGCCAAGTTGTTCTCACCACGCCGAGGGGCAGTGCTACCAGACCAACCTGGCAGCACCCCAGCTACTCTGCCCTGGGCATCCCCGATTTAGCCGCTGCTGAAACTGACCAGCAGTGGCTGAATCGGGGATGCCTGGGGCAGAGCCGGACTGTCGGAAGGGGGGGCTATGAGGAGTCTGGGGTGACATCCGCCCACCCCACTCCAGATCCCTCATAGCCCCCCCTTCTGATAATCCAGCATATCTGATAATCCGGGCACATCCTGGGTCCTAAAGGTGCCGTATTATTGGAAGTTTACTGTAGTTTGATGTCCTGTGGCACTCATGGCATTTCTTCATGGAAGAAAGTGCTCATGTTTGTCAACAGAACACTGATTTACAGCTCCTTAAAGTACTGTGTTGCAGTAACTTCTCCTTTAACAGAGGAAGGCTGGGCCCATATACATATCTCAACTAGTTTGACTAAGATTTGCCAAATAATAAAGGATTTTAATGTCTATACTGGATAATCCTTAATTTTTCCTCTGCAATCTGTTCCATTTTTCAGTTTAGTGGAGTGGTTTTTTGTTTGTTTGTTTGTTTGTTTTATGTCCTCAACTTTGCAGTCAGGAAATAGCCATGAAACTCCCTGGCAAAATATGATCTCTCTTTGGTGGGTGGCCTGCATATAAGATGAGAACCTACTGCCATCAGTTGCTCTGTTGGCTCAAGAGGCAGAGATCTATGGTGTAGCTCTTAAGGTTCCAACTGTGCTGATTATTGATGTGGGGATCAGTATGTTAAAAGAATGCTGTGGTTGCAAAATCAAGAATTCAGACTAGGAAGTGTCAGAATTAAGACTGCATTCCTTTATGCATACGTAGAAAGGGATTAATTAAGGTTCTGCCCCTTGTGCATATGCAGTACGGTACTCTCATACTATTTTTCCCCTAGAAGACTCTATGCTTTATTCAGGGTATGTCTAAACTACATCCCTCTGTCAAAAGATGGATGTAAATTAGGCAGATCGAAAGCGCAAATGAAGTGGGGATTTAAATATCCCACGCTTCAATTGCGTAATCATTTCACAGCGGTCTTTTGAAAAAGGGTATTTTGAAAGTGAAACCGCCATCGAGACATGGCTCTTTCGGGGGAAAAAAAACACCCCACCTTTTTCGAAAGATCCTGTACGCATTTTTTGAGCCGTACAGGATTTTTCGAAAAAGGGATTTTTTTTGAAAGAACCGCGTCTAGATGGCGGCTTCACTTTCGAAATACCCTTTTTCGAAAGACTGCTGTGAAACAATTATGCAAATGAAGCATGGGATATTTAAATCCCCGCTTCATTTGCACTTTTGATCTGCTTAATTTACATCCATCTTTCGACAGAGGGATGTAGTTTAGACATACTCTCAGTGTATAGGATGGATGGTGCTCGGAATGAATTAGGATTGTACAGAAGAGAAGGCTATATTATCTCTTGACTCTTTGCCTCCATTAATTACAAAAGTTGGAAATGTGTAGTAAATGAGACAAAGGACTGTAAGAAGAGAAATGGTGGTCTCATAGTTAAAGCTGTTGAATGCCACCTTCTATAATTTAATTTTATCTCTGCATCTGCCATGGAATTCCTATATGATTCTAGGAAAGTAACAGAAACCAAACTTTTTTTTTTTAAACTGGTGGATAGTAATTGTGGGTGGTGTGGTGGGTTCCCCCCTTCTTCTCTCTTCTCTCTCTCTCTCTCCTGAGTGCTACCTTCAGATGCTTGGGACCAGTTTTCAGAAATGCTGAATGCTCAAAAGTGCAGCTGAAGTCAATGGGATCTGTGTTCGGAACCTAAAAAGTTCTAACTGCTAAATATTCTGAAGCATCTAAGTCTGATTGGTAAAATCCATTCTAGCTACTGGACTCACATCAGACACCCAAATTTAAAGTTCACTTTTGATCTTGGTCTCTCCCTGCCAATTTAATATCACCATTAAATTGGGGATATTAGTATATCAGTACCTCACTGGAGAATTGTGAAGCTAAATTTGTTAATATTTGTGAAACACTCAGACCCTGCAATGATGAACACTGTAAATAAGCCAATAAGAAAATTAGCATTCAGTTTTTAGAACTGTCCGATGAGTGCCATAAATGACAAGAGGGCACACATTGAATGATAAAGATAAGAAAAAAATTTAGTAACCAGTTCATCAAGCACTGTCCATCTTGTGCAATGAATGAGGCAAGGATCCTATGGAAGACATACAAATGATCACTTAACTAAAGACTGAATCATAATGCATATGCGCAAGAGGCTCAAATTAAGGTTGCATGGGCAGCTTCAATTCTGCATTTCCTAGCTTTGAATGCTTGACTTTGAAATCTTAATGTGTTTGATTTTTTTTTTTCAAATGCTATTTGTAATTACATTGGTTACACAAGAGCTAGTCTACATCTCATCATGTTTTTTTTGAGAAAGCATGGTGTTATTTTGCATCCCAAGTTCACAAGTAACTTCAGCCTTCTCAAATGTCCAGAAACTGACATTTTTCACATGATGGTAAAGCAGGGAAGTGTAGAAAAGTATGCATTGCATCAACACTGTATATGCCCCTGTCACAGGTGCAGACTATGTAGGAATCAGATTTCTGGCTGCATTTCACAGCCATTAATGCTGTGAGGCTTTTTTAAAATAAGAAATTACTGCTTGTCTTTAGCCTGGGCAAATACAATGTGTAGAAATTGCAACAAAATGGTGAGCCTACAAAAACATCAGTGTTAGCAAGAAGACACCTAATTAAATTTAAAGAGAACACATTTCAAGGGACATTGTTTTAATCACAGTTCCACTTGAAGTGTTTGCCTATTAGTGTTTCATGTAATATCCAAGATTGATACCTAAAAAATGGAAAGATTTATTTTTATCTCTTCAGTTCTTCTTCGAGTAGTTGCTCCTGGCCATTCAAATGAGGTGTGTGCGCGCCACGTGCACAGTTCAGCGGAGAGTTTTTCCCCTAGCAGTACCCATAGCGCCAGCAGGTCGCCCTGTGGAGTGGCGCCGCTATAGCAACAGATAAGTACACCTGCTCCCCCTCCAGTTCCTTCTTACCGCCAGTGACGGTTGGTTGGAGCGTGTCAATTTCAGTTAGTTACCTTTCCCCTTGTTTAATAGTTTCTGTAATTATCCCTTTAGTTAGGTACTTAGTGTTTGATTTTCCTTTGCTCCCCCGCCCCCGCTACAGGGGGTAGGGAATGCCAGGACCACACGGATTTAAGCCTTGTGCGTCCTGCGCGAAGTTTATGCTGAGAGGCAACCCCCATGACAACTGCTTAAAGTGTCTGGGGGAGGGTCACTTGACACATACTTGCCGAATCTGTCGGGCATTCAAGCCCCGCACGAAAAAAGACAGGGATTCGCAATTAAAACTCTTACTGATGGAGGAGGCTCTGCAGCCGGCACCGGCTCTTCAAACTGCGTCAGCTAGTGTACCGGACATAACGACTGCCGTGCCGGTATGCCATGAGGCATCGGTGCCTCAGACACCAGCACCGAGACAGCGCTCACAATCCCCAGCCCCAAAGAGGGCTAAGGATTCAAGGGGTCGGTCGTCTGGCTGGAAGCCTAGCACAGGCAAGCACCATCATCAGCAGAGATCAGAGAGGTCCGATCCTCCTCCCTCTGGGACTCAAAAGAATGTTTCTGCTGGTAGCCCAGGCGTGGTGTCAATGCACTGACCTTCTACGCCTGAGACTTTCAAAGCGGCTCATGACTTGATCCACCTCATGGCCTCCCCACACTCAGCGCTTGGACTAGTGGGAACACCGGGGGCCGTGATGGCACCGGTTGCCCCTCTGCAGGGTGAGCCTTGGCCAGTGGCGATGCCGCAGCCTCTCCTTGTGCTGCCGCCCCGGCCACTTCGTTACCGGCACCCCTGTCAGATGCACAGTGGACGTCGTTTCCTGGGGCTCCACCGCTGCAGCACCCCCCGATCTGCCGCTCGGTGCCGTGTCAAGCAGGGGCACCACGCCCACCATCGGCGCCTGCTACCCTAACGCCGGCCCCGGCACCGCTGCAATTGCCAGCATCCACCGCGGAACCGGTGTCAGTTTCAACACGGGTGCGGGCATCCGCTTGTGCGCTAGTGCCAGGATCCGGCTAGTGGTAGGCACTGGTGTCAGGCTTGTTCGGCTTGCAGCCCGCCTCGGCACCGGCACAGCCACCGGCGTTCGCTCCTGCAGGAGCACTCGCCCCAGCACTGGCTTTCCTCGCGGCACCACCTGCTGTGCCGGC
>CM057847.1:41697206-41715950 GCA_030068395.1 Apalone spinifera
TGTCATAAGGAGGAGGGAGAAAAATTGTTCATCTTGGCCTCTGAGGATAGAACAGGAAACAATGGGCTTAAACTGCAGCAAGAGAGGTTTAGGTTAGACATTAGGAACATTTTCCTAACTGTCAGGGTAGTCAAACACTGGAATAAATTGTCCAGGGAGGTTGTGGAATCTCCATCTCTGGAGATATTTAAGAGTAGGTTAGATAAATGTCTATCAGGGATGGTCTAGTCAGTATTTGGTCCTGCCATGAGGGCAGGGGGCTGGACTCAATGACTTCAAGGTCCCTGCCAGTCCTAGTATTCTATGATACGTACATATAATATTTTCAAGAAGCGTTGATGCATTTGTGAAATAACTTCACCATGCTAAAGATGTATGTAACAGCTGTATTTCCATTTTTAACATTAATAGTCAAGTAATTAAGAAAGAGTACGTCTCACCATTGTGTCAAAGCATCGCCAAAAGTCAGCCTTAAAACTGTACTCTGTAAACAGCAATGAATGCTTTGTGTAGGAAATTTAGAGTAAGCCATGAAATGCAAGTTAGAAAATAGTTTTAGCCAAGAGTCAAGACAACCTGTTGACGATTTAATTTATTTGTTTTACAATTACATTAGAAATTCTAACCCATTTCAATGCAAGCTGTAATCATTATTGGATATGAATTGTAAAGCAATTTTTCCCCTGAAAAAATAACTGTAGAAAAAAACATCACAAAGCAAATAGCTTTACGTTTCTCGGAAAGAAACAAAAAATCAGCACATGCTATTCCAGAACTTAAACCAATATCTAATTTTATACTACATGCTGTGACAACTTTGTTGCCTATGGTCCATATTTCAGAAGTTTAGAACATACACCACCTGTTTCTGACCAGTGTTCAAATTGTTTCTATTGTACAATCAACAGCTGCTGAAGGGTCTAAAATATCAAGGATTAGGAATGGACAATTATTAATGGCTATATTACACTAAGACCAAAAGCTTTCTGCTAAAGTTCTATGTATTTCACAAATAGATCAACACTTCTTCCAAACATATATATACACACACATTTCACACTGCTTTCTTCATTTTGTTTTTAAGACATTTACTGTAACTCAAACCTGAGGGTGGTTTTACCTGCAAGAAAAGCAAATAGTTGTGCCACTCTGCTTCTGCTAGGGACAGCAGATCTCGTAAGAACCCTGTATGTAAGCTTCCAGATCACTGCATTGGTGAAGAAGTTCTTAGCAGAGGATTTTCAAATTCTCATGTGTGTAAACTCATGCTTATTATTCATCCAAGAAGCTATACAATATCTTACTGTTAGAACATTTTTGTGGAGAGATTAAAAAGTCTGCAACGACAACAGGAAATGTCTCAACCAGAGATGCTAAGCATGCACATTGCAAGCCAAGAAGGAAACCAAAGATGCAGTAAAGTGAACGTTGACAATTTAATCAAGTAAAATCTGGAAAGTAGCATCTGGCAAAAATTAAAGAAAGACTATTGATGACATTTATCAAGCAATTAATTGTTTAAAAATAAAGTTTAAGACCTAACACAAAGCATATTTATAAATTGATATATTCCCAGCAGACTTTCAGAAGTGTGATGACCTATAAGGGCTTGTCTCCATGTCAAATTTATTGTGGATCAACTTGAAATAGTCCTCATTAAAATGTCTAACAGACACATACAAAATGTTTTGTAACAAATCTTGCTTTTCAATGCATGTTATAAAACCCACTTTTACTTAGTGTTTATTTACTTCCAGGTGAACTTATCCACAGACAAACCTGCCAACAGGGGGTAGAGGGGAAGGGGCAAAAGGGACTCCTGACCCAACGCCCAGAGATTTAAAAGGTCCTGGGGCTCCCAGCTGCC
This sequence comes from Apalone spinifera, assembly GCA_030068395.1. Classification (NCBI taxonomy): domain Eukaryota; kingdom Metazoa; phylum Chordata; order Testudines; family Trionychidae; genus Apalone; species Apalone spinifera. Next base: position 41,699,074 of record CM057847.1, read on the forward strand.
TCTACAGCAGCAATGACTGCAGCCAGATCCCCAGATTCCTGGGTGGTGCCAAACAAGTGGCTGGGAGAAGCTAGCCCCCAGCCCTGCCCCTTCTGTCCAAGTACCCACCTGTTCCAGGGGCCCAGAGCCACTCCACACACACACCTTGCCCAGGGCAATGTGAAATCTGTCAGCTGTCCACAGCAAAATAGATGTGAACACATCTGAGCCCTGTACCAAGTCTTGCACATCTTCCTACAAGTATCCCATACTACTTTGCTGTCTCCCTTGGTTGCCTGTATACCTCATTCCTCTCTGGAATCAATCTGATGGGATGTCACTTCACTGTTTAAGAAGGTTATCCACAGCCAAGTGCTGTTCTTTGTGATTCCAACTCTGTAAACTCTCTAGTAATGCATCATGCTGCTGTTCTGTGATCCTGTACTACGGCTGTGGCATTTTAGACCTCTGAGGAGAGAAGCTTTACCTAGCACAGCTGGCTGACAGTGAACCAGCATGCAAGCAAGTGTCATGGCAATTGTTCAGTAACAGACACAACCAGAACACTTCCCAGGGCTTCAGGGAAAGAGAGGAGCTTCACCTGGGACTACAATTTGTCTGAATAGAGAAGTAGCACACACTGATGTTATGAAGAGCTTGACTGTTCTTTGCTAGATGTGTCATCACTAGTATTTGTTGCAGATAATCTGACTAACCCAAAATGGCCTTGATGAACCTTGAGCCAGACAGTCATGAGAGTCCCAAACCACCTCCATTCAGAGCAGAAGGATGAATCTGAACTACAAGCAGAGATTCACACTGTAGATAGGACCTATTCCTGGAAGTGTTAAAATGACGTCTCAAAATACAGAATAGCAAAAGAGCAGCTTACATATGTTGGGTACAGTAAGAGTGTCTCTATATTGCACGTTTCACTGATGGCTGGGTTTTTAAGTCTTATCCCCAGTGCTTAACGCAAAGGTGGCATTGAAAACTGTACAAACTCTATTAATTGCTACAGTAGAGAAAACCCCAGACAGAGTGTCTATGCCTCCTGTCTCATACTCCCATCACAGTGCTCATTAGTCTTTGTCCTCCATAGAGTCACTTTCCCTCCCTTTCCAGGGATGTGTAAGGTTAACCACTAAGCATCATCCTTAATGGGCAATGCTTATTGGTTCCAGTTAACCATTAATCAGTAGGGCATCCTAACCCTAACCCTAACCCTAACCCACACCCGCTTTAATCAGTTACACTCCCACCCGCCACCATACTCTCCTTTAATCAGTTAACTCTTCACAACCACTGCTACTGCAACAGAGGGTGGAGGGAAGGCAGCACCACAAAGCCGGTGCTGGGGAGAAATCGGCTTTTAAGCCAGCTCCCCCCAGCACCGGCCCCATTACCTCTGGAGGAGGCAGCAAGGAGGGGGCAGGCAGGTCTGCGGAGCCAGCACACGAGAAGCCGGATAGAAAGCCAGTTTCCCATGAGTATCAGCGCCCTCTGCTCCCCTCACCCTCCATGCTGCTGTCTCTCTATCAGCAGGTGTGGAGGTGGCTCTGTACACTGCCGTTCTCCCCCACCCACAGTCACATTGCTGCAAGCACCAGGAGGAGCATGTTCCTGCACTGCCCTCGCTTGGCAGCTCTGCCTCCACAGCTCCTATTAGCCTGAAATCATGGCCAACGGGACCTGTGGAGGGCGGTGGCTGCAGGTTAGCGTGGGACAGCACAGGCCATATGGAGCCGCCTATTCCCCCGCCACACACCAAACAGGAGCCACCCCAGGTAAGTGCCCTGCTCCTCACTACCTGCCCCAGCCCTCTTCCATACCTAAGTCACACTCAGGCCCCACATCCCAATCCAGAGCCCCAACCATGTGCTCGCTCCAATACTCTAGCACCTCTAGCACCCTCCTAGACCCCACACTCCAACCCCTAAAGCCTTCTATTGCACCTTAGCTGCCACCCAGATCCCACACCACCACTCCAACCTCTTACTCCACGCTTGCTCCACACTGCAAGCCCCAAAGCCTATACCCCTAGCCAGAATCCTCATCTGCCCAACCCTGGACCCCTCAGCCATGCCCCCACCATAGACCATCTATGTGCAGAATGAGTTTTGTTATGAGCATCAATATGAAGGTGTGTGTGTGTGTGTGTGTGTGTGTGTGTCACATACATCTTCATATTGGTGCACATAAAATTTATTCCACACATGGGCATAATAAAAGAAGAGAGAGAACACTGCTCCAGGGACAAAGTCCAAGCAAAATTCTAGGAACATGGCTTCTGACCTTTTGAAATTCTGCCACCAAAACTGGTCATCCCAGGTTTGCAGTACCAGCCTGTCCCACTGGACAGTGCTACATGGCAAAAACAAAAAGCAGTGCTTCTGAGTGAGTCTGCTCCAGTGAAAGTCAAGGAAGTGTAATTCTTTTCAGCCTCCTCCTCCTTCACGTGCCCTTATTATCCTGATTTCTTTAGCCAATGCACAACTGGAGGTATTATGCTCACAGTCTTTATAATGCATGACAACAAGGATTGCCTCCTCATCAACACTTCCTCCATGCTGCCTTCAGAGCTTTAAAAGTGGCACTGGGATCACAGAGACAGGAAGGCTAATGGGGTGAAACAAAATATAAGAGGAAGTTACTCACTTTGTGCAGTAACAATGGTTCGAGATGTATGCCACTGTGGGTGCTCCACTGCAAGTGTCAGGCTAGTCCTCGCACCGCAGATCGGAGTCTTCAACAGCAGTAGTCAGCTGGACAGTGCATGAGCGGTCAGCAGCTCACAACATTCGTGCCCTTTCTCTTGTGCGTGCGGTCTGGCTTCTGCCAGTTCCTCTCATCCGCCCGAGTATCTGAAACAATAATTACCGAAATAGAAAGATTCCGAGGTGGGGAGGAGGGCAGGTAGTGGAGTACCCACAGGGACACACATCTCAAAGAACCATTGTTACTGCACAAAATGAGTAACTTCCTCTTCTTCGAGTTATGTCCCCATGGGTGCTCCACTGTAGTGATTTTGTAGCAGTGATCAAGAGCCCCAGGATGGCAGGTCTCAGTGTCGTGGTCTAATGGCTGTGGAAAAAACAGCCACAACCACCGCTGAATCTGAGGCCCAATGATGGAGTATCGCATAATGCTTCATAAAGGTGGCGTTCAAAGACCACATGGCTGAGCAGCAAATGTCCAGAAGAGGAACTCCCTTCAGGAATGCTACAGACATCGACATGATTCTAGTAGAATGAGCCCTAAGTGTTGTAGGAAGTGGACCACATTGGTTGTGGCTGACATATGGCCCATGAGCTGTAGGCACGTGAGGATGGATACAGTAGGGCTTAAGGTAAGTATTGCAACCAGATCTTGTATAGCTTCATACCTCTGCATAGGTAAGTAGGCTCTCACCGTGATGGAGTCCAAATGTGCTCCTATGAAATCTAAATTTTGGAGTAGGCTCTAGGGTCTATTTCTGGTCATTGACAATCAGACTTAGAGACTCGAATGTCTGTCTTGCCATCACAACCATGTGGGAGGTTTCAACTTTGGTTGGACCCTTCAAAAGGCAGTCGTCGAGATAGGGGAAGATTACCACACCCTGGCGGCGGAGGTGCGTGGCTACCACCGCAAGTGTTTTGGAAAAGACTCTGGGTGCTGAAGAGAGTCCAAACAGTAGAACTTGATATTGGAAGTGGTCTTCCCCTGACTACGAAATGGAGGACCCTTCTGTGAGTAGGATGGATTGTCACATGAAAATATGTGTCCTGAAGGTCGAGAGCTGCAAACCAACCCCCGTGGTCTAGCGCTGGAATTATGGTTGCAAAAGTCATCATTTTGAAATGATGCTTTCGCAGGTAGCGATTGAGTTCCTGAAGATTGAGTACAGGCCTCCAACCTCCCATTTTTTTTCCTGGGTGAGGAAGTAATTGGAATAAAAGCCTCTGCCCCTGAACTCGTATGGTACCCCTTTCCACTGCTTCGACTGTAAGGAGGAGATGGACTTCCTGTTGTAATTGGTACTCGTGAGAAGGGTCCCTGAAGAGGGATGGGAAGGTGGAGAGGTAGGGGGTATTGATGTGAATGGGATGGTATAACCTGTTGAGACTCTCTCGAGAACCCACTGGTCAGTGGCGATGTTGGCCCAATGTTGGTAAAATGGTTTGATCCGGTGATGGAAAATGGCGACTGTGGAGTTGGTGTGGTGCCGGGGGGGCAGAGGGAGCGCGGTGCCGTTTGCAAGCCCTTGACCAGGTTGTCGAACATGCTACTTGTTAACAGGCTGAGTGAAACTATGGTTATTTTGGGAGCACCTCTTTTGGAGTCTGTGTCTCATTCATTGGTGCGGATTGAATGGACATTGATGGTATCTGGACTGCAAGAAGTCATAATGCCTTTGGAATGGTGTGCATCTCTTGAGGGGGGAAGGATGGCTCAGTGGTTTGAGCATTGGCCTGCTAAACCCAGGGTTGTGAGTTCAATCCTTGTGGAGGCTGTTTAGGAATGTGGGGCAAAAATTTGTAAGGGGTGGTACTTGGTCCTGCTGTGAAGGCAGGGGACTGGACTAGATGACCTTCAAGGTCCCTTCCAGTTCTAGGAGATAGGCAATCTCCTTTTAAAAAAAAAAAAGAATGGGAGCATGTACATCCCCAACATTGGAAGAGATGGAGTGGAGGACCTCATCTGTCTTTTCTGCAGAGTTTTTGTTTGTCAAAAGGGAGGTCCTCCACCTTCATCTGAAGCTCCTGTGGAACTCATGCAGTTTGTAGCCACGATGACCTTCTCCTAACTATAGCAGCGGCTGTGGAATGCGCTGCCATGCCTGCCACATCCAAAGGGATTTGCAGCCCAGTTCTGGTGGAGGTGTATCCCTTCTGGACGATAGATTTCACAATGGGCCTTTTTGCATCCGGCAGATGTTCCATTAGTGCCATGACCTCAGTATAGTTGTCAAAGTCATGATTCAACAGCAGCGCTGCATAGTTGGTGAAGCACAATAAAAGTGTCGAGGAAGAATATATCTTCCTACCAAAAGATGCATACACTTGCTATCTTTGTCCATTGCAGAGTACTTATATTGTGGAGTTTTTGCTCTCTGCTGTGCTGTGTCCACGCCCAGAGAATTTGGTCGAGGGTGAGAACAAAAACTCTGAACTCTTGGTCAGAACAAATTATTTGTCGTCAGCCCTCTTGTTTGTAGGTGGTGCAGAAGCCAGAGTCTGCCAGGTTTCCTCGGCTGACTCCATAATGGCTTTGTCTATTGGCAGAGCTATTTTTGCGTGCTGAGATGGTTGTAAATCTTTTATGGTTTCTCCTGCACTTCTGTCAATCGGACCTCCTGGCTAAAAGAGTGGCCACTAAACAGTTCTTGAAACTGTTTGAGGTGGTCCGTGGGTGACGTATCTGGCTGTTGTTTCTCTTGTTCGGAGAGCTGACCTTCCTCCGGCTCAAAATGGTGTGGTGGGAAAGGCGTGAGACGGGCCATGAGGCGGGCTGAGTTGTGCAGGGGTAGGCACAGGGGATGATTCACGATGTGGACGCCTGGATCTGTAGAAGCAGGGGGACCAATGTCATGAAGAGTAATATTGGCGTTGGTCATGTGACAAGTATGGTCAGTCATAATAGTATCTATGGTGATCATGGTACAGATGTCTCAGTGACAACTATCTAGAAGAACACGCACTTCTGTGTTCCTCCCAGAGCATATCACGGCCCGGTGTGATTGTAGACTGGTGACTCATCATCAAGCCTCTCGATGAATGGGGAAGTCAGAGAGACATGTGTCTTGGTTGGGCGGCACGGTGGAATGTGGTAAAGGTGACAGGGTGGTAAAGGTAATAAAGGTGACAGGGACCCATGATGTAACAACGGTGACTTTGGTGCTGGTGGTGAAGGAGACGGTGCCAGGGAGAAGGTTGGTGAAGAACTAGAGTTACGCAGTCTATTCGATTTTTCCTGTGCCTTCCTCAGTACCGAATGTGTATCTGGTGCCTGTGATGCCAGGGAAGGGCAAGGTGTCCGTGTTGGCACAGCTGGTGGTGTTGGTGCCATAGGTGGCAGCACTGATGTCGGTGCCGAAGCCTTTGTCGGTGCGGCTGCCAGTGCCGACAATGCCTTCAGTACCAGATGCTCTGACTCCCTTCCTGTTGTTGGCACCGACAGTGCTCGGTGCTGACTTTTCAGGTCCGAGTGCACCTTAGGATGTGGCAGAGCGATGCTGGAGGTACCCGCTTATCCGCAGTGCTGATTCTGCTCACCAGTACTGGTAGCAAGGAGCTTGCAGGAGAAGTACGCTTTTTAGATGCAGACCCTGTAGCGGGGGAGGACGCTCTGCATTTTTGAGCCTTAGGGGGCTCTGAAGGAGCCATGGGTGTAACAGCATCCATAGGCTGCAGCACTTTATCAAAGAGAAGCATGCATAATCGCATCTCCCTATCACGACAAGCTCTAGCTGTAAGCTTTGAGCAATGTGGGCATTTCTGAGACACATGATCCTCTTCTAGGCATCGAATACATGCCAAGTCTGTCTGATGCTGGCATGGCTTTATGACATGTATCGCATTTTTTTAAACCCGGCGAACCCAGCATTGTGAGGGGGAAACTGTCAGGAGTTTACCTCAATTTATGTAACCTCAATCCTTTCTTCTTGTTTCTCTTTTCTGTCTTGTGGGTTTTTTTTCTTCTTTTTCTTCAGAAAAATGGCAAAGGCCGTAAGAAGTTTGTTTATTTATGTATTTACTTACAAGTAACTAACTAACTAACTAACTATGCTATGAGCTATAACTATGTACAAGAGTAGTAAACTAACTAACAGAACTCAATGTTTTGATCAACAGTTGAGGAGAAGAGCTCGCTCTGTTGGCAACTGAGGGCGGCAATGAAGGAACTGGCGGGAGTCAGACCACACGCACGAGAGAAAGGGTGAGAACGTTGCGAGACGCTGACTACTGCTGTTGAAGACGCCGATCTGCGGCGCCAGGATGAGCCCGACACCTATAGTGGAGCACCCACAGGGACATCACTTGAAGAAGAACATGAAAGTTATTCTGTTTGACCACAAACCCCAGAATTCCATTGCTCTCTAGTACAAAAAAGTTATCACAAAGCAGAACGAAAAAAATCGCAAAAGGCATGCAGTAGAATGGGAAAACAATCTACCATGTAATATCTGAGCAGAGTATTGAGCACTCATTGCAAAACAGTGCTGTAATGGAAGGCCACAAAAATATGAAGCCACATTGTTCACTACTGTGCGGATTCTGCATCAAAAAAATTCAAATTCTGCCAAATTCTGCATATTTTGTTAAAATAACTCTATATAGTCATGCCAGTTTCAATTATTTTTATAATTTATTTCAAAATTCCTGTCAGCAAGTAAGTCTGTAACAATACAGACTCACACAAAAAATCCACAGGTGTAGAAACACAACTTATTTCTCTGCTCCCTATCCCTACGAACCAAACTACATGGCACCCACTCAGCCCAGAATATCTGCAGTCACTAGCCATGAGCCCAGATGCAGCGCCCCCAGACCAGACACCCTCATCTCTCCACCCCATAGCCCAGCTGTGGACCCACATAGCCCAGAATCATACACCCTTTCCCCCTCCAGCCCGGTCTCATTCACCCCCGCTCCCACAGACTCCAGGGATTAAGGGGAAGAAATAGCCTAGTGAACCTGGGCTTGTGTGGAGTTTGCTGCATATTGTTTTCTTCTTTCAGGGTGTGCGAGGAACTTCCGCTGCAAGGAACTCTCAGTTCTCTTCCTCCTTCCCCTGGTAGCATCTTCTATTTCTAAGCTGGGTTCTGCCAGGTCCAGCAGCCCCAGGTGCGAGTGGAGTGGAATTCTCAATACCAATTATTTTTGTGCAAATCCTGAGTGCATGGTGCAGAATTCCCCCAGAAGTAAATTTAACTAGACTGCAGGATAACAACACAGGGTGTAAACAACGAGAAGTCCTGTGGCACCTATAGGTCAACAGATTTATTGGAGCAAAAGCTTTCGTGGGCAAAGACCCACTTCGTCAGATGCACGGAGTGGAAATTCCAGAGGCAAGTATAAATATACAGATGCATGAAAAAAAAAATAGGAGTACCAATCAAGAGGAAGGCCAGAGATATCTAGGTCAATTCAGTCAGGGAGGCTGTTGCCCACTTCTAGCAGCTGATGTGGAGTTGTGAACATCAAGAGAGGATAAACAAAAACCTGCACCAAATTAAAAGTTGTAGACCTACTTCCAAGTTGCTCTTTTCTGTAGTCCTCCTGCATTTTAATATAATGGGAAGCTGGAACAGTCATAACAAAAGGCCATTTTTGTCTTTCAGAATGTTCCAGGTCATGTTTACTAAAAGTCTAGTAATTATCTTTGCATTTATTGTTAACAGTTGTGTCACTGTGCTTACAGCAACTCAATTTAATGTTTGTATAGTTTAGTTTTTCTCTTCCAACAAAGCCAGAAGAAAGAATTCCAACACTGAACTTAATGTTAAAACATTGGCAGCTGTTTTATCTCCCAAAGGAGTCAAAAGGAGAAAGACAGCAAACAGGTGAAACTTTCTAATGTTGATATCCATGAACACCTTGTCAAATTTTACAAAGAACAATTAGTATTTCAAGAACACTGAAATGTTTTCGCAATGTCACACACATTAAGAATTTGAGCCTGGATTATTGTGACCTTTTAGCTAGATGACAATCATCTCTACCCTCACTATAGACATCAGCTAAAGGAACTCTCTGCTTCAGACTTCCAGATAAGTTTCCACCAATAGAAACAGTAAATGTTATTAAGTTCAGTTGGTTGCTTGGGAGTAAAGAATCATGAGGCTAGTACTCATCCATCCCAAAATGCATCACCTTGAAAACTCACTTGCTGTCAACCACTCTAGGGAAAGGAAGGCCCAATAAGTTTCTTAACTGTGTGATAAGTTTGAACAATAACAGTACAAGTCAATAAAAGCCAGAGAATCAATGTACAGTAGTAAGATGCTAAAACTCACTCCTCCCCCCCAAAAAAAATTTGCACATCAAAAGCCATTATAAAGAAATTCTCCTCTAAGTTTCAGTTTGCCGAAAACCTGAAGACATACTTGCAAAACACTTAGTTTTAAGTATAAAAAAGGTCCTTGATTAATGATCCATCCCACTGTGTGAATGTCTTCAATTCCCACTGAGAAAGTTTAACTGCGCTTCTTATGCCAACACTTGACATTTAGAATGTGACTGGGAAAATACTTATTTTGTGCATTCCAATACAGAGCAGTTTGGACTAAATACATAGTCTTCCCAAAGGTCAGGCCAGTTGATTAAGTCACTGAATGGACTCAGGAGTGGGGAGGGGCAGAGGGAGAGAAAAAGAGAAAAAAAAACCCAAACAAAGCACAACATAAGAAAGGCCAAACACCAAAGGCCGATCTGCCCACTATCCTGTCTTCCAGCAGTTGCCAGTACCAAATGCTTCAGAGAATGAACAGGAACAGGGCAACTGTCAAGCAATCCATCCAGTCTCTCCTTCTGGCAGGGGCTTAGGGATACATACCTAGGGTAAGGAGTTGCATTCCCTGACCATCATGGCTATTAGTCGCTTACGGACCTACACATCATGAACATATTCAATGCTTGTTTACAAAAACATTAGATATATTTTGGGTTTTCACAAAACCATGGCAATGAGTTCCACATGTTGGCTGTGCATTGTGTGAAGTAGTATTTCCTTATATTTTGTATATGCGCTCCCTATTAATGTAACTGAGTGACCCCTAGTTCTTGTGCTTTGTGAAAGGATAAATACTTTCTTATTCACTTTCTCCACACCAGGCAACATGTTATAGAACTTTATCGTATCTCTCAGTCATCTCTCTCCTAAATTGAACAGGAACAGTATTTTTCTCTCTTCCTATAGAAGCAGTTCCAAATCTGTATTCTTCCCTCCGCCCCCTTCCCTGTACTTTTTTCAGTTATATCATCTTTTTTGAGAGGGTGCAATCAGAAATAAACTCAGTATATAAGGTGCAGGCATACCAGGGATATACATAGTGGCAGTATGCTATTTTTCTGTCTCGTTATCAATCCCTTTCCTAATGGTTCCCAATACCATTAACTTTTTTGACTGCTGCTGCACTTTGAGCAGATGTTTTCAGAGAACTATCATAATTAACATAGGATCTTTTTCTTGAGTGGTAACAGCTAATTTAGAACCATCATTTTGTATGCATAATCCAAGCTATGTTCTCCAATGTGGATTACTTTGCATTTAACAATGAATTTCATCTACAATTTTGTTGCCCAGTCACTCAGTTTTGTGAGATCCTTTTCTAACTCTTTTCAGGCAGCTTTAGATTTAATGGTCTCAAATAATTCTTATCATCCACAGATTTTGTCACCCTGCTGTTCACCCCTCCTCCCCCTTCAGAATACTTATGATTATACTAAATAGAACTGATCCCAGGTCAGATCCTTGGGAGTCCCTGCTATTGACCTCTCTCCCCTGTGGAAACTGACTTTTTATTCCTACCTTTTGACGAGTTACTGAGCCACAAGTACTACTTACTTTGCTTAATATCCTCTGGTAAAAGACCCTGTCAAAGACTTTGAGTGTCCAAGTGGACTATAACCAATGAGATCCCCTTGTTCACATGCTTGTTGACACCCTCAAAGAGTTCTAGTAGATTGGCAAAGTACGGATTTCTCTTAAGGAAGAGTCAACATGACACTTGTAAAGAGTGTTCATCTATATGTCTTGTTGAAACTATAGTGAACAAAAGAATTAGCAAACTGCCTGATACTGAAGGTAGGCTTATCAACTTGCAATTGCCAGATCACCTCCACAGCAGTGTTTTAAAAACCTGGACTTATATAGCTATCCTCCAGATCTCTGGTACAAGAGGTTCATTTAAGGGATAAGTTACATATATCAGTTAGTAGAGCTGCAATTTCATAACTCTTGGCTGAACACCATCTGGTCCTGGCCACTTAGTATAGTTTAATATATAAAATGGCTCCAAAATCTCCTCTGCTAACACCTCAATCTAGAATAGTTCCTTAGATTTGTCACTTAAAACTTGTCTCCCTCAGTTCCTCTGCAGTTAAAACTGATATACAGAATTCAGTAAGCTTTTCCACAATGGTCTCATCTTCCTTGAGCACTTTGTGCCTTGATCATCTAGTAGCCCCGCTAGTTGTTTGGCAGGCTTCCTGCTTCTGATGGAATTAAACATTTTTGCTGGCAGTGTGTGTCTTTTACTGGTAACTTTTCAAAGTCCTTTTGACCTGCTCCTGGTTATATTTTTATGCTTAACTTGCCAGAGTTTATGCACCTCTCTATTTTCCTCAGTAGGATTTGACTTATTTGTAAAGGATGTCTTTTTGCCTCCAACTGCCTCTTATACTTTGTTGTTTAGACACGATGGACTTTTTTTTTTTTAATTTGGGAGCAGACATTTAGTTTGAACTTTTTTATTGGCGTTTCCATGCAACCTGAAGGCATTTCTTTCTTGTGACTGTTTCTTTCAATTTATATTTAAACTAGCTTCCTCATTTTTGTGTAGTTCCCCTTTCTGCAGTTAAATGCTACTCTGGTGGGTTTCTTTGGTATTCCCCCCCATAAGAAGTAAGGATGTAAAGGAGCAGGTATTTGGTTAATCGTGTAGTTGATACAATTTGTATCTACTACACGATTAGTCGTTAAGGAAAGGTGCTCTGCAGAGCTGCAGGGGGGCCCACGCTGGGTCCTGGACTGCTGCAGCTCTGCCTTTTAAGTGTAGTAAGAGTTACCTGGCTCTTATTACATTTAAAATGCAGAGGTCCCGGACCAGCGCGAGCTGGGACTGTTAGGGTCCCAGCAGTCCCTGTTCACAGTAGCCTGGGCTGGCTGCGGGCAAGTGTTGCTTTGCAGCAGCCTCACCTACCCACTCACCCCCCAGTGAGGGAAGAGGGAGGTGACGCTGTGGTGCTGGTGGGAACCAGCTTTTAAGCCGGCTCCCCCTAGCACTGGCTGCTGTTCCTTCCAGCTGCCTCTCATACGGGGGGGGGGGGGGGGGGGGGGGGGACGCGCCGGCAGGGCAAGTAGTTGAGTACTTGACTTGATTACTCACTTACTTCCCTAATGAGGTTAAATTTATTATATTATGGTCACTATTAATAAGCAGTTCTGCTATAGTTACCTCTTGGACCAAATCGCATGCTGGACTTAGGACTCTCCCTTCATGGGTTCCAAGAGTGATTGCTCCAAGAAGCAGTTATTAATGGTGTCTAGAAATTCTCTCTCTCATGTTTCTATCTTGCTTCCCACCCTGAGGTGACATATATCGTATAAATATGGGGGAAGTTGAAATCCTTCATTACCACTGGAGTTTGCTTTCGTAGCCTCTCAAATCTCCCTGAGCATTTCACAGTTAGGGTACATCTAGACTACGTTCATCTGTCAAAGATATGCAAATTAGCCCTGTCAAAGCTGTTTAGACAGGGTTTTTTCGAAAGAACCCCCCCTTTTTCGAAAGAACCCTTCTTCCTTAAAAAATGAGGTTTACAGGGTTCTTTCGAAAAAGGGGGATTATTTTGAAAATCCCGTCTAAACTGCTTTCACTTTTGAAAAAAAAAAACTCTGAAAACATGATCGGAAGAAAAGATGCAAATTAGCTCAGAATTTGCATATCTTCTTTCGACAGATGAACATAGTCTAGATGTACCCCCAGTCACCATCCTGGTCAGGTGGTCAGCAATATATTCCTACCACTATTGTCTAATTATTTAATAACAGTTTCTACCCACAGAGATTCAATTATGCAGTTTGAATCATTTAAGATTTTTCTTATGTTTGACTATGCTTTTACAGATAATGCCACTCCAATAGTATGATCGGTCATTCCCATATATTTTATTCTCTAGAATTTCTGTTCTATTGAGTATCATTGTTCCACCAAATTTCTGTGATGCCTATTATATCAACATCCTCATTCACAATTCAAAATACCCCCCCCCTTAGTATTTAGACTTCAAGCGTTTGTATACACTTTTAAAATGTGTACACTTTTAAAATGTGTCAATATTTAGTTGTCCGTCTTGATGCGATGTAATTGAAGGAGACACTTTCATTTGACTCTCTCTCTCTCCCCATTTCCCATCTGTATTTTATCAGCTTCTATCCTCTCCTCTTTACTAGGATATCAAGTATCCCCCTTTAATAAATCCTCCTTTAAGGGATATGTTTCTGTCTCCATGCCTGTTGGCTTTCCCTCAGCCCTTAGTTCAAAAGCACTCTACAAGCTTCAATTTTTCATGCTAACAGCCTGGCTCCATTTTAGTTTAGGTGGAACACATCCTTCCTGTATAGGCTCCTCCATTTGCAAAAGGTTTCCTAGTTCCTGATAAACTTAACACCATTGTCATATCCACACATTGAGATCCTACAGTGCCGTTTGTCTAGCTGGCCCTGCTATGGAACTGGCAGGATTGCAAAGAATACTATCATGGTGGTCCTAGTCTTTAATCTCTTACCTAACAGACTAATTCTGGCTGCCAGCACCTCTCTCCTACCTTTCCCTACATCACTGGTAACTACAGGTACCACAACCACCAGCTTTTCTCCAGCATTGTTCATACGTGTATTTAGATGTCTCAGAGGTCTGCAATCTTTGCACCTGACAGGCAATTCATCATTTAACTCTCCCAGTCATCACAAACCCAACTATCTATATTTCTAATTGAATTCCCCATGACTATTACCTATCTCTTCCTCTAGATGGGTATCCTCAGTGCAAGAAGATACCCTCTTTCCAGATGCCATGGTCCCAACTATGTAATCATTTCCTTCCACTCAAGCTTTATGTTCTCCTGCCCCAAGACAGTCATCCTCAACTGTGTCGCTGAAAATTTCATCTGTGCACCTCTCTGTCCCATAGCTCCTCCAACTTAACTACTCTTATTTCAAGAGCCTATATTCAGTCTCAGAGGTCCATAAGCTGTTTGTATCCATCATAAATGCTGCATTCAATGCAACAAAATGGATAACCCCCAGTCTAGTGCTGAACTTATTCTGCCTAGATTATTTACACTCACAGCGGTTTTTGTTTGTCCATTTCACAACAAGTTTATTTATTTAATGGAGGGGAGCAACATTGGCCTAAGTTTAGAGTATATTTGTTAGATTTATCTGGCTCTCATACCTCCTTCTCTAAAGTCCCTCATGAAACTCCCCTATTCACTACCTCCTTTTAGTTACTTAGAAGCTGTTTTTTTAAGCCTCTGTTCTCAATGAATTAGTCCTGCCCCTCAAAGGATCCTAAAAAGGTTAAGAATCAAAAGATAGCAGAAGCTATAGCCTCATTAGGAAGCTTTCAGCTTAGTCTAGCAGGAAATTAAATTCAGCACACAACTCCCAAAATACACCACACTATAAAATTGAATCAAGCAGGCACATGGCGACCAAGCACATAAATACTAATACAACAAACTGACTCCAAACGTCACGTAGTTACTCCTTTCACAAAACTGCTATTTGCTGCTTCTGTTTGCTAGCTAACTGTCATGTATTGCTTCTAGCCCAACCAGTTAGTGCATGGGATTTTCACAAGACCTATTTTTTACCCTCATAGAAAGTATTAAGACATCTACATCCAATTAAATTATTGTAGGAACTCAAATATGGATGGACTTACTCCTGTCATGGAAAAGGTGCCCTTGAAAAAGGGAGGCAACTACAGAGAAGCCAGATAAATAATATAAATTAAAGATACCTCTAGAACACTGGAACCGTGCCCTAGTTGGCTCACTGAAGCTGTTTATCTGGTTTTCTGGCTTGAGATAGAGTCACCATGGTAACTATAAAATTAAGGCGGGATTAAAGAGGGAAAATAAGATTTATTAAGTGACACATTCTCTTCAGCAGAACAGAGTGATTTGAATTTTTTCCATTTACATTACAGTATTGTCACTTTAAGAATCTGACAGCCCCATTGGAACCATGTTTCAGGAACCACAGGAGCGCACACACAATCATTTTCCAAATTTCAGTTGTTCCAAGCAGAGTTTGTTCCAGCGCTGGCAACTGACTTTGACAGGCTTTGGACAATGTGTGAATGTGGGTGGGGGAGTACCTTGATTTCATCCTGAAAGAGTCGGGGCCCTGGTCAGAAGTGTGTGGGGGGTGGGGTGGGGGGCGCGGAGGAGAGAAGAGGGCTCTTGGGCAGCCAGCCCTCAGGTCCGCCCAGGGCTCCAGCCACTGCCCCCATGGTAGTGTCCCTCAGCCACAGGGCAACTGTCCTTTAAAGTTTGACTTTAACAGGGTTCAAGAAAGAACTAGATAAATTCATGGAGGTTAGGTCCATCAATACTTATTAGCCAGTATGGGTAGGAATGGTGTCCATAGCCTCTGTTTGTCAGGGGCTGGAAACAAATGACAGGAGAGGAATCCCTTGATGATTATCTGTTTCAGTTCACTCCCTCTGGGGCATCTGGCACAGGATACTGGGCTAGATGGACCTATGGTCTGACCCAGTATGGTTGATCTTATGTCCCCTTCCCTCCTGGGGACCTGGCTCATTCAATTAACTAACAACACTGTGGAGTGGAGGGAAGGGGAAGATTTGAATGCAGAAAAGCCACAGTGGAAACATATTTAAAAACACTTGGACAAAGAAAGCTACTTAGAGAGAAGCAGGCATGCTTGAGTTTGATGGCATCAAATTTCAAAGCAAGAACTTCCTGTCCCTTTCAGGAGCTTGCAGACACTGCATTATAGCCCATGGAAGTTCAGCACAAAGACCTTGTCTACATGGAAAAGTTTTATTATTCCAGTATATGCGTGACTTTAAAAAAACAAAACAAAAAAAACCTTATGCTCCTATCCAAGAGATTCAAATTAAACCATAAAAGTAATTATTACACACACTGGGATTATACCAACTTTCTGCTGAAACAAACACCTTAGCTTATACAGGTATGAATCTCTCATAGACAAGCCCTTAATGTGACAGAAATTTAGCTCTTCAAATATTCTGTTGCAAGCTTTAGGTAGGCTTTTTGTATCTTGCCAGAAACAGCCTACTGAAAACATGCATGGCATTCTGCACAGATATCTTCAAAGTAACAAGGGAAATAAAAAACTAGAGCAAAAAACCCACACACACACCACACCCACAACACACACCTTACCATTTGAAAAAAAATGAAAACCAGATAAAGATAATTAGAAAAACTTGTGCCATGGTGGTGTTATAACTGTAATGGATTTTAGCTAGCAAAATCTTAACCACTCATTCTCTGTAGCTAACAAATCAAGAAGGAAGTCTTAAATATACTTAGTCTCAAGTGAAGTGCTCTGGTCTTCACTATGTTAGATATTAATTTTTTCTGCATAAGAGGGTTTATTGGAGTATTTTTAATCTTTAAAGTGACAGACAAAATTAATTCTCACAGCACTCCTCTGAGGCATTAGCCATATTCTACGTGAGGAGAATAGAGGCAGGTAACTTAAATGGCTTGCCCAAGGTCACTCAGTAATTTAGTGTCAGGGCTGAGATTAGATTTCAGGGGGTTCTGTCTCCCATGCCAGGGTTCTGCCACTGATCCATACAGTCTCTTATTTTTGTTAGTTCAAGATAAAAAAAGACCAGCATTGTGCAAATTAACAGACTGTTATATTTCATCTCTCAACTCCAATTAGAGCAATAAATAAATCAGACAAATCTTGAAATTCTGACATAGTGCATCCAACAAAATTTGATGTGAGATGATTTTTCAAAAGCAGTTCTGGCAGTAAACCTGCTCTAGGAGCCTGTAGGGCAGCAGCAATATGTACCTCACTGACTGACTGTTTGGATAAAGCAGCAGCATGGTAACAGTTTCAGAAGTATCAGAGGGGTAGCCGTGTTAGTCTGAATCTGCAAAAGCGGCGAAGAG
>CM057847.1:41748513-41765203 GCA_030068395.1 Apalone spinifera
GTGCGGCGCAATGCTGCGCCAAGCAGTTTTAAAGTCCCGGGCCGTGATGTCACGTCACGCCCTGGCGTCTCCCCACTCACCTATAAATGCTGCGCATGGCAGCAGCCGGCAGTGCATGCCAGCAAGGGGAAGCCGGGCTGAAAGCTGCACATGGCAGGGACGGACCAGGGATGGGGTGAGACGCGCAGGGGGCTGGCAGGTGGGGGCCAGGGCCTGCTCCAGGCAGGGCTGGGGAGAGACCCAGCGCTAAATATTGGTGGAGCAGGGTCCCCGGCTCTGAATATTGGTGGAGCATGGGCACCACGAGCCCATATAACTCGCCACCCATGACTCCGGGCTCTGTGTGGTGCTGCTGCTTTGAAAAGCAGTGGAGAGCAGGAGGCCAGCGGAGGACTGCCTCGTTGGCTCTGTGTCCCCACAGCACTTTAGCCTTTGAAGTGTAGCAACAGCCCTACAAATTGCAACGACTGTTTGATTAGTCAGTTACTCAAAATTTAACATTCCTACCATGCAAGGCTCTAGAGATTGGAATTATATGAAGGATGGCAGAGTAGTCCACTGGTTAGAAGAGAGAAGAAATCAGGACTCTTACAATAATTTACTCTGATCGTTATGCCTCAGTTTCCCAAACAGTCAAATAGAGCCTTAAAGAAATCCTGAGGACTAATACATTCTATAGCAGGTTTGCAAAGCTCCTTGAGATCCTTCAATAGAGGATGGTCATAGAGTATTACTTATTAGTCCAACTGCCTGCCAACTCTACCCTCCTTGCCTAGGGTCACCCTACAGGCAGCCCAACTCAGTTCACTCACCTTTCCCTACTGGGCTTCTTAATCATTTTCTATATACCTTTTTGGCCACCCACAAATCCTCCTCTTGGGATCTGGGTTTAGTCAGATAAAGTAAACTCAATTTGCTGAAACACAATCCATTCATCTTACCTTCTCTGATCACGCCCCAGCCTTTCCCAACTGTAGCCTCAGCTGCACATCCCAGGACTCTATGTTGGAGCCTGCATACTCCTAGCAGTCTCTGATCACTATGCTCCCAGATCTTGCTGTAGTAGGCTATTTCCAGACCCTGTGTGGCTAGGGTTCTTGCTGGCCCTCACCCAACCAGGGTTTCCCACTGGAGACTCCAAATTCCACTGATATCAGGATATGCTACGTGAGCCTTTTTCACTGTAATTTCCTGCTGATCTACATAGGAAACCAACCCAGGTGTGCCTTTTGAGTAATCAAGGTTGGCTAGCCTGAGTATCTCCAGCCTTTAAGAGTCAGACTACACTGTTAGGCTATGTCTACACTGGCCTCTCTTGTGCAAGAAAATATGCAAATGAGGCAAAGCGGTGAATATCGCCACGTCTTATTTGCATGCTTAATGAGCCCCTGGCGCAAAAATGGTGGCTCATTAAGTATGCAAATGAGGCATGGCAATATTCACTGCTTTGCTTCATTTGCATATTTTCTTGTGCAAGAGAGGGCAGCGTAGGTGTAGCCTTAAAATATTGTTCACTGTTACTGTTGGCTTTGCAGATGCTGTTTCTCTTCTCTTCTCAACTGACGAGTATAGTATGCCAACATTTCAAGACTGCATGTGCCTGAGGTAATTCAGTCTGGGTGAAAAGTTTTCCTTAGCTCATGCACTTACGTTTAGACAGACCCAGGGCAAATAGCCCTGGATGTGTGTCACCATGTCAGATTACAAACAGCAGTTGACTGAGGAGTTTTAGACATTTCAAGTATAAAATGTGAAATGAGAAGGAGGTGTGATCTGTTTCTTTAATAGCTTTTGGAGGCTGGTAATCAGATTGTTCTTCAAAAGGGTCTCTTCATCTACACAACATCCAAGCAACACTAGGCATGATAGCTACAGTTACAGAAGTACTAGTTTCTAAACCAGGATCAGGCCTTAATCTACAGGTAGTGTTAGTAGGATACCTAGAAGTACACTTTTTTTAGATTTATTTCCTGGATTTGAACTAGTGATTTATGGATTTAAATGGCTGAACAAACCATAAGAAATAATTGCTATCATTTTCTGCAATAGCCTTTCAAATGCACTGCAATCCAAAATACATCTTTCAAAAAGTAAGGTATTCAAGACTAGAGATGTTAGCGTGTAGTTGTTTACACAA
Source organism: Apalone spinifera (assembly GCA_030068395.1). Classification (NCBI taxonomy): domain Eukaryota; kingdom Metazoa; phylum Chordata; order Testudines; family Trionychidae; genus Apalone; species Apalone spinifera. Next base: position 41,750,651 of record CM057847.1, read on the forward strand.
TTAACCAATAAGCCTGCAACTACACGCACTCTCCCCCTTTGCTCCCCGTGCATGCTAACTCCCACAGAGCTGCCTGGCACTTCATGCTGCCTCCCACAGAAGCAGCAGTGAGTGAGGCAGGTGGGAGCTGGTACACACAGGAAGCCAGCTTTCAAGATGGCTCCTTGCATGTACCTGCTCCTGCACTCCCTCCGTGCTGCTGTCTCCCCTGTATTGGATGCAACAGTTTAGGGGAGGGGGGCAGGCAGGAGCCAATACACGTGGGAAGGTGGCTTTTAAGCCAGCCCTCCATGCATGGCAGCTCCAGCAGAGCCTGCTGCCTCCTCCAGAAGAGGGGACCAGGTGGGAGCTGGTGCTCCTGCAAATCTGTCTGCCCCCTATGTTGCTGCCTCTGATTGAGAGGCAGCAGCGCAGTGTGTATGTGTGTGTGTATGGGGGGGGTCCCTGTGTGTATAGGCTCCTTACAGCCATCCCTCCACCCCTGCTGCTGCCTCCATATCAGCAGGGGAGGACCCCTGACTGCCCCCCCCGTGTAAAAATGTAACTGCTGAAAAATTCAGTGGTTGCACGTTTACAAAAATAAACATTTGCTAACATCCCTGTGCAGAACATGAGTGTACTCAGAGCACATAATTGACATATTCTGTCACTTAATCTTAAGAGCAATTGCCACAGTTCAGTCAGTTATTGGTTGTACTTGTGTAATTATCTGATATCTATACAAAGAAAGATCTGGAAAAAGGTTTGTTTCTTTATATTCTGGACTGAAAGTTTGAAACAAGATTTGAACTTTCCTTATCCAAGAGACCAGCGTAAATCCAAAAGTATTATCCATTTTTTAGTTTGAGATGCTGGAAAGAGAGATTGTGCAATTATGCAGCCCAGAGAACACACAACAATGGATATGGTTTTATTTAACTCTGTAAAGCGCAAGGGTTCTGAGATACAAGTTAGAGATAAACAGACATTTATAGCTGTGTGTGGAATTAAAGGGGGGAATTAGAGTCACATAAACATAAATTATACCATAACTGGTATTAAAATTGCTGTTTTCAGTTTAAAGGTATTTTAAAAGTTACAATTATGTTTTAAAAAGCAAATATCTTGGGAGCAGGGAGGGTTTTGTATCAACCATATGATTAGCCAGATAATTGCATTTTAACATCCTTAGTACTGATGCCAGAGCTGTCCCATCCATAGGACAGCTGGGGACAGAAGGTCTGGTCCCGCACTTTAGGAGTCCCCCTGGTGACAGCTCCCACTATCCTGTGGCTGGGATGTCCCCTCACACTGAATTTAGCTTGCAGACCTAGGGTGGCCTGGGGAATTACCCGGGGGGGACTGGTGTGGGGCAGCAGTAGCGGTTAGGCTCCCATGGGAAGCAAAGCAATTACCATGGGGGGACTGCTCTGCTCCACCAGGTTGCTCTGCTTAACTGTAGCATCAGAAAGCAGGGTCAGGGGAGCAGAGTGGGCTGGGGCTAGATTGCTCTACTGCCCACCACCACTGTAAAGTGGCGCAACCTGGCTGAGAGATAGGCAGCAGAACAGAGTAGGCTGCTGGGTTGTTCCACTTCGTGCAGTTCCCACCACCTTGGTGAGAATGGGGGGGCCAACACCTGCTGCTGACTCATGCTTGGCTCCCTGGTAATCCACCAGGTCACATTGCGTAGGGGAGGAGCATTCAAGGAAGGGAGCAATGGTGGTCAGATAGGGCTAAGCAGGGGCAGGAAGAGGTGTAGTGAGGGTGGAGCAGGGTGTGGTGGGGCCTAGCGCAGAGGATGGGGTTACCCTGGGCCTCCCCACCCCAGGGACAGCACTGACTGATGTAGCGCTGCTGTAAGATCACTTGTGTAGCTGCTCTGTGCTCATCTAGCGAGGTACACACTACCACCTGACACCAGTGAAATTTGTTTTTTTTACAATCTTGAACAACATGCATTTTGCAACATAAATGGTAGTGTAACTATAATCCAAGGGGTCTGGCTAAGCATGTATTCTAAGGGACTATTCAAGCTGAAGTGGCCCATTAATGTAAGACTACCTGGGTGTTAACGGAGTTTAGCATAAGTACTTAGCATATATGCTGTCTGTTCCATCTTGTATTTTAGCAGCGGCTTGGCTACACTAGATAGTTTACACAGCATCATGCAGCTGCAGTGAGCTCTTTGTAGCTGTTCTAAGGCTTTGTCTACACCAGTGTTCCTCAACCCATGGTATGAGTACCCTTAGGGTACTTGAGAGAAGTCTGGGGGGTATGTCAACACAACTGAAATTTAGGGAAAACTGAATTTTTGTTTAAAGTTTTACAGCGCTTTATTATTTTTGTACTTTTTACACCCAAAAATTTAATTGCCCACCTGGCTACGATTAAATTGTTTAAACAAATGTGTTTTAATGGTAGAAAAAAATGTAGTGTGTCTGAAAACTGTAGGTACTGGGGGTACTTATCCTTTTTTTTTAAGAGGTACTTTATAAAAAAGGTTGAGAAACTCTGGTCTACACTACACTACACTACACAGCTGTTTGCAGCATTTCAGCTCTGGGAGGGTGGGAACGAGAGAGAGGAGCAGGACCGGAGTGCAAATCATGTAATTCCCATGCTTACCTAAGTGCAGGGCTCTGGTGCCCAGTGCACAAGAGTCACGTGGGGAAGGGGCAGCTGAGGGGGGACCACGAGGCCGCAGGTGGAAACCCAGTGGGCTGCAGGCTGTTGCAGCCTACTGAAGTGAAGGAGGGCCACTCATGCATCCCACTCATCATTCCCTATTGCCTTTCCCTGGCCTAAGCCAATGGGAGAGAACTCTCCCATCAACTTGATTTATCTACCCCCAATGAGCAATAGGTATGGCAAATGGGAGAAGCTCTACCACCAGAATAGCACTGACCATAGTAGTTCATATGTCAGGTAAGTTATGTCACTCAGGGGGTTGATTTCATTCACATCACTGAGGCTACGTCTAGACTGCAGGCTTTTTGCGCAAGAAACTTTTCTCGGAAGAGATCTTCCGTGAAAACTTCTTGCACAAAAGCGCATCGAAAAAGCAATGTGCTTTTGTGAAAGAAAGCCTGGATGCTCTCTCACAAGTAAGCAATGATTGCTATGGGACAGAATGGCCACCAGGGCACCTGTGCTTTTTCCTCTCCTCTCTGCTTCCACAAAAAAAACCCTCTTCCCCATCCACACATGCCTTTTTGCGCAAGAGCTCTTGTGCAAAAAGGCGTTCTTCCTCATAGAATGAGGATTACCAATTGCGCCAAAATCCCTCTGATCTTTTGATTTACTTGTGCAAAAACACGCTTAAGGTGTGGATGCTCTATGAGCTTTAGCAAAAAAACAGCAGTTTTTCTGCAAAAACTCTGTAGTCTAGACATAGCCTGAGTGATATAAATTTGGCTAACATAAGGTATAGTGTAGCAGCCAAGTGTAGACATAACATCAATATTCCCAGACCTGAATAATCACTCAGTATAGCTCAAAAGTTTGCCCCTCTCAGCAATAAAAGTTGTTCCAATAAAATATATACCTCACCCATCTTGTCTTGCCTTGAATTTAGGGCCAGAAGGGACCACCAGATCATAGCTTGACCTTCTGTATAGAATAGGCTGTTAAATTTACCTGTTGCGTCTGTTGTTGAACTGAGTAACTTGTGTTTGACATATTAATCATCAAGTTAAATAAATGAGAGTTTGAATACACCTAGGAAGGAGAATTGCTTCAGAAAAGAATGCCATTTTAATGTTGTCACTTTTTGGGGTGGAACTACACTTGAAAAGTGTGGAGGTATATTACAAAAAGCAAAAGCGGCGAGGAGTCCTGTGGCACCTTATAGACTAACCGAAATGTTGGAGCATAAGCTTTCATGGGCAAAGACCCACTTGCCCATGAAAGCTTATGCTTCAACACTTCGGTTAGTCTATAAGGTGCCACAGGACTCCTCGCCGCTTTTGCAGATTCAGACTAACACGGCTACCCCTCTGATACAAAAAGCAAGTGAATGTAGAAAGCCATTAATTCAATTAATTTGAGGTGAATAAGGAGAATTCCTGTTCTGTCTGGTTCTACAGAAATTGTGCCCACTAAAGTTCCTCAGAAGGATGATCAATTACATCATGAGAACAATGTTTAATTGGCTAATTACAGCCAGAGAGTGGGACACTGTTATTCTCAGACACCGCCATCCTGAGGAGAGTGTGGGCCAGTCCTACCTCTGCTCCACCTCCGCCCTGCCCCTGTTCCACCTCTTCCCCCAAGCCCCACCCCTGCTCTATCCGAGCTCCGGCCCCTCACCTGAGCTGGGGATTACTGAGGGTTGGGAGGAGGCGGCAGTAAAGGTGGCTCTCCCTGCCCCCGTATTCACCACAGTGGTAGGAGCCCTGTGCGACACCTGCTCTCTCAGCCCGTTGTGCTCAACTTCTTGGCAGTGAAAAGCAGAGAGCCCTGGGGTGGGGCATTCTGCTTCCCTCCACTGCTGAGAAGCTGAGTGCAGTAGGCCTGGAGAGGGCAGTGGAGTGAAGCAAAGCAGGCTGCCGGGCTGCTCCAGCCCCTGAATGTGGGGGGAGGCTGTGTAGACGGTTCCTTTTGCAAAAGCCTCTCGTGCAAAAATGGTCCTTAATTAATTATGCAAATGAAGTGTGGCAATATGCTAATCCATGTTTCATTTGCATAGGCTTTTGTGCAAGAGGGATGCAATATAGACTTAGCCACAGTGGTGTTAGTTTCTGGGGCCACATGAACAGGGACTGCTGCCCAGCTCCTCCTACATTTAAACTGCAGAGCCACAGCAGGGGTTGTGAGCGCCCCGTCCCAATCAACTAATCCAGTAGTTGATGGAAATTCCATCAACTACTCAATTAGCTGATTATCCACATTTTAACATCCTTATTTTCCCGAAGTGTGGGGCCTGGGGTGGCTGCCTCCAACCACCCTATGGATGGGATGACTGCTCTCAGATCTTCCTAGATGTCTCTCACTTTTCTGACTGAAAGAGTCTGTTGCATCTTACTCATCCCAGTCATTTTAATAGATTATGTAATTCTCATTACTCTTTCATTAAATTCAGTGAAAAAGTATCTGATTACTATAAATTGGGGTTTAGCATCTTTCTTTTACTAATTAATTGTACCAGAACAGGGTTACAGTTTTGGAAATTTAAAATGGTCTGTTAAGAAATATTTATTTCCAATCAGACAGTGCCATCTAGTGACTAAATGTGGAAATTGAGATAAGTATATTTTAACTAATGAAGCGTCTTGTCAGGTAAATTAGCAACATTTTGGAAATTAATGAGTTTTACTAAATTAGTTTATCATCATCTATATAGTAGCCCAGTGTCTGTGAGTCTGTAACGCTGAAATGCTGGGTGTTCCTTCTGGGCGGCACTGTTGCCTGAAATGCTGGCTGTTCCCTCTGGGCGGCCTGTGCTGCATGTGGAATGTGGGGAGCAAACGGCCGCTTGCTGTCCCGTGGCAGCTGAGCAGTGCAGAAGTCGACCAAGCACCACAGCGGGAGGGGAAGGGGTGCGGGGCGGTGATGTGTGGCATGACAGTGGCTCCAGGCCCCGCCCCCTGGCCGTGAACATCACTGCCCCACTTCGCCTCCTGCCGTAGCGCTCGGCTGACTTTTGCGCCGCTCAGCCGGGCCACCGTATGGGAGCAAGTGGCGCAAGCGACTGTTTGGGCTCCATGGTCCCCCAAGTGAGAGGAAGTAGGAGGAGGAGAGAGAGAGAGACGGAGCGAGAGAGATGGAGCGAGAGACCAGAGACTCAGGAGAGACCTGAAAATCCCGTCTTATGACAGGCTAATTGGTAGTTAATATTTTGGCAGACACAGAAATGTTATGCTTGTGTGTACAGTATATTGCTTGTATGGGGCTCATCAGTGGGTAGTAACAATTACTTATGTCAGTTTAAATGGCACTGATGTCTGACACTTTTTAGTATTTGAAATTAATTATACAAATGTATCAAATGTGTACATCAATATTTTGCTTCTGGCTCCCTCATTATCAGTAGTTAAGCAACCTTTCTCACAGCAGTGGCCGCAATCCGAAAGAAAACCACCACATCAAGCCTGTCATCAAACTTCACCCTAAATGCCCCCAAAAAGATTGGGGTCATCAAGGTCAAAGGTCCAACCTAAGGGTTTATTGCACAGGCCCTAAACTAGTTAAAAAGATGTTGATTATGAATGTTAATGTCTTCATGATGATCTCATTTTATCTGGCTTTGCGCTGCCAATCAGCCCCCCTGCACCACTTCTATTGTTGTGCCACACCCAGGGTTGCCCTTTTATGCCTGGCAGAAAAGGCTACCATTCTCTCTTCATTCAAATCCCTCCATAAAATACACCCAGTGTTAGCACTTCTAACTTGTATGTGCTGCTACACACACAGTACTTTTTATTTTCTAAACCATGCTGATAAAATTCCACTAGCCAGCCAAGGGCATTTGTATCTGCATTGTTCTGCTTATCCATTTAGATCAGGGGTGAGCAAGACAGCCTCCATGGGCTGGATCTGGCTAGCCAAGCCAGTGGATCCGGCCCACAGCCACCCTGAAACTCCCCTGTCTCCAGGCCAATTGAGCCTGGAGACGGGGAGCATGTGACGTCTACTCTCCCTGTCAGGAGCTTGCAGCACCAGAGGGAACTGCCAGCTGTTTTAAAACAGCTGGTGGTTCTTGCTAGCCGCCACACACCCTTGGCAGGGTAGGGGTGGGGAGCAAAGACTTCACACATTCCCCCACTCCCAGGCCGTGATATGCCTGGGAGAATGGCAAGCGTGCAAAATCTCCTACACCGCAGCACCTAGCGAAAACCACCAGCTTTTCAAAACAGCTGGCAATTCTCTTTGGGGATAGGGGAGGGGACAAAGACTTCACACGGTCCCCCCACATCAATCAGGACCTGTGGGCAGAGGAGCACAAGAAGTCTCCTGTCTCTGTCCCTTCTGCCCACAACCTCACCACATCACAAATTTCTGATGTGCTCCCTCTCCCCCCCTAAAAATTATTGCTCACTGATCTCTGTTGGGACAGGCTATGTCTTCCTGCGACATGCAATAAGAATTTAACAAAATAATATGTATTTAAAAGCAACAATAAAGGGATACTATTTATGCAGTATCTTATGGTTGCTATGTCTACTATATCACTACTTTTAGTCTAACCTATGTCACTCAGAGATATGAATAAACCACTCCCTAAGCAACATAAGTTACACTGATCTAAGCACCGGTGTGGATAGAGCTATCTCTAAGGAGAAAGAGAGCTCTTATCAGTTTAGAGTGGCTACACTAGAGATCTTACAGAGGCACAGCTGCATTAGTGTAGAAGTTGTGCTTCAGTGTAGTCACTCACTGCAGAGATGAGAGGGGTTCTCCCATTGCTGTCATAAATCCACCTCCCCACAAGACATTAGGTAGGTTGATGGAAGAATTCTCCAGTTGACTGAGTGCTATCTATACCAAGGGGGTTAGTTTGGTTGGTTCAGCTATACTACTCAAGGATTTGGTTTTGTTACTTTCCTAAGTGACCTAGCTAGGTGTAATTTTTTATAGTAGTTCTGACTTAGTTTTCTCTCTTTGGACTTGTTTCCATTAGAGCTGGGATCAGTGCTGTGGCAATCAATTAATTGGGTGTTGATTTAGTGAATCTAGTGAAGACCTGCTAAATAAACCAATAATTACATGGATGTCAACTCCAGTATGGCACTGGAATGAGATGAATAAGGGGAGTCTATGTGAGTTTCTCCAGCTGACCCAGCACAGTGTGGACCCCACAGTAAGTAGATCTAAGCTATGTCAACTTGAATTATGATACTAACATAACTCAAATTGCATAGCTTAGATCAACTTTCCCCTACAGTGTAGACCTGCCCTCTGTTTCCTTCCCTGTAGCAATTCCCAGCTCCTATCTTCATCCCCAGTCCTATTCCATCCAGTAAATAGCCAGCAATGAAATGGTTCGTGCTTACATAAAAAGCATCCTTGTTGGACCTTAGCATTACCACTTTATTGAGAATACGTGGGGGGAAGAACCTGAAGATGTTCAGACCTCCCAGCTTCCTTGTTTCAAGATAGCTGCAAACTCAGGAAGACAGTACTTTATTTACCTTTGGGCTATATTTAGAAGGTGTTCTCTCAGCCCATACTGTCTAGTAATTTCCTTTTTGTTTTAATTAAATCTTAAATTCCAAATGTTATAGGAGCCACATGTAGCCTGCAAGCCAGGCATTTGACACGACTTTCACAGAATGAGTCCCTGCCCTGACGAGTTTATAACTTCAATTAAGCTGCAAAACATGAATGTAATAAATAAATGAAGATAGGTTGGGAGTAAAAAAGTTAAAGGAACATTTGCTTCCGTCAGTAGCTTTGTGCACAATTAGATCATCTCATGCAACAAACTTTTTAATTATGAGAAATAAACAAAAACTACAATTGATTTTGCCAATGGCTGCTAAAACTAAAAGGTGCACAGCGACTTTCATTCCAGTGGAAATTTAATTTAATTAGTGCCTAATTTCAGATCACACTTCTGGCAGCTGTGTTTATTACACTTTCTTTAAAGCCAGAAATTAGCATGCATTGAAGTTACCATCAAAGCTCATTTATCCGTATGTCTACATCCTGCCAGCTTGTAGCAATCTGGGCTTGTGTGTTTATTTAGCACTTTATTAAAGTTACAGTAAATAGGATTTCAAAATATTTAATGCTGGGTTTGTCACAGTGTTTATGGACTTATTACAGAGTTGTGTTGCAGCCTTCACTAGACATTTGATCAGAGAAGTGATGTTCACTATAGTAGATGTTATTTTAATATGGTGGTAGATTGGCAACAAGAATCTGCTCTGGCCAGATCTTGATAACAGTGCTCTTCTTACCCCTCATCTGCGCTCTCATTAACAATGAAAGGTCTAGTTGACCTGTTACTCCTAAAGTTATGAAACTAAGTTAATCGCATTGCTGGTCTTTTTAACTTCTTACAGGTTTAGGAGAGAGCTGCGCGCTGTAGTGAACTCAGCAGTCCCTTTCATACAGGGGCGGCCCCTCCATATAGGTAAACTAAGTGGTCGCCTAGGGAGCCAAGGTAAATGGGGTGCCAAATGGTGACACAATATCATTGAGGGGTTTGGAGGTGGGGGGCACTGATAGCATGGTTCACCTAGGGCACCAGTTGCTGGCAGCTAGTCTAGGGCCACCCCTGCTTTCATAGCTACTTGGTCTACAAGCACTGAGGGTACATCTACACTACAGCATTAATTCAAGTTATCTTAATTCAAAAGTTAATTCAAATTAAGCTAATTCGAATTAACACATCTACACACAAAATGCAGTTTGAATTAGCATTTTGCTAATTCAAAATACTGCCTCCACACTGATTGGACATAGACTCGGATTTAAGGCTAGCCAGAACCAGGTCAGACCGGGCATCAAGTCAGGAGTGTCTGTGTGTGGCTGTTGCCATCTGAGGCTTGTGCTTAAAGGGACACACACATATCCTGGAAGCTCCCCAGTACTCATAGAACACAGCCTCTGTTTGAGTGCTATATGATGTGGGAATGAAGCTGCTTTATGCAAAAGAGTTAAATATTCCTGCTGAAGCTTCCTGTTCAATCCACTACTTCTCCAGTTTGCCCCACACAGACAAAGCAGAGCAGAACAAAACCATTTTGAGTTCTGCTATTCCCATCCTTCATTCATTTCTGGTGAGAATGAGATCCCATCCCTTCCTGCGGACTTGTCATTGGAGCTTGGGCTTCACAGGACAGAGGGAAGAAGAGCTATAATCATGTCATACATGAGTTTATCTTGGCAAATGGTACCCAATTCACAGTGTGAAATTAGAGATTGGCCCTTCCCCTGGAATTCTGATCCAATTGGAAGCTACCTTAGAATGCAGGGAGGTCTTCATAGCTAGTTCAGGCTCTTGTCTCCACACACACATTAACTATAGATACTAGGGAGACATCCACCAACATAAGACCATGACAAGATACCGCATAAATGAAATTGAATAAGCTGCAGTGAAGTAACTTTTGTTTTTACATTCAGAGGACCCCTTATTTTAGCAACTTTAGAACTGTGAAAATTAAAAATACAAGACCATGACTGGTAGTAGGACAGTTTCTTCAATCAGTATAAATGAGGTGCTCCAAGAAGGGCATTGGGGTATAAATTCATTAGGAGTTAATGTAAGATGAGCTTTTTTTTTTTTTCTTCTTCTTCTTCTTCACTCTGGCAAGTTTAAATGGCAGGCGATGAGGGGCAAGGCCTGAGCTGGAGAGGAGATACATGAACACTGCAGAAGAAGCATAGTCAACAAGCTGTAACAAAGGACTGGAAAATGTAAACCATTCTCACACAATCCTCTGTCTGTTCTGGAAGGGTAAGGTGCACTGAAAATCATAGTACAACAGGCATCACTTTGTTTTCCTTTTGTGTCTGAGCTATGGCTTGCTTTCAGTTATTGCAGTTAGCTTTGCTTCCCCCACCCTTCTACAAGTTTTTAGTTACTGTTTAACTTGTGCACAGAGACTTAGAAAGAGGAAAGGAATATTGATTAATTCCCTCTTCCAAATCTACACTTTCATGGGGAATATCTACCACACAAGAGTTAATTTGAAGTTTCAGCTGACCTAGGCCAGTGACTCAGTTAATTGTTTGTTCCATCCACTCAGCCCTTAAAAAAATCTGAATTGACCTTTCATTCTTTTCAGGGAAAAGAATATTTTAAAAGTCAGTAAGTCTCAGCTACCTTCAAATAAACTCTCTTACTTTGCAGACTACTCCATCCCTGCATTGCAAATGTTCTTGATACTACTTGATGTGTGGACATGATCCAGAAGTATAGAGAACAGTATCTTTGAAAAAAGGTCAATATGTCATCACAGATTACAGAAAAAAAATCTGCCAAATATGAGCGCCACATTTCCTACAATGTTAGGCACTCCCTAGAACAGATCTACCTTTTCCTGAATGCTGGATAATATTAGAATCTTCAGACATACAGAAACAAAACAGGAATCCATTCAGTGACTGGTAGTTTCCCTAGTGTTCATTCGCTTAATGGAAAAAAAAAAGGGGTGGGGGCAAGATTTACATCATGCTTATAAAAAAGCGTTTATTAAGAAACATCCGTAGCTACCAAGAATAGACTATGATTCAGAAGGCTGCTTTATGTACCCTAGCATGTAAAATTCCATTGCTCAGTCCCAATCAGATAGTTACTTTTGAAAATGGAAAACATCTAAGGTCAAGTCCATGATTCACATATCAAAATGTAAAGGCTCCCGTTCAATGCTTAGAAACATAGGAAATGGGTGGCAGATGCTCCATTAACCTACTTAGCTTAAATAGTTAAGTGTCAGATGTTAAAGAGGGCAGAATTAAATTTTTATCAGCTCCTGTCTGCCTTTTTCCTTCACAGAGCTGTATTGGCTCCATCTAGCTGGCTATTAGACATTTGAATGATACTTTTGGACAAAGGAACATAATGTTAGGCCCAGAAAATGCTAATGATGTATTCGTGGCCGATTATATAATTATTTCAGTATTAGAAGAGACCACACTGACAATGTTGCTATCATTTCTTAATAGCTGAAATACAATTTGGACTTTGTAGGTCATGTTTTGAAACCTCATTAATGTTTGCAAAACTGCTTCTTTGAGAAAATTCCATAGCATTCTTGAGTCTAATAGATCCATATTCAACATTCTGTGTTTCTAGACGGTGTTTTTCACTCAGAGAGTCTGCCTCTTTTGTCTCAGAGATCTTATCTTCATCATCTTCATTTTCCTGGAACAAAGACAATAAAAAAAATTCATTGGACAAAACCAAACCTATCTGGTATCTTCTATAAAGACTCAGACACACTGTTAGTGATAGCAATGTGAGTTCTCTGTTACCTTGAGCAATGTAGCTCGATTACATAAGGTTAGGTTATTGTCTGACTGGCTGTAACCATTATACACAGAAGCAACAGGAACCCTGTCAAAGGCCAGAACTATAGCCTGAAACTTGTTTTAAGTTTCTGGAATAGTGTTGTGCTCTGGAATTTAAAATGCTACAAAGCATGAAACATTTAAAATATATTCTGAAAAGCAATTGTGTAAAATCACCACCATCTTACTCAGCAGCTCTGCTCCCAGGGTTATTCAGAAAGAGATCTATTTGTTTTCATGGAAACCCCTCCCCCATAACTTTTACTATATTTTTTTAGCTGTGCCAGTTTTGCAGAATGTGCAGCTGTGGGAATGCAAGTTGGATTTTTTTTTTGGAGGGGCATCCTTATGAATCAGAATTGTTGTGTTCCAATTGCAAAGCCTCCTCTACTCTATTGTCCTCAGATTATGCTCTCAGTTTCCCTTATCAAGCCCACTAATGAGAACTAAATTAAATACCTATGCAGAGATGTACCAGAAAGCTTAAATTTGAGGATAAATGAGGTTGCACAGATGGAAGGCAGAGTGTTTGGCTAGTAAAGAGCCAAAAAGAACCAACTTGATTGGAAGATTACAGGTGGAATTTGCAGATCTAGAGATGAGATTTTTATATTTTTTAAACATCTGTAAAAGACATTAAATACAGAAATAATTGGTCTACAAACTGAAAACACAAAATGCCATTTTCACATAAAGTAGGTCTGTAGGCTATAGGAATAGGTATTCACCAGTAAGGCATGGGCATAAGTTAAGGTGGTAACTCAATGAGCTTATGGGCCTCAGGCCTGTAAGACAATAGCTTAGCTAAGCAAGAAATAAGGTCCCAAGGCCTTAGCCTATATAGTTAACCAGGAGTAACCCTAGACGACAAGAGAATGCTGTAATGACTAAACTGCTAACCACTAACCACAAGATTCTAGCTCATACTGAGTTGGGATATTTTAAATTAGAAATATTCCTAATGTCTGATCATCAGAGTGCCATGATAATTGATATAGTATACCATTCAATAGTATAGTGTATAGTAAACTGGAAGTTAAAGGCCTACTATCCTGTGGAACAAGAGCAGTCCAACATCAGTAGGGTAAGGAAATACAAGTAAAGAAAAGGAAAGAAAACCCAACTGAATACATGTTAGGCATAGTGGTGTCAACATAACAAATCAGAAAAGCTGTGTGTCAGCCTGTGTGGTGAGGTGAGGAGAGATGTATCTTTTAGGTAGTGCCAGGATGACGGCCACTGGCATTGGTGATGAGGAAGGAGATGATGGCGAGGCAGATGACTAATATTTCATGTTGTTCTGCAAGGGATGGTGTGAGTATATGGACGTTAAGATGCACATTCAGTATTATCTCTATCTCACTAGGTTGGAATGTTTGTGACTTTGCTAACTGTATTATAGAAAACTGTCATGTATACAGAAGGTTTTTCATAAGTGTGAGTGTTGTATCCGTGTACATCACAGTTCACAACTGAAGAGCAAGTCTTATACTACTGGCCTTGATCTCAGGACAAGAATCTATCAAACCTCGGGATACTAATGGGGAATTCTTGAGTCATCAAATTAATACACAACCCATAGATCAGTTGAGGGGACCATCTTTTAAAAGAGCAAATCTGATCCCAAATAGGTATTTTAGATTTGGGGGACTGCGGGAACTGTGGTGAGCTTAGAATTAAAAAAAAAAATTGTGACTGTTCTTGTCACTAAGAGGACCAAACTTCAAATTCTTTATAAGGAAATTTCTGAAATTTGGGATGGATTCAAAATCCAGACCCAGATCAGAATTTTGTCGCTTGAGCTCATCTCCATTTGTAAGCAGCCTTCAACCATGTAACAGTGACTGAGAACAGTGTGATGTCATTTTATATTCACTTCCACCATAATTCAAAAGGCTGTTTTTTGTACAACTTTGTTACCAGAACTTAGATTCCTGTGTCTCTGCGGAATATAAAATTCTCTATCTGTATGCTTGTTTGGGCACAGCAGTTTCCTCAAGAAATAGATATGCTTTTGATCAACTTAACCTACAACAAAACCACCATTTATTATGGTGATCAGTAACCAGTTTCTCAACATAGCAGGGCAGGGCAGGGCAGATCATTTTGTTTCAAGTTTTGGAAGGAATGAGTAAGAGGACAATTGGAATTATATTACATTATTCAGTTGGAACAGTTTTCTGCACCATAAGCCAGCAAAGCTAAGAGAAACATTTCAGTAGAGTAGACCTCTAGTGCCTTGCAAACAGTTAAAGACAGAAAAAATACTAAAAATATAAAGTTTTAAAGATGTTGTACTGTTCATACCCCAAGGTTTCTTCATGGTTATGCTGACTCCTCTTGGAGTTTTCATTTATTTCTCTATTCTAGGACCATCATTCAAACTTCTTCTGTATATGTATTGCCAATACACCACCTTGACATTCCAGACAGGTGGGGCAAATATTTTTCTCCAACACCCATCCCAACAGTGTTCTCTGAATCTGCTAACATGCTAACATCATTCTAACGATGTTGGAATGAATGATCAAACTTTCCTGATACCAGGAAACATACCAGCTACGTCTACATTGGCGCTGTTTTGCGCCAAAGCTATGCAAATGAGGCTTA
>CM057847.1:41765303-41799387 GCA_030068395.1 Apalone spinifera
ACACACACACACACACACACACACACACACACACACACTTGTTTAGATTATAAATTCTTTGGGAGTAAAATTCTTTGCTTTGGGTCTTGTTTGGAAAGACTATTGGTTCTTAATAGTAAAACATGATAAAAATTAAAAATTAAGTGCCATATTTTTTTTCTCCTCTTGTATTTAATTTAGATTTAATTTACCTTGGTCTGTGACCTGTAGTATTCATCTATTGCATATTGATATTTGGGTTCATTGAGTCCCAAGAAAGTGGCAAGCTTCCCACCAAGGAATTCGCAAGCTGAAAAGAAAGAGAAAATTAAAAATAACAGCAATTCTATCCCTCACATAAGTAAGGAACTTGTATAGTGAGGCACATTATGTGATAGGAGAAAACAGTTTTACATGCTGATGTCTGTACGAACAAAAGGACAAAGGGGAGATATAATAGAAGGACTGCCTTCATCAGCTCTGGAAATACAAGTCCACTTTTGGTAAGTCTAATCCTCACTCCAGAAAACTACTTAATGGCTACCCATTTCAATCCTTTTCCAAAGAGCTGGCCAGCATTACTGGAAATGAGGTATGTCACTTACACCAGCTGCAGTTTTAGGCAGTTTATTCCATACTATGTTTCAACTATACTCTGTGTAAACAAATTCATCCTGGGTTGTTTTACATACCAATTCACTCTTAAAGAGTAACTAGGTCATAGGCAAGTCTCCTTTCCTTTCAGGATCTTCTTTCAGCTTAGGAAAGGCTCCCTTACTTTGTATCAGGGAGAAGGGATGGACTTTGTATCTCTTCTGTTGATTTTTGAAGGGGGAAAGAAAGTCATTGTGACTGCTTTCAGATGCTACTTTTTCAGATTTTACACTGGTTTGCCTGGAGTAGAATGATCAAAACTGCATGCAATAATTTCAGTTAGAGCTAGATTGTCCTAATCCATCTTCCTGAAGTACTATGTTTGTTAACCTGTCTTCACTTTGACCCATTTTCTTTTCCTTGTGGCCTCAGTTTCTTGTCCCTTTTCTAATTTCTAATCTGCTTCAGTAGTTCTACTCTTATTTGTGCCCTGATTTTCAGTTAGTTATATCATTCTGATCAGGAACACTATTCAGTTTTTTTCAACAGTTGAGGTAGATTTTGTCCATGAATAGTTTTACCCCGGCCTACAAATTAATGCCATTTATGATAGGTGGCACAGATAGTGATGATTATAGTAAGGTTGCCTGACACTAATGAGCCTGTTTTCAGTTGCTTATAACTTTGCTAGATTTAAGCCTCTGTGACATGCGTGGTATCTCTCCCAAATTAAAATTTTTGCAGAAGTTTCTATTAAAATTCTTGTCATTTCCACGAATGAGGTTAGGGAAAAATACATGTAGCCCACGTTAAAAAAAATTTACATCGAGACGCTCTAGCATCTTCATGATTTAGAGCAGAGACTAGAGATTTGGCTGGGTTTTGCTCTGGTGTCAGGGATGTACCTTTTGCCATTCCTATGAAAATCCACTGAGATTTGGTCAAGTTGTAAACCAGTGTTTGTTAAACTTTGAGACCACAGAACACCACACAATAATACATTTTTATTTATATATATATTTTTTTTTTCCTAAAAAAAAGCACTGAGGAAAATTTGTTGAGGGAGACCTTGGGAGGTCGGGCCAAAATGCAGTCACGGCCCCTTTAATTGCCGCATGTCCCAAGCAGGCTTCTGTCAGCTGCCGAGAAAAGCAGAAAAACTTCCTTAATTAGAAAATACCCTAGGAACACCTATGACAATTTTCTTTTAAAAAAAAATAAAAAAAAAAATGTTGTCGTCACAAAAGAAAAAGCCCAAAGACGTAACAAAAACAAAGAAGAGGTCGCAGCACACCTGCGAGTTGTTCACGGAACATCAGTGTCCCGCAGAACATAGTTTAAGAAACACTGTTGTAAACCATAGTGTAAGGAGGAAGAATGGCCATACTGAGTCAGACTCATGGTCGAAGTACGTCTTCCAACAGTGGCTTCAAAGGGAATGAATAGAGCAAGGCATTCATCAAGTGAGCCGTCCATCCAGTCTTACCATCCAACAGTCAAAGGCCTAGGGACTCCCAGAGCATGGCGCTGTACCTCTGGTCATCTTGACTAAAACTCATGGATGAATTTATTTTCCATTAACCTATTTTTTTTAATCCAGTTATAGTTTTGGTCTTCACAACATCCCTTAAAAATTCTCTTAGCATGTGCTCACTATAGATTTGTTAAAAGCTGGAAGCCAAGTGCTCAGAAGATTTCATCTGCACTGAGATACTCCATCCTTCACAGCTCCTGCATGCTGACTGGATTGTGCATGCACCATCTCCAGAGAGCTGCGCACATACCATCCCTAGCTGAGTAGTTCTTTCCCGTCAACTGTTTTGCCCAGCTCCCAGGAGCTACTGTAACTGAGAGCAGGGAGACTGCATCTTCTGCACCCTCAATGCTCCCCTTGCTGGTATTCAGAAAACACAGAGGAGGAGGAGGAAACAGCCTGACTTGAGAGGTGTGAGCAGGAGAAACAGGGAAAAGAAATGTAGGGGAAGGCAACTGGAGCAGAGACTGTGAAGGATAGGAACAGAAAGGGAAGGACTACTGTTTAGAAACCACTAAAGCACACTTTCCTCCAGACCCTGAAACTGAACCCATTATTCCCAAGTCTCAGTATTCCTTTGCTGTGTAGCAGATAGCTGTGAAACCCATGGTCCAAAGTTTACATCTCTTCTTTTATGCTGACCTGCCACTAGAAGGGGCTAACAGCTTTCTGCTGCCCCTGCTTACTCTCTTAAGTGGCAGAGGACTGTGCTATGGATCTACATATCCAAACCCATATGATAACCTGTGTGTGTGCAGTGAATGAAGCAGGGACTGCAGGAACAGAAAGGCTGGTCTCATGATTAAGGTAGCTGAATGCTACCCTGGAGCAAAGGATTTTATCTGGGCCTCCACTGCAAAGTTCCTGTGTGTCATCGGATGACGAGTTCCAGGTTGACACATGGGATTTGAACTGTAGGAATGCTGAGCTCACAGCTGCAACAGAAGTTAATGGGAACGTTGCTTTGATCATTACACGCCATAATATGCTATGTACTCACAAAAAAACCTCTATGCAGTTCAAATAGGGCAACCAAAATCAGTTGACACATTTGACAATTTTGGCTCTAATTTACGTGCATCAATTCCCAATGTGTAAAAGGGAGAGAATATCCCTGTAACATAGAATGGTATTTTGAAAAT
This sequence comes from Apalone spinifera, assembly GCA_030068395.1. Taxonomy (NCBI): domain Eukaryota; kingdom Metazoa; phylum Chordata; order Testudines; family Trionychidae; genus Apalone; species Apalone spinifera. The sequence goes on from CM057847.1 coordinate 41,768,553, forward strand.
AATTCCATTGTGTTTGTGGAGCTCTCTGGTACTACAATGGCAACATCACAGAGCTGCTCAAGAGAAAAGTAATAATTCTAGGGTTTTATGGTGTGCTTAATCATCACATGGGACCACACACTGAATTAGGATAAAATACGATACTGAATAGCTAACCATTCCATGAGCACCATTCCTCATGCGTACTGAATGAGGCAAGAGTCTCCAGGGAAAAAGTAATGTCTGATTATGTAATTGAGAAGATTATATCATAATGCGTATGTACAAGGGGACTAACATAAAATTGCATGGACACTAATTCCTAGCTTTTGAGTACTTGACCTTGAAACTTAATGTTCTTTTAAGGCAGTTAAATATTATCTTAACAGTATTTATATTCAACCCATCTAAAATAAACCTCCCATTGATGCCAAAAAATATACCTACTAAAAAGTGAAGTTGTTGCAATTCGAACTGCCCACAGTCGCAGATATAGCCCCCAGGAGAGCTTGGACTACAAAACAAGAGCAAAAGGAAAACTTGAATGTTAGACATACAGAGCTAAACTCATCTGGGGGTTATACCAGAGGTGAATTTGATGCATAATATTTGGAGTATGCAAGGAATCACCCATTGCATAGGGGAGAAAGCTAATTGCTTTCTTCATTCTTCACACAGGGGGCTGCTCAAACTATCTAGCTGACCTACAGCAAATTTCTGTGTATTTACACTAGGGATGTCAATCTCATATACCAAGCCAACAAGAATCATTAGTACAATTAACATAAGCAACATATATCCATTAGGACACAAAGGATCCAATCCTGCAAAATACATAAAGCTCTAAGGAACTTTGAACACAATGGGACTTTGTTATGTGAATAAAGTTGTTCACAGGTCTAAGTATTTACACAATCAAGCCAAAATACTAAATATATGGATTTGATAGACAGACAATTGCGTAAATGTCAGTATTTAGTGTAATATTCAGAAATGTTTATAATTACTACTTATTTTCACTGAATCCCTGCAAGGTCAGTTGGGCTTCTATAAACGAGGACGAATTAAGACAAAGTTAACCAAGGCCTGGTCTACATTCAAAAATTAGGTCAGCATAACTACATTGGTCTGAGGTGTGAAAAATCCACACCCCTGAACAATGTAGTTCAACTGACATAACCCCTGGAGTCAGTTCCTTACTACACCAATGTAATTCCACGGCTTATGTCGGTGTAGTTAGAACAATGCAATGTCTACGTAGACACTGTTACTTACATCACTTGTTGGCTGTCTTTGTCATCAACTTCATGCATAGGCATGGGAAGTAGGGGAACAGGGAGGGCTGCAGCTGACCCAGGTTCCTGGCCCCACACCCCTACCACCACACACCTACCACCCAGGCCCTCTGCCACCCAGGAGCTCCACTTCAGGCCCTAGGTCGTGTATGGATGCCAGCCCCATGCCCAGCTCAGCCCCAGGGTCCTGCCCAACTGCCAGCCCTGCACTTGGGGCGCTGCTGCCAGGCCCCACATATGGGGTCCCAGCTGCCAGACCCAGCTCTAGGGGGTGAATAGGGGTGTGGGCAGGGAGAGAAGGGGGTGCAGCTCAGCACCTTCACTCCATAAATTGTTCCAGTTCCACTAACTTCATGATTCCTTGCTGGAGAAGTGAAACTGACAAGAAAGTCCTTCCTGCTTCCAAATAGGCTGCTGTCTCGACTCCCCACTTCCAGCTGGACTGCTTTCCAGGATCCCCGCTCTAAGCTGCACTACTGCTAGGGCAAGAGCTGAGAGCCTGAGTGGTTGCTCCCATACTGGGAGGAAAGGAGGGAGAGAGGGAAGCAGTGGAGGTGAGAGGGAGCAGGCAAACAACTGGGGGGAAGGAAGGGGTGCAGGAAGGGAGCCCATGGACCAGCCAGGCTTCCCCTGGGGAGCTGTGAGCACAGCTGAGAGCCTTGGCTTTCAGTTCCCACACTGTTCAGCCTGGTCATGGAAAGTGCTTCTGGTGACTGTGTGCACCACCCCATCTAAGGAGGATACTGTGGACATGAACTAGAGCAGGCTGTAAGCTGACCTAATATAGGCTGACTGAAGAGTTTCAGTGTAGACATGCCCTAAGGCCTCTCTTCTTCTGAAGCAGTGCTCAGAAAAGCATTTCCTGTGCTTGAATTTCCCATCTGTATTTAATCGATCTTAACTTTCCCCAGATTCCCCAGTGTAGACTAGGCCTCAGTCTTGTTCTTATTTTAGAGATGAGGAAACACACACATGACATCAAATAATGGGCAAGAAAGAACCAGGGGACATGTGCCTTCATGTTTTTGCTTGGGGATGAGAATTCCTTTTGGGTAGGTTTTGTCTTATCTCCTTGCTGCTTCACCACAAGATGCAACTAGCCCTAAGTAGAGTTATAGTGTAAGAGCCATGATTTTTTCCTCCTATTTAGATCTGCTTAACCACTACTCTACCTCAGGGGTCAGTCTCACGAACATCAGGAATAAAGCCCATTAGCAGAACCTGAAGAAGCTTGTACGGTTTCTAAATCTGTTCTGTGACTGAGAAGTTTCAGCATTTACAGAAAAGAAGAGGTATGTGAGCATCTACAGAGCTGGCTACTGTGACAGTGAAGGGTGCAGTGTTCTCTAACATGCACTCCTCCCCCTTCCAGTCTCCCCAGTGTTTCCTAAAAGTCAATAAAGGGGCTTACTGTGTCAAGTGGCTGCTGTGCTGTCTTCTCCTCCTGCTCGTCCTCCTCTTCCGTACTATATTCTTCCATGGTTTCACCATTTGCAAAGTAAATGATCCTCCTTGGAGACTTTGTTTTTCCTATGCCTTTATCTTCCATCTCATCGTGCTGGAAACCATCGTCCTCCTGCTCATGAGAAAACCCTCCCCAGGAGTGCCTTCTTAATACACTAATGGACAATGGACTATATAGTATTCAGCCTCACCTCTAACTCTTAGGCTAAGGAAGGTCAGAACTGGGTTTGAGAATCTTATTTGAATCCTCAAAAAGGCATAAATATCCCTACATATTTCAGTTCTGAGAAGAAGAAAGTCCCAGGATTGACATAGCCAGAGCTACGGACAGTTGGCCTGCATTATGATGGCGTTTTCAACTCTTATAAGAGCAGGTACCATTGCTGGTGTCACACACAGCTGTTCCATTGGTCTTCAGGTGTCTGTACATGTTTTCTGTCATTGACTCAGAGTGTACTACTACAATCGAATATGAAATCCACTTCAAAACAAATAAGGTGTCAGAAGAGCCAAATCATGCAACACGAAGACATGCATGATGCTCAGAACCTTGCAAGAGATCACAGCCTAAATGAACAATTTACAGCACGCTACTGGGTAATTGAACAACAAAGCAATATTACTTGTATAGCACCAAAAAGAGCTTCACAATTATGGATGATAGGTTCCCCACCAGCACCAAAGAGCTTCCATTTAAATGAACACAGATGCAATGGAGAATAATCCTTTTTCCATAATTTATATTTTTTTTCTTTTCTTTCCTCTTCTGCCGAAATTTTTATTAGCATTTTCCTACGAAATTGCTTAACTTGGGCATATGCGCATTTTGTCTGCGTAAGGACTATAGAAAAAATGGCAATGCATACACCTTTTTCATTTATCCTTTCATAATTTCACATGTCTAACAAACAATAGCTACATAAAATGTAATCTAGAGTTAAGGAGGCAAAGGGGTATCAAGTAACCTTTAACAGCAAAACCATTAAGCAAATAATTTCTTAAACTACTTAGTGCTCCTAGACAAATGGTATATCATACTTGTGTTTTTAATTTCATTTTTTTCTCCAAATGTATAGAAGCCTTCAAAATAAATACTTTACTTGAAGTCAGACAAGAAGAGTAATTATATATGCTACCTGCTACTATGTTCTCTCTCATTACCCATAAACCAATTTAGAATCAGTAATAAGTAACAAGATAACAAGACCATTACGTCAATATTCCGAAGACAAAATACATATTAGTTTACTGTGTTCTCCTTATGTTTGAAAGAGAATACTAAAATACTTGCTGAAATATATGAATGAGACATCTATAGCCAACACCACATCAAAAGCAAATTCACCTGTAGAATCTCTCTAGTGTCTTCCATCACCTGAAGAAGTTGTAATGCACAAACTGATTAAGTTGTTTCCAAGACAAGTAAGGGAAAAAACCCTAGAACCATGACACTTAGTGATCCCGTATGTAATTTGTGCATAGAAAAAACACTGTAGCATTTGCAGCAGCCCAGTTCTGGAAGCAAGTCAAGAAAGGTATATTCAGAACTCCAGGATACAACTATCTGAATGGGCTAGGCTTTGTTTGAATTGTGGGCAGGCCCTTTTTATTTGCATGATTAGCAAAGTTAAGATGGCTGGTTGGGGTAACTAAAGGAACGTGAGAAAGGACATGGACGTTTGCAAATAGATACTCCTTCGGGGAAGCATGGAGAAACCTTCAATCTGGCTGTTTTTAAAAGCATATATTTCTTGAAGACATTTTTCAGTATTCTGCTTCCCTTCATTTTTGCTTACTTTATGAAGTGAACTTAGACCTTAGTAAGGCTAAGTCACAGGTGTAGTATTTACTTTTCCTCAGCAAAGCCCGGGGACCAAACACACACATGCAAACACAAATATTTCCTGCAACTGGTATGACACCTACTGGCAGTTTGGAAAACTAGACCTATACATCAGCAACTTCTAAATAACTTCTTAGCAGAACTAGCCCATCAAAGGAAATCTAATAAAACAACCTAACAACAGAACAAGGCTGCAGATGTGGGTGAAACTAGGGCCAACTACTACTAGTTAGGAAGTATAAATTCTGCCCACTGCTCTAGGTACGTACTGACATAATCTTGCCCAATAGAAATAGTGAAGTACCTCATCATCTTAAATTCTTTATCTTCTCAGTATATTAAGAAAAAATCTGTAGGTTTTTCAATTTAGTGCAAATACAGTAAAAATATTCAGTTTATTCAAAGGGAAATGCATTCCCTGCTGCTGTAATTAAAATTTGTAAAGCAAAGCCAGAAGAGAGGCAAGCTGTAGATGGACAAAAAGAATAAAAATGATACACTTTGTGTTCTAGAATGTGCAGTCATATAGTTTTCAGACCAAATATGCGGTTGGTGTTTGTCTTTAATTTTTAATTATTTTCCTTAGTTTACTCAATTTAGAGATCAACAAGTGAGAGTCTCACCTCAAATATTAGGCCATAGCCTCTGAAGATGATGCACAGGAAAGTTCACAGTCCCGGATTTCTTAGATGCCCAGTGCAATCTGCAGACATCAAGAGCATGATTGGCACTGAGAGGGACTATGTGAAGTTAGGATATACCATAGAGGCTATTGTGAGCTACTTACACTAAAAAAGGAAAATAGCATGAATAATGTCAAGATGAGTATGGAAGGGTAGGTGCTTTGCACAGCACCTATAGGGCTGATAATCATTTTAAATTTGCTATGTTATTTGTTTCTCATCCTATTCTCTCAATGTCAAAACACCTAATGTTGACCTTCCATAATACAAATCATTAGGGACAGAATTGAAATGAGAGGAATAAGGATTAGCAGGATCTATTTTCAGAAGTGTAGCCATATTAGTCTATTTCAGAAAAAATAATAGAGAGTGTCTTGTGGTACCTTAAAGACTAACTAATGTACTAGGGCATATGCTTTTGTGGACTGGAACTCACTTCATCAGATACAGGATCTATGTTAACTCTTTAGCTTCAGAGATTTAGGCCAGGTCTACACTAGACCTGACAGCTCAGTTTAAGGTACGAAACTCCAGCTATGAAAAATACGTGCATAGTTGGGGGCTTCCTGACAACGGGAAGCCTTCCCTTACTCCTCGCAGAAGGAGTATTGGATACCAGCAGGAGCATCCTCTGAGTTCTATTTGAGTCTTAACAGACTCGCTAAATCAAACTTCAGAAGACAGATCACAGAAGCAGTGATCTTCCACGTAGTGAAGGTAAGCCCTTAAGATTCCTTTTGTCCCCATGTTTGGTATCACCACAAATATCCTCCTCTAACCTAAAGGGGAAGAATAAGTCTTCCTTCAGATCTTCTGTGAAAACATATGAATCTGCTCTTTGTGGGAGGGAATAGGATGGGGATGAGGACAATCTCAGAGCTGAAAAGGGAAAACAGGATAAGAAAACGTGGATAGCAAGAGAGCTAGGTCTTTATAATCTTGGGAGAAGACTGTAGGTATGACCACATCAGGAAGTACACATTAAGAAGAACCACTCAAAGGAGAGATCTTGGAGTCATTATGGATAGTTCTCGGGAAAACATCCACTCCATTTGCAGCAGCAGTCAAAAAGCAAATAAAATGTTAGGAATCGTTAAAAAAGGGAATAGAGAATAAGACAGAGAATATCTTATTGCCTCTGTCCCATATGAAGAGAGATTAAAAAGACTGGGACTTTTCAGGCTAGAAAGAGGAGACTAATGGGGAGGGGGGGGAGAGAAGAGAGAATATGATAGAGGTCTATAAAATCATGACAGGTATGGAGAAAGTGAATAAAGAAAAGTTCTGTACTTGTTCTCGTAACATAAGAACTAGGGATAACCAAATGAAATTAATAGATCATAGGCTTAAAAACAAACAAAAGCAAGTTTTTCTTCAAACAATGCAGTTAAACTATGGAACTCCTTGCCAGAGGATGTTGTGAAAACTAGGACTAATAGGGTTCAAAAAAGAACTAGATAAATTCCAGGAGGTTAGGTCTATCAATACTTTTTAGCCAGAATAGGTAGGAATGGTGTTCCTAGCCTCTGTGTGTCAGGGGTTGGAAATAGATGACAGAAGAGGGATCACTTGATGATTACCAGTTTCTGTTCACTCCCTCTAGGGCATCTGGCATTGGAAGACAAGATACTGAACTAAATGGACCTTTGGTCTGATCCAGTATGGCTGTTATTATGTTCTTACAAACTGTATCTGGGCACAGACCAGGACCTGGGTGAGATTACATCTCCAAAGTACCTAGCTAGAACGTTTCTCAGTACCAACTATGTAAAGGATCTGGACATATCACGTAGGACATTAGTGTCATGATTAATAAAAGGCAATCTGGAACCTTGTCTGCTTCTGGGAGACACTTTGGAATCAGTGCTGTGTAAGAACCCAAGGGCCTCATCAGGAACTTAAACATTCATAATCTAAATGGAGAGTTAGAGCCTTATAACTTTTTTTCTTTCACCGTTACTGCACCAGAAATTAGGGGGAAAAAAATCAAATGTGGACTTTAGAAAGCATGCAATGGTCATTTATGCCTTAATGTATATTCAGAAATGAAGAAGCATATCAAGAGTTGCATTAACAGTTTATTTTATATATACACATTTTAATTTTAATGCTTTCCCATCAAATCTCACTAGTATCACATTTCTGCAATCAGTACAACAGAAACAAAAATAAAGGAGTATTTACAAGCATATTGTATAGTACTGAAAATGAATTAAGTTTCTAAAGTGCAAAGTTGGCTAGACAATACTGTACATAAACACAAGCCTCTGCTTTCTTTGACTATGCACAGATATTGCCATGACACAACAGCCAATTAATTATACTAAATATGTAAGTGGACTAAATCCTACAGTTGGATGCACATACAAGACTCCAATAGAAGTCCTCGAGAGATGGGCATGCACATTCAAGAACCAGATTTAGTCCTTTGGATGTACAGAGTGTTAGATGCTAAATGATTATATTTCATGTTAACTTAGTAACATGGACCATGGAGTGAGACACATATCACAAGTGTTCAAAATATTTTCCTATAAAGGACATGTTTTGCTTTAATTATTAAGTTATGAACCCCTAGACAAAGCACCAAGAGCCTAATGATCAGCTAGTACTCTAGTCTGCCTTCTTTGTAGGTGTAAATTTTGCCTCCACTGTGAAGTGCAAGCACAAGTGAGACATCAGACATTTACATCAACTTTTTCAGGTGTAATTAAGCGTAAAACTGTGCCATCACTAAAGACTTATAAGAAAGCAGAGGCTACTAATGCTGATGTTAATAAATATTAAGACGACATCTTATGAAATACATTATCTTTTAAAAAAGTACTAAAAAACCTCAGCAGAAGGAAATTATATATAGATATATGCAGACTGATTGAAGCGCCACCCCACTCCCAAGCAGGTTTTCTAAATATTTAAGCAAATGGAATAGGTAACTCAAAGAATGGAGTGTATTTAAATACCTTAACAAAATCTCCCCTCTTCATAAGAAATCAAAAAGGAATCACATTACAGTTTAGCATCCTCTACTTATTTTCAGACTAAAATGTCTATATTCCTTTCCCAGCTGGATTCTTGAATATCTTCTATTGACCAACTTCAAAGACAGGCTTTCAAGCTTCAGAGAGCTTGAAAGGTACTAAAAATGTCACAATATTTAGCTGTGACACACTTACTGTCCTAGACCTGAAGAACTCTAGGAACTTAAAGCCTGTGTCTCACCAATGGAAGTTGGTCCAATAAAAGATGTCACCCTCTCTGTCCCACTAATATCCCAAAACCAACATGGCTATAACAACAATGCATATATTCCATGCCCACAAGCAAGACTACTTATTATGTACCATAGGCTTTAAAATACAAGGAAATAAGGTCAGTCTTGAGAAGCAAAGTTTAACAGGACTCATTCCTTTAGGTCAGTATTAAAAGTTACTCCCTTGTGGTTGCTGAAAACAGCTACAGCCTGGGACCAACACAAGGTTACAGACAGGACTGTGTAATGCCATTTTCTAACACTTAAGTTGCATGTAGCCAGCCAACATTTGCAGTGAATTTCAAACAAGCCATTTAGTTATAGAAAGTAAGGAATAACAGGGTCCAAATGCCAGTAAATAAGCAAGTTCTTAAAGTCAATTTTTGAATGCTTTTGGGGAAATCAGTGATAACCCAAAAACTACAGATTTGTATCTCAGGAAGAAACTTGCACAGACACATGGTCAAATGCCCCACTGCAGGTGCAAGAAAATGAAAACAAGTGAATTTGTGCAAGATAGCAAAAGCCATTAAAAACTGAAAACTGTTTTACTAACATCTTAACTTTAAATTAGAATAATAATTGTCAAGTCAGTAGAAAAATGCCTCAATACAAGTATATTAAGAACAAAAGAGTAACAGAGTACATACTGAAAATGTAAGAGGGGAGCATGGAGCTAATCACAGCTAATCCTTTAGTAAAATCACAGCTAATCCTTCAGTAAAATATATCCTATAGCTACATAAAAGCCATGTAGCTATAGGATACAATATGCTTTAGAATTTTGTGGCAATAATACAAATTTGTCTCACTTTCTACACCCATCCTTCATCTTCAACTCCATCACCTCTACCAATGCTAGAGATTCTAAATTGGCCCCCATAATTATTCAGGAGACTAGAAGTTTCTCATAACTAAAATCAACACTTGGTGAAACCTTGGCCAAACATACTCAGCTCCCTTCCTTCAAAACTTGAGATGCCACAAGACTTCTGCCTTCCAACATCTAGCCCCCTCATAAATATTTATACAAAAGAAATGATCTTGTCCTTCACAACTTGTAGGAGAAATAGTTTGAGTAGTTTATAGGAACGTGTGTATGGAACTGATTAGGAGAAAGGTATAATTGAGGAAATGAGTTTTGCATTTGATCTGTCCATATTGGTTAGTACCACAATCATTCTTATGTCTTGGAAAAACGAGATGCCTAATTCAGTCCAGTTTCTGTGAAAGTTCTGTTTCCCAATCTCATAAATTGTCCCTAATTGGCCAATTGCTTCTTTGTTCCAGCTGTTGTGGACCATAGAAGGTCACACACTGCCAGGCGGGTGAGTCTAGTCCCACAGAAGATTTTTAATATCAGGACACAACTATTGAACTGAACTCTGTATTGAACAGAATCAGAGCACTGGCGCATACCTTCCTTGTACCCTGTGATACTAATCACATAGGTTGCCATGTTTGTTATCAGCTGAAGCTTTTTCAAGGTGTGTATCTTCATTCCTAGGTGCAATGATTTGCAGAGATCAAGCTGGAAGACACACATACAAACATGGATAACTGTGTGCCAGACAATTTTCTGATCAGTTATAAATGAAAACAGAGGTTTTAGTTATTACAGTTATTTTGGACTCATTACTGCTGAATGCCCATAAGACACCAAGGCTGCAAACGAATTTGTCTGAGAGCTTAAGTCCTCAATGATGGAAAAAAGTTATAGAAACAGCAAGTTCTTCTGAGCACCTCGCTCCTCAAACCAGCATTAATCTTGCCTGCGGTCATTTTTTCCACAGCTGCACTTTATCAAGGTGCTGTTTTCAGCTGGCTATTGAGGAATCTGGGTGAAGATGCTATTTATCTTTATAGTAAAGGAAACCTAGACCTAGGTGTCCTTTGTGCTGAAATGCCAGCATCACATATTGTCTTAGCACTGTGAAGCCATTGACAGAGCAGGTATTATCCAACTGAAAACACAGCACATTAACGACAGCCCAATACAGTCATTTAAGTTCTAAAAAGTCATCCAATTTAAAGTGCCCATAATTCAATCATTCCAGACCTTAAACTCTGAAAGTCTGGAAGCCTGACACCACGATTTATTCATTTTAAGATCTTTTCCACTTAATTTGCTGCTTCAGTCTCTCATGCCACCAGCAGACTCCCTGTTTGAGATTAAATGGCTCAAATGTAAGCAGTTGGATAAAACAAACAAGCTACAGAGAAAGCAGGTTACTATGAATTTGGGCATGGGAAACATTTAAATAGAAGGGACTGTCCAGTTGTTTCAACTGAATATAAATTGCATTCAGATTATGGAGAAATTCTGCATCTGAAGAAGTACAGTATAGTGAAGTGACTTCACTATAGAAGTTTCCATATGGATAAAGCCCAACTGAGAATAATAAGAAGAGTCAATCATGAACAACAGATTGGAAATGAGACAAACACAACTAAAAAACTGTTTGACAAATTTCTATTTGCATCTTTTTTCATTTTGGGTTCTTGATAAGAAGAATTAAATCTCATGGAAAGAAACAACATCCTTCACTTTACCACCTTTTCCTTTCCTTTTGCCTATGGCAGGAAATACTAATTTTAGTATGCTATTCTCTGTACAGACGCTCACCTGAGAACCAATCTTAAAACTCTTTCTATAGCATGAGGACATTTGAGTTTATTCTGAGGTCCCAATTAAAACAACAAAAAGTATGGTTATAAATAATTTCATTTATAAATCTAGCCATGTCTTCAATGAAGAGACTTCAACTAAACATAACCTTAAAGATTAATTCACTGATTTAAGAAGAATTAGAAAAGGGGATTTGAAATGAAAGCCCCACAGTTTGTTAAATACAACTTGTAAAAGGAATTCAAAGCACTTATAGTGTTTAAGAGATCTGGCATCCACTGTCTTTTTGAGGCTTTATATCTGGTTCTTTGAGTGGTTTCACTTCTTCCTCTGGTTTTGGCTTAGCCTGCAGACAAGAAAAGAGTTTGAAAAAGATTAATTAAAAGAATCATGGCTTTCATGCAATGTTCATATATAGGGTTACAGCAGCAAGGCTATGCAGAGTTTAGATATACTTCGACTAGTCTTCTCTGTTCTCCCAGCTCAGGGCTTTCTGGTTTCTAACAAAAAATGTTAAATTTGTTGCATTTCAGGATGGCTTGAAATGGACAAGTGAGAATGTACTAAACTAAGTTCATCCAATTTACTGCACCTAATTTAGAAGTACAGCTGCAGTGTGTTTCAAGGCCATTGCCTTCTTCAGGCCATTGCCTTCTTCACCACATCACCCTTAAATTCTATCTTAAGAAATGCAGGCTGGCTGCGTAACAATACTACTACCTCACTCCTACATAGCACTTTTCATTCATAGACATCAAGTGTTTTACCAAAAAGGTAAATCTCACTATATGAGCCAAGGACAACCAGGAAACAATGTAGCTTCTAGACTCTGGACTAACAGAAGTTGCTCAATCTGTAGAGAAGGTGATTGGATCTTAGATTATGACCTACGACTGACTGACTGCCTTTGCTGAAGTGGGAAATTCCAGTATGTACCTCACAGGGATGTGGCAAGGCTTAAAAGATGACAAATGAAGAGTGCTCTAAAAGGCAAAATAGAAGGCATATTAGATAGTTGATACCATCATGTCTAATACCTCAAACTAAAAACAGATGCATTAACATTATGTGTCCATATAGATAATTTGTATTTATTTACATTAAGCTGCCCCATGGCTCTGGCATTAGTGCCTGTACCTCAGTACCTCCCCAGCACCAATGAATTTAACCTCCACATCCTGAGGCATGAAAGCATTATTTCAGATGGGGACTCTGGCACAGAGAGATTCAGTGATTTGACTAGTCAGGCTGTAGAAGCAGGAACAGAACCCAAGTCTCCTGATTGCCCTGCATTCCTCTCCCACAATATCTGTATTTGTCCTACTGGGTAGGATAGAGCAGAGGGCACTGGTGGAATAGCTGAGTACCAACTCTCGACTATGCAGTAGATAAAAGGGATGGGAGGCAGAGGAGGAACAATATTAAGTAAAATTGTCTTACGCTGTCATCCTTTGGCCTCTTGGTGAGATCAAATGCAGCAAGTGTTTCAGGGGTCCAGTGTGCATGCAAGGCAGGAAATTCAAAAGGGATGGGCTCTACTAGGCCATAGTTCGCCTTCAGCTCTAGCTGAGGAGCCTCGGGTGGCACTTTCTGAAAGTAACTAAGACAAAATTTATTTTTTTAAAAACAGAGTAAACAAAAGACTTCCAGACAGCATATATACATTTCAGTTCATTTTTCTTCACTTTGGGAATAATCTGGCCACTCACAAAGGCACCATACTAGGGATGTTAAATATCAGTTAATTGAAGTCAATTAGCCTAATGAATTATCGGTTACTCAACTATTCTATAGGCCCTCGAGGCGGGGCCGGCAGCCAGCGCGCTCTGGCCCCACTCCCAACGAGCCTCCTGCCACTCTGCACTGCTGCCTCTGTAACAGAGGTAGCAGTGCAAGGTGTCAGGCAGAAGCTGATCTATGAGGGGAGCCAGTTTAAAAAACCGGCTCCCCTCGTGGACCAGCTGCCTGTCACAGAGGCAGCAGCATTGGGTGACAGCTGCCCCTGTCCAGAGGTGGGGCTGAACTCCTGACCCAGCGCGAGCTGGAACTGAGCTGGGCTGCCTGCCTACCTGGCTCCTAACACACTTTAAATGCAGAGTTGCAGCAGGAGTAGGTCCTGGACCCAGGGTAAGCCAGGACTGAGCTGGCCTGCTGGTCATTGGCAAGAGGGGTGGGGGAAATGCATGTAGTCTCTAGCATTAATCTATAAGCTTTTGCTTATCCGTTAATTGGTTTATTGACTACACTGTTACATCCCTACACCATACTATTACTGTTGAAATAGTCCCATTTTATTTAAAGATCTTAATGCTGGTATTATGAAGAGGTATTCCAGTATGGTTTCCTTGCTGCTTCATAGAGACAATTTTCCATTTATTCTCTCTCCTCCCCACTGGCTTCCTTAGACTTTTCCATAAGACTAGTTTTCTCCCTTTTGTTTTGGTAGAAGTGGAGATAAATGTTGTTTCAATTTAAATATGCTTAAAATAAAAATCCAGATTAGGATCAGAACACCACAGGAGAAAGGGAAAGACGCAGAAGCAACAATTTCCCTCCATCTCTTTGAAGTCAGATGCTTGGCATGCCAACATGCACTAATACTGGCAACACTGCAATGACCAGAGAGCCTTGCTAGATCACAAAACATAAAAGGAAGTACAGGTTGAACCCTTCTTAACCAGGACTCTCTGGTCCAGCAAGACCACGGATGTCCCAGGACCAGAAAGTCCCAGTGGAGGGCTGGTGGTTGGGCGCCCTGCAGCAGGGCTGGAGCCCAGCAACGGGGCTGCCCTGTGGCAGCAAAACAGAAGCCCAGCAGTAGGGCTGCCACCCAGTGGGGACACTGTAGGACTTTGGCGGGGGGGGGGGGGGGGGGGGGGGGGGGGAAAGAGTGGAGGCAGCGGGACCACCCAGCAAGCACAACCAGGAGCCTGGCAGCCCCGCTACTGTCAAGTGGCACAGCTGCATGGTGGGACTAGAAGGCAGTGCAGCTGCCCCACAGGCCTGGGAGCCTGACAACAAGGCTGCCTGGTGGCGGAGCCAGGAACCTGGGAGTAGGACTGTTGTCTGGCAGCACAGCAAAGAGCCTGGCAGCCCCGCTGCTGCCTGTGGAGCTGCCAACTGAAGCTGAAGCCCCAACAGGACTATCTCCCGGTGGCACAGCTGGACCCCAGCAGGGGGGCTGCCCCACGAGGCCAGGAGCCCAGCAGCAGGGCTGCGCATGCTGGCTGCGGGGCTGCCATGATGGGGACAGGAGCCCTGTTTGCGGAGGGGCCGGTGACAGGGGAAGCCAGTGAGGACATGGCTGGGGGAGCAGTGACAAGGATCCCCAGAAATGACCTTTCCCGAACTGGCAAAATCCCTTATCCAGGACCGGTCCAGTCCCAAGGGTGCCAATCCAAGAAGGTCTAACTTGTATTGTATATTTATCTCTTTTGCAAAACCACACCACATAATAGAAATTGACACTTACCTTGCGGTCAACACACATTATGTTTATGCTCTAACAGAGTTCTGTGACTATTGCTATGTCATCAGTATGGCATGAGCAACATCTCAGGGGACAGGCCTTGGGCATCTGTCAGGTTTTGTGTTTTGTTGTTTTTTAAAGGGACATACCATCAGACTTCTATGAATCTCTTTATATACTGCTGTCACACGTCAAATACAATTCATGTAACTGAAGATTAGCAAAACACTTTTCTCTATTTTTAGTTTTCTGTGTGTATTTGACAGCACTTGTGTTCAGAAAGTTTCCTTATTTGAATAGGTTTTACACCGCACCAGGGGAAACATTTAAAAAAAAATTTTAAAGCCTCAAAACTGGCAAGGGGATTCAGGAGAAGTCAGGTGTAGTTCCTGTAAGTATTCTGAGCTCACTAGATTTAAAGTCGATGCCTCTTCAAGAGTAAGTATATAAATCAGTTAACTGAATGCCCCATTTACCATAGTTACTTGGGAACATGGCAATTAACAAATCACATAGCTCAGGCTACAACACTGATTAACTGACTTTAACAACAGCTAAGTTTAGAAAGCCACAAGCAAAGACAAAATTCAATATTTCCTTATATTACATACAAATACAGAAAGTAGACACTCTTCCAGTTCCTTTAACACACTGAAACAAGTTTTTTATTTAGGGCAAAACTGTTGTTTGTAAAATAAATCTAACTTTAGAAATAATAATAAATCAGGGATTTTAAAAATAAATGTATAAAATAGTGTAACAAGCAGGGAATATAAACTCACATGAATCCATTTTCTCTCAGGCATTTTTCTAGGGTATTCTTAACCAGACTTCCTAGTTTCCTAAAGAAGAGGTGGCCAGAGGGTTTGGCAGTAGTCCCAGGCCCTTTGGTTTCACCATATTCTTTGCATAATGCTTCAGCCTTGACAAAAACTTAAGAAAACAATGTAAAAAAAAAAGTTACAATTGGCCATAAAATTGTACTTATCTCTTGCTTTAATTGCAATAAAACGCAATCATATTTTCAAGATTCTGAATAGATAAATCAGAAGTTGGTTTTAGGGTAACATCTCCAACCATGGCCAAAACATCCATGTTAGTCATGGAAAGTGAACTTTTTGAATGCAGAGAAGAATTCTTACTTGAAGAGATAAGTAAAAGTGGAACTGTAAAACAAGAACTGGAACTATGCAACCATGAAACAGAACGCAGTCCTGAAATAATTCAGGGACAGACTGAGAGGAACAATATTGTGTCTGGCCTGTTAATAAGCTAAGAACATTAAGTAAGCCTGAGATATATAGTTGTGCCTGAGAGACCAAGGCTATGTCTAGACTGCATTCCTCTCTCGAAAGAGGAATGCAAATGAAGCAGATCGAAAATTCAAATGAAGAGCAGATTTGCAAATCTCATGCTTCATTTGCATAATCACATGAGAGTGCTTTTTCGAAAGAGGGTTTAAAAAAAAAACAAACAACTCCGGAGTCTAGATGGGATTCTTTCAAAAAACACCCCTTTAGAAAGAACCTGTACTCATTTTTTCAGGAGTACGGGTTCTTTCAAAAAAGGGTTCTTTTCCCCCCCAAAAACCCTTTTTCGAAAAAGCGCTCTCATGCGATTATGCAAATGAAGCGCAAGATTTGCAAATCCGCACTTCATTTGAATTTTCAATCTGCTTCATTTGCATTCCTCTTTTGAGAGAGGAATGCAGTCTAGATGAGCCCCAAGGGAAAAATCTAAGGGCATGTCTATGCTTACTGGGAGATCAAAGCTCCAGAGGTCGATCTTTTAGCATTCTAGTATAGACCCGTAAATTTACTGCTGAGGGAAACTCCTGCCAGCATCCAGTACTCCTCCTTTTGCAAGGAGTAAGGGAAACAGCCTCCCAGAATGTGGATGCCGCCACGGTTCGGCTTAAGATAAGCCGACTCTAGCTATGCATTTTGCATAGCTGGAGTTGCGTTCCTTAAGCTGACCTTCCAGGTTCAGTGTAGACCTGGCCTAAGAATGGATGTTTTTCTATGACCCTTTATTCTGCTTAGTCTATTAGGAGCAGAAAGTGTTCTCTAGAAATGCAAGAGTTATTTTAGTAAAGAGCTAATCCAAGGCAAACCTACCTAGTTTAACTCTCGCCAAGTATAGACTTTTCAACTGATTTCCTTCTATTTGTTCAATCCTTCCTTTTTGTTGTTTTTGTTGCTTTCCATTACAGTTTCTCCAATTTGTCCCCATCCTTCCTTAAGTGTGGAACCCAGAACTGGACATAGTGCTCCAGCTGAGGCCTTATGCTGAGTACAGAGGCACAATTACCTCTTGTGACTTGCAAAAAAACCCTCCTGCTAATTCACCTCAGAATATTAGCCTTTTTCACATTTGCACCACATTGCGGACTTGTATTAAGTTTGTGATCCACTAGAATTCCCCCAATCCTTTTCAGCAGTACCCTCACCTAGCCAGTTATGTCCCACTGTGTAATTGTACATTGAATTTTTCCTTCCTAAGTGAAGTACTTTGCAAATGGTCTTTGTTAAATTTTATCTTGAATTGAGACCAATTCTTTACTTTGTCAAGGCTATTTCGAATTCTACCTGTCCTCCAAAATTCTATTAATTCCTTCCGGTTTGATGTCATCTGCAAATTTTATATTAAATAGTACTAGTCCCAGACCTCACGCTGACAGAGCCGCTCTAGATACACTCTCCCAGCCTAGCAGAAAACCATAGATAACTATCTTTTGAGCATGGCCTTTCAGCCAGCTGTGCACCTACTCACAGTAGCGTCGGCTAGGGCACATATCCCTTGTTTGCTTATGAGAATATCATGTGGGACTGTGTCAAAAGCCTTACTAAAGATCAAGATAGATCACATCTACTATTTCCCCCATCAGCTAGGTCAGTAACCTTGTCAAAGAAGGAAATTAGACTTGGGTTTGTTCTTCACAAATCTATGCTGGATACTTCTTATAACCTTATTATCCTGCAGGAGCTTACAAAGTGATAGTTTAATAATTTATTTCAGTATCTTTCCAGATATTATAGTCATGCTGATTGATCTATAATTCCCTGGATCCTCTCTGTTTCCTTGTCAAGATATTTTGTTTTCCCTTATCCTGTCTTCTGGGATCTCAACTGTCCTCCATTCTGAAATTGCTTCAGCTAGTTCCTTAAGAATTGTACAGTCTTATCAGGCCCTGCCAACTTGAATATATCCCATGGGCCACTTGCAACCCTATCAGCACACAACTGCAGCCTGAGACATCCTCAGGGCCACACAGTAAGCACTGGATGTGGCTCACAATGGTAAAGAAGTTAGGCTGAGAACCACCAATCAATCTAAATAGTCTTTATTTTGTTCTCTCTCTATTTTGCTTTGTAATAGAGATGTAGCTGTGTTAGTTTGGTCTTGCTGAAACAAAAAGACAGGACTATGCAGAACTTTAAAGACTAACAAGATGGCTTATTAGGTGATGAGCTTTCGTGGGTCAGACCCACTTTGTACCTTTGGTATATATGGTCATGCCAATTTTCTTCCACAATTTGATCTGTGGAAGTGGGTCTGGCCCACGAAAGCTCATCACCTAATAAACCATCTTGTTAGTCTTTAAAGTGTTGCATAGTCCTGTCTTTCATTTTGCTTTGTGTTCCTTCCTTTTTTCATAATATTAATTATATTCAATATCTATTCACCATTAGCCTGTTTAGTGAAGACTAAATCAACACAGGCATTAAACATCAAAGCCTTCTTGATGTTATCAGTTATTAACTTCTCATCAAGTACAGGACCTATACTTTCCTTCATCTTTCTCTTACTTCTAATATAATTGAAGAACCTCTTTTAATGCCTTATGTCCTTGGCTAGATGTTATTTATTTTGTGCTGCATGCTCTCTGATTTTGTTCCTACATGCTTGTGCTATTGTTTTTTTTTGTTTTGTTTTGTTTTTTTTAACTCCTCCTCAGCAGTTCATCCATGCTTCCACTTTTTGTAGGATTCCCTTATGATTTCAGGTCATTAAAAGAACTCTCAATGATGCTATCTTTAAAACACACTTTTTAAAGCCTGCTAAGAGCTTGAATGTATGTGGTGTTTCTAGGCTAACAGGATAAAATACATTATAATAAAATGAAATACTGCATTACCAGATGTAACAAGGCCATACTTTGTCTGGTGTTGGATCCTGCCTCTGTTCTTTTTTTGGACTTTCCAATAACTGCACCCAGACTGTCATGCAAGTCACACAACATCCCTTCTTGGGTCAGGTTTATTAAAACATCAGAGTATAAATGTCAACTTAAAACGAGTAAAACCTTTAATGGGGTCATAGTTTGTTCCAAACCTAGGTCCCACTGCCTGGCATTTCCTCAGCCTTCTCTTAAGGCTTCTGCCCTCCAATGCAGGTTGCTCCAGTCAGGCTTTTTTACATGGTGAACAGACAGTTCTTTCCACAGTTCTCTGTGATCCTGACCCCTACAGATCACTGGATCGCCGCTCCAGATCTCCTCATGGAGCCTCCCTGTAGATCTCTCTCCTTCCCCAAACTGAAGGAACACACTCCCTCTCACAGGAACTCCAGTCTTTAACTACATCCTAATAAGACATATAGTACCACCAGGCACCACTCAATCTGGCCAGGCCAAAATGAAGGTGCAGAACCTGTAGAGAAATCACATTTTCTACACCTGGAGTTTTTTTGAGACAAATTCTTCTACAAGCCTACAATACCAACAGGAAGAGAGCCATGGGTTTATAGAAGACATCATTAGAAATAGAATAATAAGTTCAAAGAAAAACCTTTAAACTGCTTTTAAATTCACTAGTATCCAAGTACTGTTACTTTCAACAGGAGTATTCATCTTTTTATTTTATCCCTTAATATTAATAGACCCATTCATTCTATCACTGGACTAGAGCAATATTACAATGTGAAAAACAAAGTGCCTTCCACCTCAATAAGCAAAATCTAGCAGCCGTGCTTTGTAATCAGGATGTTAGATATTGGGTAATTGAACAGTCATGTAACCGCATGAAATCTTTGTGGTTACATAAATATTTAATAGTCTCTAGGGGCAGGTCTGTCAGCCAGTGCGCTCCCAGCCCCACTCTCAAAGAGCCCCCTGCCACCCTGCACTACTGCCTCTGTATCAGAAGAGGGGCATGGGGTGGCCAGGGGAGCCTTGTTTATTTTAAACAAGGGGAGCCAATTTAAAATAAAAGCTCCCTGTGCAGACCAGCTGCCTGCCACCCCACACTGCTGCCTCTGATACGGAGGTAGCAGCGCGGGGTGGCAGTAGACCCTGTTAGTCGGGGGTAGGGGACCCAAGCTCCAGACAGAGGCTTCTAGGTGGGATGCAGCGCAGTCTCTGCCTGCGGAGCACTTTGACACCTCATGGACAGGGGCTGCTACTGTGAAGTAGCCTCTGCCCACGGTGTGCTCGGATCCCTCATAGACAAGGGCTTCTGCCATGAAGCAGCCTCTGCTCACGATAGGCCCAGGCTCACTGCGACAGAGGTTGCTTTGCGGCCACCTCCCCTACTTGCCCCGCAGCAAGGAGATGGCACTGCAGAGCCGGTACTGGGGGGAATCAGCTTTTAAACTAGTTCCCCCAGCATTGGCTCCTGCTCCCCCTACTTGCTGCCTCTGATAAAGCCTAGGCTTATCGGTTAATCATATAGTCCACATAGACATCCCTACCTTGTAACCCCCAAGTTTAGTGAGCATTTGCTTAATTTTGCTGCAGTATGATGTATAGCCTACCTACCAGAAAGATGCGCTTACCACAGGAGTTATATCAGTGGTGGGCAACATGCAGCTCATCGGGGTTTTGTGTGTGGTCCATGAAACATTTTGTTTACTGCTGCCTATGTGCAGGTTTGCCAGATTCCACTGGTTTCCATCTATGTAGTTTTTTCCTACCAGCATTATTAAAGTGTCATGCATGACAAGCAAGGGCACATGAAGTGAGGTATGTGCTGATTGAACAACGACTGAGAGCCGTGTACTCCCCTTGCATCCTATCAAAGTACTGCTACAAGTTCAATTAGCACACTGTAGTTAGCAAAACTACCCCATCCTTAGTTATGACAATCTTGCAGTCCATTGAGATGAAGGAGGGCCACTTATGTGGCCTATTCACAAGACTAAGTTGCCAATTGCTGGGTTATATCCTCCTCCCAAATAGGGGTGTAGCAGATTGACATTTGTCTCCTTGCTGTGTATTTTCTTTGTACCACACATTTGTAGGCTCTGGACACAGTGTAAGGACTCTAAAGGTCTTTAGTGATTTTAGAGCCCGCTATAGTCCAGTGATAGAATGAATTGGTCTATTAATATTAGAGTGCACTAGTATGCATTGATTGTGTACTGTAATACAACTTTGATAATGTGTTAATTTGGTTTTAACACAAATATTTGCTACTTTGTGAGCGCTACTCTGAAGTATGAAAACTAAAGCTTTTTAAATATTCTCTAACCAGTACAACAGCAGATGTTCCAAGAGAGATTTGAGAATGTGACAATCATACTTACATTTTTCTGATTCCTGCAGAGATCTTATTGCTTCTCCACATTTATCGCTGGCCAGCAGAGTTTGACCATGGTAGCAGTATGACTGATGAGAGAGAATAATACAGGTACTGCCATCAACTGCCAATTTCCTGGCACCACATCAGTTTTGGCATTTTACTCCTCACTGGATGGAGATCATTGCGCACAGTTTAACACAAGTCAGAATAGCAAGATCTGCATCTCTCTGAGGCTGCCATTAGTTGCACAGTCAACCACCAGGAGGTGCAAGGAAGTAGCAAGCAGCAGCACTCACTGGTGCCTACGTGCAAGTCCCTTCAGCAGAGAAGAAACTCAGTTGTTTTTATGGTGAGAATCGGGTACCATGAATTTTTAGGTTTTTCAAATTTATGAAAAAAAAAAGTACTCAATTCAGAAAGGCAACAGAAACATTCCTGATCTTCTGAATTGTTACAGCAAGGTCCAAGTAGGACATCACCACACTCATATTTTCTCCCTTTCCTAAAACTACTTTGGGCTCTTATGTGCAAATAGGGTTCCTACTGGAGTGCAATATCAAATGTTCTCTTTATTCTATAAAAGCACACAATTTAGATGAGGTCGTGTAACAGAAGTGGGCACTCAGCTCTCGTGAGCACCCCCTGCTTGGTTTTGTGCGAGTTCCTCCATTGCCTCAGTCTTAAAAGCCTTGCAGCTACTCAGCCCTCCAGCCGAGTCTCACAGCCTTGTGTGCATTCACAACCCCTTTCCTGGGTACACCTCTAACAGAGGCCCATCCAGGTATGCTCTGCAGAGTGCCTCTGAGTCCAATTCAGTCTCAATCTGTTTCCCCCCCAGTCTCTTTCCCCACTCAGTGGGAGAGTGATGCCTCCAGGGCTTCTCCTCCTGGAGACAGTGTCCTGAACAGCTCCCCACTCTAAGCGGTCCCTGGTTCTGCTAGCCAGCCCCCTTGACCTTCTCCCTTCCAGGTCTGGGCTGCAACTGAGCTGCCTCTGTTTCTGCAGCTTCTTTTGTAGTCCTCTCTGGCCTGTGATAGGCTGGTTCCTCTAGAGCTGCTCTAGCCTCCTGGAGGACTTCTCTATGGCCTTAGGGTCTAGCCTCATTACAGACCCAAACTAATAGGAATAGTCTCAAGATGCAACATATATATTCCCTGCTATATTGTGAAACCAATTTCATATAGATGGTCTTAACAAACAGCACAAATCAAACACAGCCCAACCATAACTTTCTCATCCATTCACAAAACAAACAGCTTCTGGTTACTGACCCAAACTAAGAGAAAATCAAAGCATTTTTATTTTCAAAACCAAAATATGGCAATACCACAAGCTGCAACTACTGTATTTACAGTACAGAGCTACTGGGCCTTGATGGAGAATGTCACGCCAAGAGATAAACCATGAACTAGCAAAACACCCCTGATACAAGAAAGCGTGGAGATGGCAACTGATATTATCAGGTTATATCTTATCCAAACATTTAGAAATATAATCAACTCTGAATTGCATCTGGAAGCAGCCTGGGAATCAGTGCTCTATTCCCTGCACAAGTGTAAAATACTCAAACTGACCTACCTCACCCGTGGAAGTGAGTAACTACACTAAATTCTGCAGGGCACAAATTGCATCTTACTCTAGAACATGTATTTTAAGTACTAAAGGGACTGCAATACATCATTTTGTAATGTGATGAGAAGAAGAAATGATAATTGACTCCCATCCCCCATCCAGCTCCTAGGTAAGCCTTAGAAACCCTTCTGAAGTGTTCAGATTGGCCACAGAGTACTCACATAGGCCATATAGAAACTTGTCTTCAATTGTAGGTACTTTCTCCATTTAATAGTGTATGCTGGATCCAAACTGGATAACATTTGATCTAGAATTACATAAATAATATTTTTTCTAAGTCATTAAAAAAAATTTAAAGCAGCACTCTGGTCTAGTTACGTCTGTCTATAGATCAGAAGTATGACATAGCTGCAACCTCAATGAAATGCAACGATTATGCCTGCAGTAGCAAAGAGATTTAAGCTGCATGAAAACATCAAGTTAAAAAAAACAACCTAAAAAACAATTATTTTTAAAAATCTGGGAATTCCCCTTTGCTAAACAAATATGCAATTTTCATTGCTAAACAAAGCATAGGAATTCCCTGATTCAAAAGGTTTAATTTCTGTTTGAGGTAGGTAAGGCAAAAGAATACAGCTTTAGACTGAAGCTTTTCTTTCCTTTTAATTAAAATTAAACAGACCATATTACTGCAATTTATCAAATTTTTAAATATTTCTCAGTAGTTTTCATTAATTTAGTCTAATAAATTTATTTTTCCCCAATTTAAACTAGCATATACACCAGGACTAGTTTTTCATAGGAAATAGCCAATCTTGGCCTGAGGAGCTGCTGTTGAACTCAAGACATTTCTTTAACTTCCATCATTCCCTCTTGTCTACTAACTTACAATAGCAGTTCACTGAAGAACAGAACCAGAACAAAATCCCACAGAGCCAGTAGGACTCTGTCTCTAGATCCGTCCACTATAAATCTGTTATCGTGAGAATTAACATTTGATGATGATACTGTTAATGCTGTCCACAAAGAAATTGCAACAGGGTTATCTCTCTTGAGTGAAGTATCAGCGTTTTATTTGTTTGTTTTCTGTAAGGCATGCAAATTAAATTACTAAGGACTTAAATAACAATGTAATTTAACTTACCAGCTTTTTGGTAGAAATTGGCTGTTTCGTAGGCTAAAGCAGCTATCAAACCAGGATTGTGTTTCAGCTCAATAGCTCTGGCAATTGTCACTAAAATCATTAACAAAACATAGTCAGTCACATCAAATCTAATTAAGTATTTAACAATCTGAATTCCTGAGTTCTAATAGCACAGAAATAATAGTGTGCTCTGACAATTAATTTTGTGTCTAAACCTTGCATCAAGGCATAACTGAGTAGCACCAAATGAGTGGGCAGTAACGAGCTGCAGGGAGATTAGTTTTCAATTTCTTTATTTCAAAATATTTGGACTTTTAATTTACTAGATGCTTGAATACAGCATTGAGCAAGATTGCCTGAGATGGGTGGGAATGAGAATCTCCCACAGAACTTCTTTGAAATTAAATCAACAAATATTTCCAATGTTTTATTGGCATTTAACAAAAGTGAAAAGTTGGATTCTGGGTACACAATCAACCCCAAACTACAGTACTTTGGCTCTCATTATCCAAGAGACATCATGAACTACAAAAGAAATCCACAGATAAATGCCTTTTTTTTTTTACCTTCTTGAGCTTCAGCTTGGCACTGGATGATGTAGGAGTCTATAAGTCGAGCTTCTAAATCCCTTCCCTTTTCTACAGGTGTAATCAATTTGGGGATATGGATGTCCTAAGTAGTACAGAGATTGTCACTTTCAAGGTTAGTTCAAATAAAAGACACCATTATTAAATTTAAGTTTTTCCCCCATATACACTTTATTACTAAATAAGTACAACTACAAGTGATGTTAAGTCAAGTTAATGCGTGGCCATGCCACTATAATACATTATTGTAATTGCCTTTCTAGTTTGATTAGTAGCCAGTCATAGCAACTGACTAGTAGCGCGACTCAAATTGATGGCATGTTATTTTCAAAAGCTCCAATATCACTGTATAAATCCCCTGCATATGAACCAAAAAGTGTGGTGTGTGGTTTGTTTTTTTTTAAGAAGTTATATGTAACGCACTAACAATTCACTGAGTGTTATACAGGACAAGGATAAGACAAAGTCTCTCTCCAGAGAAACTTACAACTGATACACCTGTTGGAATTCTGCAACAGAATCCATATGGCTTCAAATGCAACACTTGTAGAATTCCAGCAGAAGTAAACTGAAAACATAGGAGTAAAGATGTGTTTTCTACCTTTAGATGTTTAAAAAGCCCAGCTGCTATCTTCAAGCTTCTATGAACGTCTTTTGCTTCATCTTCTGTTATACTGAAAAATTATTAATGAAATATACAATTCTGCATTCAAGTTAATATTATACAGCAGAATTATTTACCAGCTCATAATCTTACAAATAACTTTGACTACTCATATACTGGTTAATCGCCTTGTATCTGAAAGGCCAAAAACCTGGGATTTTGTCCTTATAATACTCTTACAGAGCAGTTCTCCTTGTTAACTCTTCTTATAGTTTTATTGCTTAACCTTTATTAGCATTGCTTGGCTGTACTTTTTCCTCAGCAAAATGCTACTTATGAAAGCACCATAGTGGCTTTGTTCATATTTGCACATTAAGCAGGACTACAATCCTCTGGTTCAAACCTAAATTTCAAAGCTAAATCCAGTCATTAAGCATGCTCATTGTTGGAGAACTGATTTTTCTATATTTATTTTCAGCCTAATATTTAATAGTTTTCATAGAAAACATTATGATTTTCCTTCGGGGGAGAAGTCTGCAAAAGTTAATGCAAAGAGCCACAGTGACTAGAAACTTCTCACTTAGAGAATGTCTGAGGCTACTTTTTAATCCAAGTTGCAAAAAGTTATTTACAGTTTCCTACAATTTATTTTACTCCATAACGAAAAGCTAGTAATACTGTCAAGTTCTGCCAGTTACTTCTGTTCATCGATGCTGCTAGCCAAATTCCCAGCTCTGCCCTGTCAACAGGTGGTATGGGGAGCCAAGGAGGCAGGGTTGGCAGCAAAAGATGCTGGAGTAGCTATGTGAACTCAAAGGAAACTAGTCTTCTCTCCAATGTGACACTGTTCAATGCAGAAATAAAATATTCTAGATTTCAGTCTCTATCTTTCGAA
Source organism: Apalone spinifera (assembly GCA_030068395.1). NCBI lineage: Eukaryota > Metazoa > Chordata > Testudines > Trionychidae > Apalone > Apalone spinifera. The sequence goes on from CM057847.1 coordinate 41,794,491, forward strand.
TGTTGTATTCAACACTGTATTTCTTCATCAAAGGTGGACGTCCAAACTGTCCAGCCAGCGAACAGCGTCACTGGTTAGATTGTGGATATTCTCCAGTGAGCCAATAAATTTTCGTGTTGGGCATTCCGCAACAATGTGGTGCATAGATTGCAGACTGCCACAATCACAAAGTGGAGATAGCAACAAATTCTACTTATGCAGTAGATAACCGCACCTACCTTGACCGGTCCTAAGCCAGCATAGAACACACCACTTTCCTAGACTTCAGTGAACAGCAGGTTTATAAAAATGTGATTAAAGTTTAAATTGTGTATTTCAATGTGAGGTAGAGAAATTTGGTGTGTGTACTGTATTTGATTACATGTTGCAAAAACAAGAAAGTTTGTTGGGGAAATAAGAAGCCTGAGTACACCTGAATGCTAAAGCACGTGAATGAAGTCTGCTTTAAATGAGGATTTCCTTCTTGTTGGGGTATTATTGCAGTGGAACTGCTAAAGGAGGAAAACACTTACTCTTCTTTTCCAGCCAGTCTCGATGCATATTTTGTGTACCACAGAGCCACATTAAATCCCATGGAAACCAGTTCAAACACAGCATCCTGCTGGGCACTAAAGCAAAAACCAACAACAAAAAAAGGTCACACAAGCAATGTCATGCTTTCCAATTTGTTTAGGCAAGTTCTATAATTTGTAGTTCTGCAACATAAACTGTAGCTACCAGTGTAAAGTAGGTTTGGTTTTCATTTAAAATGTCAGAAATTTCCCATTTATAAGCTCTTCTATTTCTTGGCTTTCCTAACTATGAATTCATCTTTATCTCATCCAGTCCTCCAAGAAGTCAGGTGAACAAATCCCAGAGTGTTTGAACATGTGCTCTTCACATGGATTTTTTCTGAGGATTGGGAAGAGTTTAGCAGAATTTCATGTTAACAGGGTAACGTAGTTTACTGAGCTTTCAACATGACTAATATTTCACTTTCATCTATTTAAAAAAAAGCTTGTTTTGAGGAAAGGTCTGGTATAACTAGTTTAAATAAAAAGATAGTCTCAGACTTGTTAATGCAGCAAGTACTTTGAAGTGCTTTCTACTGCATACAGTTACAAACCACAAATAAGCATTAAAATCCTCTTACGGTAAAAAGTTCATCCCATTTAAAAGGTAAATTTTTCAGCTTGGTTTCAGGATATGGCAATAGGAATACATATAGGAAAAAACACCTATTAAAGTCCCTGTTTGCAGTTTATCTACAGCATCCGAAAGCATCAATATGCTTCAGAAGATAGGGAAAGACAGACCTTGGCCAAAACAGTTTGTCTTCATCTCAGGTGAGACACAATTGGAATGTGAGAATATCACCAGAAAGTATAAGGTAAGACTTAAGTTTCAGATTCCCAGCTACCAGACACTGCTACAATCATATAAACTCTCATTCTTACTTCATATTCTTAATTGTGTAGTTATTTCCTATTTTGCACTATAACAATTAGCCTGTGTTCAACTGTAAATAGAGATTATAGAAAGCCCCAACAGATTGGATCCACCCTTTTAATAAGAGAGGCACTTTACAATTCGAAGAACACTGTAATAGATATAAAGCAAAAAAGCAAAACAATTATTAAAATGTTAATGTAATCAGCCTGTTGGTAACTACTTAATAATCACATCATGCAACATTTACTATAGTGGCAGATCTATATTATAATCTAAAGAAACTGGCCACAAACATTGCAATATCTATAGCCACAGTCACCAACTGGTCGATCGCGAGGCATTCCAGAGATATCCTGGTCAATCGCGATCGACTGGTCGATTGCAAGGGTTCGACCAGTCGATCATGAGACATTCCAGAAATATCCTGGAAAAACTCTTCCGCACCCAGGGATGCTTTTTTTTGTGGAAGAGCAAACATGCTCTTTCAGTAACCCCTATATTCCTCATTCCATGAGGAATAAGGGGGATTCCAAAAGAAGGGGTTTTCTAACATTTGGTCCTGTCTAGACAGGTCAAATATTGGAAAAACCTCTTCCTACATAAGAATTGGGAAAAAAAAGTGGCAGTGTAGAATGTATAAGGGCTGGGGATAGCAAGTGATGGAGAGGAGGGGAATAGAGAGGGCAAGGCTTCAAGGAAGGGGTGGGGTCTTTGGAGAAGGATGGGGTGGTAGATTTTTGCTTGTTCTAAGACTTAAAAAGTGATCTTGGGTGTAAAAAGGTTGGAGACCACTGCTCTATAGAATATATACCTTGGAACTTGTCCTTGTAATGTGTCTGTCCATTTAAAATTCTGAATATATCGCAACTTGCAGTCTTGGGAAGAGTTATCCAGTGGGACTATAAAGCCTGTCAAAAAAACAAAACACAAAACACATGACAACAAGCCATTTAAAAATTAGAAGACAGTGATATAAAGAAGCAAGAACAGCCAAAAGTCTCTCAGACCATTCATGTTACTCCTTAAAGTAACTACCTAATGTGAAACCTGATACTATTTTATACTTTTGATATGATAATCGCTCTAGGCTGAGAGAAGTTATAGACCTGTTTTTAGAGGTAATACAATACAGTCAGAGACAAGGGAAATGAATTTATCTCCTCCCCAAAAAAGCAGGTGGTTGAGATACTTAATCTGGAACACCTGGTTAAAAGGCAGAGAGCAAAGGATTGTCTATGCTTTTAGTATTGCCAGGATGCTGACTTAGGCTTCTAAGACCATAATAGGTGACAGGAACAGGAGACATATTCTCCAGTGAACAGACAGTGCCCCTACGTAAGTTGGTATAACAAATTATTATGAATTTCATTAAACATTTTATTGCAGTTTTCAAAATTCTTACCTTGCAAGAATGAAAAGTACAAATCAGTTGCATTTTTCATCATTTCTGGATTACAACTCAAATCAGTAAACAGCTCCAAGATCTGTGCTCTGGATGATCTTAAATCACTATATAAAGAAAACATCAACAAATGTTACACAAAAGGTGATGTTTTAAATACATAACACTACCTCTTATCCTTTTAGCTAAGTGCAGATTCAATTTAATATATGAGACAGCCATTTGGGGGGAAAAAAAAAGAGACATCAAACACTTCTCAGGGAGGGATCAGATACAACATGTTTTTTAATCTCTTGTAGAATTCAACATTCATATCAACACTGGTATTTTCAGTTTAAAGTACGACTAATTTTGAACACATAATATATAGCGGTTATCAGTTTTAGTAAATGAAGAACTTTATTGCTTACTCAACACATCCAACTAACAGAAATATTTGTTATCCTCCCAAAATGTTAGAGAGATTTCCACATCATTGATACTCCACTAGAATGTAATTCTAATTTCAATCTGTAAAAGCTCGTTCCAATAGTAATTTTTTATAATTGTGTTTATTCAAAGACCGCAAATTACATTGCTAATATGAATTAAGCCTCACAATACATGACAGATTAGTAGTATACTAATTTCAGATCTACAAACCGAGGCAAGCAAAGAAGGTAAATAACTTGCCCAAGACCACATAGCAAGAATATGAACAGAGAGCAAGAACAGACGTTCAGGATAAAACCAAGGAGCCCTGACTCAGTCTCTGTTAATACACACACAGTGTAATTGATTTGCATGCTTTTGCACATGAAGCCATATGACTGTGTACTGCCACACATAGGAACTATTATTTGTCCTCTCCAGAGATGTTAACATGGCCAAGGCACCTATCAGCACTGGAATTTTACTCTACATCAGTGGTCTCCAACCTTTTTAAGCATGAGATCACTTTTTGAATTTAAGTGCAATCCAAGATCTATCTCAAATATAAATACCCTTGCCCTGCCTCAGTCCCTCCCATTCTCTGAGGCCCCAGCCCTGCTCACTCCATTCTTCCTCTCTTTCTTATTCTCACTGACTTTCATCAGGCTAGGGTAGAGGGTTGGGGTACAGGCTCTGGTCTTAGATTAAGGGATCTGGAGTGCGAGAGGGGCTCTGAGTTGACCTTGGGGCAGGCAGTTGGATTGAAGAGGCGGTTCTAGGTTCAGGTTCTGGGAAGATGTTTGGATGCAAGGGTGCTCAGGGCAGGGCCTTGGAGTGCCAGAGGGGATTCATGACTGGGATAGGGTTTCAGGATGCGGGCTCCAGCTAGGCACTGCTTACCTCAAGAGGCTCCTGATTGGTGGTGCAGTGGGGCTAAGGCAGGCTCACTCCTGACCTGGCCCACTCCCTAAAGCAGCCAGCAAACTCCATTCCAAATCCTGTTGTGTCCCTTCTCTGCTTCATGGAGAAAGGATACAAAGTGGGAGGAAGTAGCTTGACATCAGCACCCCTTCTCTCCTTTCCCTGCCCTACCCAGAAAACAGGAGGCTCCCCTGAGGGAGGGGCAGCTCCAAGGCAAAGGGCAGGAAATAAGCAGCAGTGAAGGGAGGGACAGCTGAAGTGCTGGCACTTGATAGCCTCTTCGCCAAACTAGTCAGGATCACCGGTCAAAGGCCCAAGATCTACCAGTAGATCCCAATCTACTGGTTGGTGATCACTGCTCTACATGAATAGATGGAATTGTAATCTGTATTTATAAACTTGATTTAAATGCTTTTTCAGAGCCATTCCTATCTCTACAATAGAAGACTTTTGGTTTATTAATTTATGTACATTACTTACACTAATCCTTCTGCAATAGGATACATGCTCAGTAAAAGAGTGATAGAACATCTAATCCTTTTAGCCTCTGTTTTGCCATAGACTGTGTTATGCAGCATCAGATTTGTAAGATTACATTAACTCTTCTTTAGAACTGTATGCTGAGAATTCCATCAGTGTTTTATTGTCTTCCAGCCTACAAATATCTAGTCTATTCAACCAATACTAGAAAGATGTCCATAATAAACTCTGAACACTGGGGGGGGGGGGGGG
>CM057847.1:41799399-41810079 GCA_030068395.1 Apalone spinifera
GGAGGGAGGAAATCAGTGTTAGCATGAAACACACTTACTTGCAAATCTTTGTTGCAGCGGGACTGGTGGTTACGCCATAGAAATTGAATGGAACGGGAGCTGTAGCTTTTAATGGGTTGCGATGAAACCAATGGGTCATTTCTCCCACTGTTTGAAATGCTATTTATTGAAAACCTAAGGAATGGAAGTAAACAGTTACTTGATAGTAATTGGGGTGGTGCTCTTTTCCAGATGGAACATTTGATGTTCCACTTGGTTCTATAAAGTGCATGAAAGATATATTTTTATTAAACAAATTTGCACAGCTCGATAAATAATTTTAACGGGGAAAATTGTTGGTGATCCCAGACTTGTTACAGATATATCAGTATATATTTACATACTTTCTGAAACGCTAAACTCACCAATGTGAGTTTACACTATCCTCTTTTACAGGCCTAGCTCATACTGATGAAACAGGTTTGCACAGGAAAGCCCACAGCAGCAAGACCTCACTATAGTACAAAAGACACTGTTTAAGGTGGTAGGCCATAAAGTTTTACTTGCCTTTCCTCCCATGCTGCCACAGCACCAAGAAGTCTCACATTCTTTACAGTGATTTTCCCTTTAACAAAATGCTGGACGCTCAACCACAATCAAAGCAGCTGGCAATCTGATGTGTACTTACATATAGCAACATACTTTTAGGAGAAGTATGAAGTGCTTTTTTTCCCACCTTTATCTGGCAAGGCAATAGCTTGATTGATGTGGCCTATACCTTTTTGAGCAAACTGTCACTTTAACAACTTTGGAGAAAGGAATCTCTTCCTTTGGCATTATGTAATGCCCCGAACTTGGGACCTCTGGAGTTGACTGCATAAGCATCTACTGCTGAGCTAAAAGCCAGCTAGCTCTCAGTGAAGGCTGTAGAGCACACTCTTGTGTCTCAGCTCTAACATGCCACTAAGTGGGACAGTGAACTACACCCTGAAGCCGTGTGGATTACCATTACAAAGAAAAAGATGGCCAAAGAAAGTGCTCAGAGCAACTACAAATAATGTCATTTTACAGTATGCACCATCCCTCTTCAATAATTCTTGTATTCGATTACCCTGATACGCAGGGGGACAGAATATTTAAAGACCTAGAAACCAGGGAAACCTTAAACATCTTGTAAGTCTGCCAAGTCAAGAGCTGGATGAGTCTGTTCATCATTTGGTAGCATCGCTGTGTGTTTCGGTGCACTCCATACACTACGCACACGAGTGTGGAGAGCAGCTGGAAGTTAGAGCCACCCTCGTGCATCACCAGCGAGCAGGCGGCCACAGCCCCAAAGCGGGGTGCTGCTTGTCCTGGAGCAGGGCCCCCAGACCACCTCTCCCAACACGCTCCCGGCCCTGCCCAGTCTGTGGTGCCCCGCTGGAGAAACAGGACTCAGCCCCCGCACCCCACCCCAGCGCCCTCACAGGCCAAGACGCCCAGCGCGAGCGCCAGGCCGAGTTCAGAGCAACCGAGGCCCGCCCCGAGGCTCGGCTCGCATCCCGCGGGCGCCCCGCCTCGCTCTCGTACTCTGGGGGCGGGGGCTGCTGTTTACCCCCGCGGACGAGCTAGCTTCGGGCGGAACAGCAGCTCACAACGGGATCGCTTCCGCCCTCGCTGTTCCCAGCCGCACACGCCCCCCCCTCCGAGCAGCCCTACTTCCGCCCTCGTCGCGTGCGCCGGCGCAGCGTGGGGCCCACACCAGCCCCTCACGCCAAATGGCCGCCGCCACGCAGGCGCAGGTAGAGGAGAGCCGATCTCATTGAGAGCCTGCAGGCTGCGCACAACCGGGTGCATCGATCCGTGCCCGCCGGGCTAGAGAACTGCTTCCCCCGCACCTCTGGCAAGTAAGGTGCGCACGGAGACCTGCTTCTCCCGCACGCCCCGGAACGTGAGGGAGGAGGGGTTCCCACCCCACCGGGCTCGAGGCCTATAGGGAAAGTGAATGAGCAAATCCGCGGAGAATTAGCGAGTGTCTAGTTGAAACATCCAGCCAAGTCCCTCCTGCCGAGGGCTGCGTGTGTCACACACTGCCCAGAGCAAGCCCTGGCCCATCGCAGCACCGCCCTTCCTCCGCTGTCCCACCTGCAGCGAGTGAACCGTGAAGCCAGCTCCATGCCACAGCGATGTAGAGGGTACAAACGTATCCCCCGCCACGTGAGCCACGCTGTTAGGAGCGAGATTTGAGGACAGGTTGAATTCCTGACCTCAGCCTCTCGTAACGGCTAGTGCGCAGCCAGTCCGAAGGAAAGGAGAGCACAGCTCATTGTTTCCCAAAGCTGTTGCTCCCTTCAAACAGGTTACACTTTATTAATGGAAGCCCCATCAGATCCAGAAACTCCGCACCCATCCGCACACTTAACATCTACCCAGCCAGTGTTCGAGTTCACCTTATTTATACTTGGTTAGTTCTCCCGCACTAGATTTGTGCGCTGCAATGCTGCTGCTCTTGCACACGCTGAGCCCTCATTATCGGTACTAAACAAGGCGGGACAACACCTCCATCCGCATCCGTTCCCTCTCTAGAACTACAGATCGGACCAGCCGATTCTCCCAGTGAATCCCACCCTTTAGGGACCACTAAGGGAAAAATCCCCAGCCCGTTGTGTTTGCTCCTCAGGGGCATTCTGGGTGAGCAACTCTACTGGCCTCAGGGGGCAGCCTGATTGAGACCTTTCACAACTAAAACATACACAGATCTGGTCTCAGGAGAGAAGACTAAACCGCTGCATGAAACCAGACGCCAGTGAGAGAAGGGAATGTGTGTGTGAAGCAGGGGTTACTAAACACAGTCATAGAATCATAGAACTGGAAGAGACCTCAGGAGGCCATCAAGTCCAGCCCCCTGCCCAAGGCAGGACCCATCTCAACTAAATCAACCCAGCCAGGGCTTTGTCTAGCTGAGACTTAAAAACCTCTTGGATGGAGATTCCACCCCCTCCCTAGGCAACCCATTCCAATGATTCACTACTACAGTGGTGGGAACAAAGGAGGAGGAAACGGAGCCGCTAACAGCGAGGGGATTGATTTTTCTCCCGCACAGAAACTCGCCCTCTAATAGCAACTCATAGCCACCGCCCCACACACCTATGGGCAGCGGTGGACCGGGCACTTCTGAACCAACCCCCATAGGCTCCTTACCACCGAAAGGCGCAGCCAACCCCAGCTACGGCTGCAGGAGAGGGGGCTCGGGAACGCCGGCGCAGCAACAGCTGGGGCCGCGCGGGTCAGAAGGACACGGGCAACCCCCAAACCGCGGTAGTGATTGTAGCCGGCCCAGGCGCAGAGTTGCCTGCTGACCACGTGACCTCCACTCCCATGACGCACACCGAGGCGGAAGGGTCCGCACCGCCTTCCTGGCGAAGGTGGGGTTGAGTCGATAGCAACGGCGTCTCCTTCCTCTGTTGGGGCCGTGGGTGTGTCCGGCGCAGACTAGCTTGCTGGGAGGGGGCGGGGCTGACTGGAGGCGGCCGCCAGGTTCGGTTGTAGCCGCAAATGGGCTTGGTCGGCGGCTGGTGCCGCTGGGCTGGAGGGAGCGGCGCGCCCGTGTGATGGCCGGCCCGGGGCTGAGCATGCTGCCCTAGTGCTGGGGCCATGTCGGAGGCGGCCCGGAGCCTCCTGCAGCGCTGGGGCGCCAGCTTCAGGAAGGGAACGGACTTCGACTCGTGGGGGCAGCTGGTGGAGGCGATAGACGAGTATCAGATGTGAGCGCGGGCGGGGCCGGGACGGGAAGGGATGAAGGGGGGCCGGGACACTGCCGGGGGGACGGGGAGGGGCCGGGACACCGGCTGGGAGGGGCGGCCTGGGCTGGGGGCGCGAAGAGGCCTGGAGAGCGGGGGCTAGATCAAGGGGTGGCTGCGTCCTGGCCGGCGTGCCAGGTGCGCACACCCCACCTCAGGGTCCTGTCTCTTGGCTTCGCTGTCCAAGAAGTCATGTGCCCCTTAAGGGACGGGAGCAGGGAAAGCAGCGTCTCCCCCGCCTTTGCTGCGGGCAGTGTATCCCCCTCGGCAGCTGCGCCGACCCTCTTGCGCCTGGTCTCTGCGGGGTGCGGTGGTGGCAGGGGAGGGGCTGTGATCAGGGTGTAGAGCTGCTGGGGACAGCAATTAGAGCGTGAGTGGAGGGGGTGTTAAGTAGGGATGTGAAAAGTTAACCCATAAGCTTCATGCTCACTGGTGATGCTCACTGGTTTCAATTAACCAGTGGGAGCTGAAGAAGCGCTCTGCCCACCATGGGCAGGGGGCTGCTCCAGCTCAGCATCCATGGCGGGCCCAACATGTCACAGGTGCAGTCTTTGCCTGTGGCGGTGGGCTACCCCAGCCTGATTGCACGAGTGGGCAGAGGTGCTGTAGCTAGGTTGGTGAGGTGCCCTTAATTGCTTGACCGGTGTGAAGTAAATTTTATGTTTAACTAGTTAGCCAGTGACATGCAATTTTACATCCTTAGTGTTAAAGGTCTTTCCTGTGGTATTGGCGCTCTAAAGGGGGACCTGGAGCAGTTATGGGTGTTGTTTTGCTTTGGGTATCATAGATATAGTGGAGCCTGTGGGCAGCTAAAGGTAGTGCATAAGTCTGAGATTTAGGGGTGGTCTGGAGCAGCTTTTGGAAGCAATAGTTGAGTGTGAGATATGGGTACTTGGGTTGGGGGAGAGGCAGGCAGATGAGACATTGATGGGCCTAGCCCCTATTTAAGGGAAAGTGCTGGCCCACCCTACTCCTTGTCACATATGACCCATTGTTAATTTGATTGGGGACAGAATCCAATAGGCATGGGGAAAAGGCTTACATCCCCTTTTGCATGATGGAGGTTCTCCTTTAAAAAGGGGAATCACCTTGGCGTGAGGGGCAAATACTAGTTACAGTTGATGATGCCTCTTTTGAAGGATCAAGCTGCCAAGCACACACACAGCAGCACTGGTTAGACCTTTGATCATCTTTGGTGTATACGTGTTTGTGTAAAACACAAAAACCAGTAACCTTTGCCAAATGCTGTCCTGTCTCTAACTTCCTTTTGTGGAATGGGGGTGGATAGGAAGGCTATCAAGGTAATTTTGAAACAATTTCTAACTACACTCTGAGTCTATAGATCTCCTTGGTTCCCCCCTGTGTCTGGGTATAGAACAGACTGCAGCGACATCAATTGTTGATCTCCTCCTACTGATGGAAAAAACTGCACTGGCTGTTATTATTGGTTCCCTCAGCAACTTTTTGATGCACTATTGATCTAATGATGACAGCCTGTGGAATCTTGCAGGAGTGCACAGCAGTGACTCTTCCGTGAGTTAATTACTTAAACTTCAAGAGGTTTCATTTTTGGGCAAATTCACTTTGGGGCAAGAACTCGCCTCTCTTTCTCTCTATGCATTCACGCTCTATACATTACAGTCCCTCAACAGGTGAGTCTAGTAGCAGGCAGAATGCTAGGAAGATAGGTACTCTCAGGAAAATGCCTGTCAAAAGGGACAAATCTTGCATTGTGATCAGAAGGTTGCACATCTCGGAGTCAGCTTAATCATGGGGTGGTGAATTTCTGAAGACATCTGTTGCTTGGAAAATCCATCAGCTTCACACTTGTGCTTCATCATTTGCCATTCTTCTCTGAGAATATTATAAATAAGGTGGTTTGAGAGAACCTGCTCAAAATCTTAAAGAAGTTATAAAGACAAGGGCCAAGACTTTGAATGTATCTGAAATTGAGCTTGTAGTCAGCATAGATCATAAAATGTTGATGTTTTGTGCTGTCATTAGCTTTCCCAATTAGCAAGTGGGGTGACTCAAGTTGAACTGTTTGGTTTGCTGTTGGCCTTTTGAATAAGACATGGTATTGCAATAACCAAACCTTAGGATGGCAAAGAAAACAAAGAGCTCTGTTGCTAGTGCAGTACTTGAAAAGGGGAAGTTCCTTCACCAGGTGAAAGTAAAAGGTGTTTCTAATAGTTATTGTTCTATGGGCATCCAGAAGGAAAAAGGTCAATTGGAACCTGAAAGTTTGAAATCATCTTGGCAATCTGCAAACAGAAAATCTAATGAAAGAGTGGTATCTCACTTCCTATCAGTTTCCCTAAATGAAGGTTTCTGCAGGCACTTTTCTCGCTGAGGTCACTTGAGGGTGCAGAGTCTCAGAGTACCTATCTTCCTAGTGCTTGCTTTGTAAAATACTTAATTCTGCATACTGGTCCAATTTGAGAACCTTTCTCTAGTCTCCTCTCACCAGCTTCACTTTTTTCTGATCAGGGCTGAGCAGAAGCGGGTGTCTTACACATGCAGTCTTGTTTCTTTCTGACTTGTAACAGGTGATTCCCTTTCCAACACAAGTATACGAACATACAGCTGGGCATTATCAACATGTTCGTGATGATGTAGTCCATAAACTGCAGATTCTCAATGGTTTTATGCATTGAATAAGAGAAGTGATAGCAGGAGACTTGAAGATCACCATAAGAAGGGACTTTCATGAGGAGGAAAAGCATTCAGTAGAAGTCCTCCGATCTTACATAGGAAGGAGCAAAGCCAATTTAACATGACTGTTCACTTCTTCTAGTTACCACAGGAAGGTTAGTTGTATCTGTTTGTCTGATGGAGGTTGCTAATAAAAAACAGTACTAGCATGGATATTTGGACCTATCTTAAGCCCTAGAGAAATACATCAGCATGGTTTAATGCTGTTGCATGGTAAACCCTACATGAAGCCATATTAGAAGGCATTTATTTAAGTTGACTAAGTCTGATGATCTCAATGTATTTACCCAGGAAGTGGAGGTTGATGATGGGGTGATCACTGGCAAGGTTGCTGCCATTTCATAATGGCTTCCTGAATACAAGCTGGCTTTTGGTTTTATTGCAGTTGATGGTCTCAAAAAATAACTAAAGTCCATGGACTTCTTAATGACTATTAGCCAGTATGGTCAGGAACATAGCCCTATGCTCTGGGTGTCCCTACACCTCCAACTACCAAAATCTCATTTAAAATTGCCCCATACTGTTCATTCCCTCTGAAGCGTTTGGCACTGCCTGCTATTGGAAGACAGGCTACTAGGTTAAGTGGGCCATTGGTCTTAGGAGTGACAGATTTCACCAGGCCCCAGGCAGTAGGAGAGAGGGAGCTTGGCTCTGAGCGTGGCAGAATGGGCAGAGCTTAGGGCAGAAAACTCTCAGTGCCCCCTGGACTAGGGATGTAATAGTATATTTGATTTAACAATAAGCAAAAGCTTATAGATTAATGCTTTAGACAACATGCATCTCTTTTCTCTCTCTCCCCCCCCCCCCCCCCCCCCCCCCCCAGTAAATTTTTTAGCAGGCTGGCCAGCAACCTGGCTCAGTCTCGGCTTGGGCCAGGTCCGGGACCTGCCCCTGCTGCAACTCTGCATTTAAAGTGTATTAGGAGCCAGGTGGGCAGGCAGCCTGGCTCAGTTCCAGCTCATGCTGGGTCCAGGAGCTCAGATCTCCCCCTTGGATAGGGACTGCGCCTCCCTGTGCTGCTGCCTCTGTATCAGAGGCAACAGTGCAGGGCGACAGGCAATTGGTCTGCAAGGGGAGCTTGTTTTTTAAACTGGCTCCTCTCGTTGACCAGCTCCCTCCTGGCATAGGCAGCAGCACAGAGTGGGAGGGGGCTCCTTGGGAGTGGAGCGGGAGTGCACTGGCAGCCAGCCCCAATCCCAGGGACTATAGACTAGTCGAGTAACCAGAATTCATAAGGTTAATTGATTAGTCAACTAACTGGTATTTAACATCCCTAACATGGACCACAAGGCACCTCCCCCAGCCAGCCCTTAGCATGGTCTGGGCTGCACTGCACAGGGTTCTGTCAGTGATTTAAAGGGTCCGGAGCTCTGTACACCACTGTTGCTGCAGTAGTGGCCTGGAGCCATGGACCCTTTAAATCAATGGGCCCTTGGGCAATTGCATCCTTTACCTCCCTCCAACCCTATCACCCTGCTTGGTCTTACCCAATATTGTCATTTTTTTGGTGCAAAAAATCTGCTTGCCTCCTACAAATCTCTGTGAACATGTGATTAGGTCTTTGTGTTGCCTTTCTGAAAGCAATGCAGAGTGTTGGTAGAGCACTGAATGGACAAGTACAGTCCCTTTGAGTAACCATCCTTTGAACCATCCTAGTCGTTCTGATTGGCAGTAAAACCTGTGGATTGTCATCAGGGCCTTTTCAACAAAAGACCCCTTATCCTTGGAATTCTCTTCCCTGGGCAATTTAAATAGAATAAACTTTAGAGTATGATGCAAAAGGGATGTGAACAAGTTGTCGACTAGTCGATTAATCAATAAGCCTAGGCTTATCGGTTAATCTAGTTGATTACTCACATTCCCCTTCCCCCGCTGCCTCTGTATCAAAGGCAGCAGGGGTGGAGGTAAGCGGAAGCCAGTGCGGGAGGGAGGCAGCTTAAAAGCTGTTTACCCCGAACACCAGCTCCGTGGTGCTGTCGCCTCCTCCTTCCCCTCCCACTGCCTCTATCCCACTTTTGGGAAGCCCCCTGCCACCTCATGCTGCTGCCTCTGATATAGGCAGAGGGCTCTCTGAAAGTGGGGCCGGATTGCACTAGCTGCCGGCCCTGTCCCTGGAAACAATAGAATAGTTGACTGACTAATAAGAATTCATGCAGTTAGTTGACTATTCAGTTAACTGATAGCTAACATCTCTACGATGCAAGGCATGCTTACTTATTTGCTTTCTTTGTTAAATTTGATCAATGGAAAGATGGCTGTGCTGATGTTTCTATAATTAATAGCAGCGGACTCTGCCATGCTGCCTGTTGTGGGTGGCTTAGTGCCCAACTGCTATGGCAATAAATTTCTCATAAATCATTACAATTAGTACTACTGTGTATACAGTACCTCTTCACGCTGCTTAGAGCACATTATGGGGAGGGTAGATATGGGCTCTATTCCTGCCATGTGACCTTGAATAAGTCGCATAACTTCTCTTTAACTCCATTTCCTTGTCTGTAAAAGGGAGAATATAACCACTGTGATGTATGGCTATGCTAGATTTTCTCTTCCCTAGTGGAAGGTGCTGTAAAAACTTAACTGCTCCAACTCCATATATCCTCTTTCTAGGCTTTTAATTTGTAGGGTCTTGAGCTTAAGACACAGAGCTGGGAGTTCAGACTTTCAGTGGTAGGTTAGCTAATATCTCTGCCTTTATTTCTGCATCTATAGAATGGCACAATGAGTATCTCACAAGCACTGTAAAGCTGGATTCATTCAATAGTGTAAGTTATGGGGAGATCCTAGATGGAAGGGCTGGAAAAATGTTAGGTATTCTTGTTTTTGCTGCCCCTTTATTTATAGGGAATTAAAACAATTGCCACTGAAGCATTTTTGTTTAACTGTCGTCTTCCTCCCTGGAAGGAAATTGTAGCTCTTCCCATTAATTCTCTTTAAAATGCTTTTTAGTTTCCTTTCACTTTCTTAAGCTATTTGCTTACTGTTACTTTCCAATCCCATCTCCTGATTCCCTTCTCTCTTTGTGTCGAGTCAGGATGTGATGATCAGAAGAACAATTGTCAGATAAGCTAGCGAATACAGTTTCAGCTCATCCTTGCCTGCATTTAATCTCCAACAGCAGAAAACGTAATTACTACCTACTACACCAGTTGCTATTCTCCTCTTAGGCCTCCCTGTGGAAACTTTAAGGGGAGATGTCTGACTGCTGCTATAAAACATGCTCCGCATTGACTTGCATTAAGCCAGGCTTCCTCTACTGGAAGTATATCTTAATGTTCGTTTAAAGCGGGGGGAAGAGTTTAGTACCTGTTCTTGAAATGGGTAATGCCTCACATTACCTTGTTTGCTTCATTTTTAGAAGAAGGTTAATGTGCTTGCTGCTTCTCTGAATATATTCCCCATTCAAACGTGAATGAGCATCTCCATCTCACCTGACTATCTGAGGATAAGTTGGGAGAAGGGAATTTTTTTTGGGGGGGAGGGATAGCTCAGTGATTTGAGCATTGGCCTGCTAAACCCAGGTTTGGGAGTTCAGTCCTTGAGGGGGGCCATTTAAGGATCTGGGGCAAATCTGTCAGGGATGGTGGTACTTGGTCCTGCCATGAGGGCAAGGGACTGGACTCAATGACCTCTCAAGATCCCTTCTAGTTCTAGGAGATAGGTATCTCTCCATATATTATTATATTAGCCTCCTCTCTGATAGCATGGCACGTACCAGCAGAAGACTGGTGTTGTGCTCTCTGAGCCTCAGGACTAATTGGGGAAAAGAGAGCAGCTGAAGCAGTAGCTTGCTAAGTTACACCTGAGCTCCAGGGAAGAAAGCAGGGGATTCCTGACATATGAGAGTAACTGTTCAGAGTACAGCCGCAGCTCCGTAAAGGCGCCTCCTGAACGGGGCAGGAAAGCTGACTAGGATTGTTACTTGGCCCAAGAATGGGAGTGAACTGGGTAAGTTATACTGGATAGAAAGAAGTAATAAATCAGACCCATGAAAGGGATATTGTGACATTACCTAATGTACAATCTGGACTGTTGAACAGCTGTGTCCCCTCAGTTTTTTCCAACCTGAGATGCCTTTCACACCTTTTTTTATGTGAGAGCAACCACTCCCAGTCCCATTATATACTGCCTACCTCATGTAAGTATTCCCAGCTAAACTGTATGGCTACGTCTACACAGGCACCCTTTTCCGGAAAAGGGATGCAAA
>CM057847.1:41810179-41831674 GCA_030068395.1 Apalone spinifera
TGTAGATGGTATCATGAGCTTTTGTTGGCACAACCCACTTCTTCAGATGAATGGTCAGGGAGTCCAGGTTGCAAATAAATTGCAGAGAAAGAGAGGGGATGAGAAGGGAAAAGGAGGAAAAAAAAATTGTCAGTGTCCCCATGCTAAATGAAGCTAATTGACATTTTTTCCCTCCTCATCCCCTCTTTGTCTGCTATTTATTTGCAACCTGGACCCCGAGTCCATTCATCTGAAGAAGTAGTTGTGCCAATGAAAGTTTAGGATACCATCTACATTTATTGTCAGTTTCTAAGGTGCTGCAGGGCTATTCACTGTTTTTTAACTTTCATTGACAAGATTTGTGCATATCATTTTCTATTATCTCAAATGGAGTTTCTCAAACACTTCAGTCCAAGCACACTAATTTAGATAAAATCTATGTTTTCTGTAGCTAAACTTGTTTTACATGATTACAAGTAATGAGCCATAAAAGTCTCAACTGGTTACAAAGAAATAAAAGATAAAACATAATATCTCACTGAACAAACTAAGGGTACATCCACACAGCAGCGTTAATTTGGAATAACTGACGTTATTTTGAAATAATATAGTGTGCATCTACACAGTAAGCTGTTCTTTCAAAATAATGTTAAAATGGAGGACTTCTTACTCCGACTCCTGTAACCTTCACTTCACAAGGAGTAAGGGACATCGAAGGAAGAGTGAGACATAGCTGAAGTTATGTATTTTAATTCGACTTTTGCCCTACAATGTAGACATGCCCTAAGTGAATTCAAAGCAAAAAGTCTGTGTCTCGCTGTGTGTTTCAGTAGTCTTACTAACCGAATTCCTTGTAGACAGGATCCCTCCCTCATTCCAAAGCTGTTGTTTCATTCCTCAGGTGTTTTAGCTGCTGTGGATCGAGGGGGGAGGAGGACATTTTGAGGCATCATTTCCCCCCCTTTCTTATACTACATCCTCTTCTTTGAGAATCATTCCCAGCTTGGGTTCAGGACACATCATAGCAACCTCTAGTTGAATCTTTGTCAAGATGTACCTTTTTTTCTGCCAAAGAATGGCCACTTGACTAGGTGACAGTCTATTTGATTTCATTTGCCTTTTGTTTCTGAGGAGCTGGTTTGTGGCTGCTTCCCCAGATTTGGTATATGTGTTAGTAACAACATACACTAGAAATCTGAATCTTAAAATGTTGTCTCTCAAATTTTACCAGAACAATAAAGATTTAGTGCATCATGAGTTTTCAGATGATTATCTTCAAGGGATTGTTTGTACAAATTTGTTATAACATTTAAAAGGGGGCGAAAGTAGGGATAGAGACTGTCACAGTCTCTATCCCTATTTAGTCTAAGAGTAATTGAAACCACCTGAGTGCAATGCACCTCAAGGCCCACAAGGGTGTGTGTTGCAGTGCCACATAGTAAGATCTGAAGGTGCTCCATCTCTTGCTTCTATCAGTCTATCTCCAGATGCAGAATCAGTCCCTATAGCACACCTTCAGATACTTTGTCAAATATGCCTGATTAAACTACCAGGAGTCTTCCCCCTGCTACTCCACAAGGGACAATGTTCAGTGTTCCTCTTCAAAATTTCATCCCACTACAGGTTGGACCTCTCTGGTCCTGCACCCTTGGGACCTAACTAGTCCTCTACAAGGGGTTTTGCCAGATGAAGGGAGGTCCCTCCCCTAATATGCTGTGTTAAACTGCTACCTGCCTCACTGCTGCCTGCCCAGCTGTTGCTCCGTAGGCTGAAGATCTCCAACTCCTGCTGGCCCTGTTGCAGCCGAGGCCAGAGCTGTGCAGCCTGGGTCGGAGCTCCCTGGCTGCAGCTGAGGCCGGAATTGTGCAACCGGGATTGGAGCTCCCTGACTGCTGCTTCTGGGGATGGAGCTGTGCAGCTGAGGTTGGCTTCCTGGCTGCAGCCAGGGCTGGAGCTGTGCAGCCAAGGCTGGACTTTTGTG
Source organism: Apalone spinifera (assembly GCA_030068395.1). Classification (NCBI taxonomy): domain Eukaryota; kingdom Metazoa; phylum Chordata; order Testudines; family Trionychidae; genus Apalone; species Apalone spinifera. The sequence continues at coordinate 41,812,140 of CM057847.1, forward strand.
GCTGCTGTTCGCCCCATGCTACTGTCCAGTTGCTGGGGCTAGATCTCCCCGCTGCAGTGCCTCCCCTCCACATGGCTCCTGGGTGATCCCCAACCCCTGACCTGCTACTGCCTTGTGGCCGTACCATGGATGTTGCCGGACCAGAGAGTCCTGGTTAAGGGAGGTACAACCTGTACTTTTAGTTATACCTCTGGCAATACAGTGCAGCATTCACACCCCTGATATTTATAGACTCCTTATTTTCTCCTTTGTGGTTGTGTGGTTTTTTGTTTTGTTTTGTCAATGAGCTATGTAAATGAAACTACCTTCTGAATGCTAGAAACTCTCCTCTTCTGAGTGATTGGGGCTTGGGAAAATCTGTGTTGCCACTAGTCCATGTTATCAGTCTGAAGTCTTACCTGAGCACTACACTAACATCTAAAGCTAAAAACTGGGGTGGTAAGAAAATACCCCGTTTTTTTCTACTGGAACACTTGAATGGCACGTGACCGTTGCACTATTCATTTATAGAATCCACTGGGGCATGGAATGTTATACAGAGTAAATCAGTCCCTACTTCAAGAGGCTTATCCTCTAATTTAAATACATTCCATCCAGTCTCTCTTTCAAAGCCTATGTTCCTAATTCAGCAAAGTACATGCTGAATGGGGAAGGACAATAGACTTATTCCTTTCTCTTTGGCAATTAAAATGTTAAAAGTAATCCAAGATGAACAAATAAACCCTATTTGCAGTGTTCAGCCATATTTTCTGTATGTGTGTCCGTGCTTACACCAACAGCCCGAGTCGCTTTATTCATAGAACAGGAACAATACAGTAAGAAAAAGTACAAGCTTCTTCCACACATAGTTGTGCCAATGTATGTCAACCCTGTTCTGAGACGACAATAGCTAGGAATGAGAGGATCCTGGGCTTATTCAGTCCTTGGGTGTTTTTTTTTTTTTCTGATTGCCAACACAGTTGTCTTGGTATAAATTGCAGGGTGTTTTGTGTTTGTCAGATTTCCAGTAAATGTGTCTGATTATCAGACTCTTTGCTGAACAGCCATCTAATGCTAGCAATTTTTGGTCACAAATGACCTAAGCTGAGCTTGGACAGACAATGAAAGTTACTGCATCCCAGTTCAAATCTCCTGAGTCATCTATTCCCTCTCTCCTCCCAAATACAGTTTTTAAATGGGAACTCATAAAGAGATGGGTGTTTACCATAAAAACTAGCTCTTGCCTTTTCAGTGTTATGTTTCTCACTGAGAAAGATACACTTTACCAAAAATAAGGGTTTTGGAAAGACCAGTGAAGTCTTTCTCACTAGCAAGTACAGTTTGCATGTGAGAGATGAATCAAGAGACTGAGCCTTTGCATTTTTCTAGGTTTTACTCCAGTTTCCTAAATGAGCTTTCAGAATGATAAGCAGTTGTGGGGAGAGATTCCTTTCCCTTTCAAATACCCAATTCTGTAGTTCTGCTACAGAAAGTTAAGCCGTGCTCTTATAGTGGATTTTTTAAAAAGAAAGTTTGAGATTCAATTTTAGGTTTACATGGAATGCAATCTCAATAATTCCTTGTCAGTAACTTATAATACTTGGCTCTTATAGAAAGTTTTTCATGCATAGATTTCAGTGCTTTGTAAAGGAAGGTAGGTATCATTGTCCCCATTTTACAGATGGAGAAACTGAGCTGCAGAGAGAGTAAGGGTCTTGTTAACATGTGGAATCTATAAAAACAGCCACATTAGAAAAGCATAAAGTTAAACAAAAATACCATTAGGATTAATCATTGCACTTTCTCTCTAGAGGTTTTGAAGTCTCGGCTTGACAAAGCCCTGGCTGAGTTGATTTAGTTGGGATTGGGCCTGCTTTGGGCAGGGGGATGGACTCGATGACCTCCTGAGGTCTCTTCCAGCCCTATGATTTTTATGAATAGAGCTCTGCAAATAATAGATTTTTCACTTTACTAGCTGAACTGAACAAAAATATTCAGACTGACCCAAAACACAAATATTTTTATTTTCCTAGGAAACCCAAATATCTCATTTTGGGCATTTAAAACTTTTTTTTAATAGCAAACGAAATTTAGAAATGCCACTCACAAACCTGGAGAGGGAACAAGTTCAAAATGTGCTCCCTCATTCAAAGAATCAAGTCTTCCTGTGTATGGTATTGTCTGGGCTGTGCCCCAGATTCCTGGATGTTCTCTTCTATATAAATAACAATGTTTTTTTCTTCCTTAATAAAACTATGGTTCTCATGGTTTATGGTCGCAGATAGATCCATTAACTCTTTCTTGCACATTAGCAGATGGCACTGGCTTTTGTGAGCTTCAGTTTATCAGTTCTATCAAGAAAATTAGGATATAAACAATATTCAGTTTCTTAAAATATAATAAAAACAGCAAGCAAATGGTCTGTTGCACTTTATAGACTAACAAAACATGTAGATGGCATCATGAGCTTTCGAGTTTCCTTATCCTCTAATCATAACTCTGGTCATCTGAAGAAGTGGGCTGTGCCCACGAAAGCTCATGATACCATCTACATGTTTCGTTAGTCTATAAAGTGCTACCAGACCATTTGCTTGTTGTTTTTTTTCTGTTACAGGCTAACTCGGCTACCCCTTGAAGCTCCTTAAAATATGATGAAATCAAATAAATACATATTTTGCACATGGTGCTTTTCAACCAAGGGTCAGAGTGCTTTACAGAGATTGGTAATTACTGCCACTGCTAGCTAAATCTGGAAACTGAGCTCCAGGTAAATTAAATGATTTGACCATGGATTTCACTGTGAAACATTGGACAATTCAAGAGTAGAACTAGTCTCCTAATTACTGAGTGTATTAGCAGGGGATATACAGTTGTATCTGCACTAAAATATGACAGCCTTTTGATTATATGATAGATATTGATACTAAATTTGTTTTAATACCTGATATTTTAAGTACTATGAAACCTATCCAAGAGACCACCTTCAGTGCAGGGCTCTCAAGGCAGGAGGCTGTCTAAAGTGTCCCCAAATATAACAATTTCAGTTCTGTTCCAGCTTCATGAATAGATCACTCTGTTAAGCAAGTTATTTTTAGCATAAAATAATTGTTTGTTTAAGCTTTATCTCCTTTTTGTTCCTTTATGACACATAGGAGACCTGAAAGGTGTTTCTCAAAAGTGCTCTTAGTTTTACTTTAGAGACCTATCAGAGATGTAAAATCTGCTTTTTCTGGAAGACCTCTTGTATAGTGATAGTTAATCATCTTAGCTGAGGGAGCTGGCATCTTGAATCTTCAACAGAAATCTCTTTTCCAGAATGTCTGTCATTACAGTTAAATAGGTGGTGTTTAAATTAGACTAAAATTGCTACAGTACTTTGATTCTTGTGATGCTTTAATGACTAGAAAACTCCTGAAACTAATGAATTATCCTGGGCAATAAGACATGTGTTTCTAAATAAATGTTATGCTTGTTTTTCACATTAGAGAGTTTTAGATGATCCTTACACATCATAAAAAGATGCAATTCTGCTCTTACCTTTTGTAGATCACTTGCAGGTCTGGTTTAACTGTCTGGTATGGTCATGTGTTTGCTAATACAATGTACAACATATAAGGCAGAAGTGGGCAATCATTTTTGATGGGGGGCCCACTCCAGGAATTTGGTAAATGGTCAAGAGTGCATTCTTCTGGGATATTAATGGAAGGTCAGGTGCAGAAGGGAGTTCAGGATACGGGCTTGGGGGTGCATGCAGGCAGGGGTGTGGGATCTGGGAAAGAGTTTGGGTGGAGGATGGGGTTGTGACCTGGGGCAGAGGATTGGGGGTGGGCAGTAATGGGTATGGATGCAGTAGAGAATTCTGACCGGGGGAGGAGGAGGAGAAGATGCAGAGTCTGGAAGGACATTCTAACCTGAGGCAAAGATTCAGGAGGGGGTGTAGTGGTTTAGGTTGCAACCTGGGGCAGGGGATTGTAGTGCAGAGTTGTTTGAGAAGGGGGTATGGATGCAGGAGTGGCAATGCAGAGGGTTTGGGTTATGTGGGGCAGGGCTTCAGGAGGGGGAGCAGAGGTTTGGGGGAGAGAGGGCTGGGGTGCCAGAAGCAGGATGTGGCTGGGAGGCACTTATCTAGGTGCAGCCCAGCAGGTCCCTCATGCAGGCTCCCTGCCTTTCATACCCTGGCTGTGAGGACCATGTGCTCCTCTGAATGCTGCAAGTCCCGGGGGGGAGGGAGTGTACTTCACCTGCTGCCCCTGCCCACAGCCCAGGTAGCTCCCATTGGCTGGTTTGTGAGATTGTGCTGGGCACAAAGCCTCTTCTCCAACCTCCCCATTCACAGTGCTCAGAAGAGTACATGGCCCCTGCAGTTGTCTGTTCTGAGCGGTGTGTGGAAGAAGGGCAGGGCAAAGCTGCCACTGGGCCATGGGCTGGATCCAGTTGCTTGGCAGGCTGTATTTTGCCCTCCCTGGTCTAAGGGGTTTTATATTGGGAATATGCAAGCACAGAAGTCTACAAAGCGTTTAGCTAACGTGTTTTCTTAGGACTGCACTATGGGATTCAGTATGATGTTCCCAATCTACAGAAAATACTTAAAATACTTCCCCCCCCTCCCTTTTCCACTTCCAGATTAGCAAGACATCTACAGAAAGAGGCCCAGTCTCAACACAACAACTCAGAGTTCACAGAAGATCAAAAGGTACATGTTACTGGTGGTTCAATCCATGGTGGCTTGATCCTGCAAGGTCCTGGTCACCTAAGTCCTACTGAAGGCTCAGTGTCTGAAGTCTGAGCCCTGTGTTTTTCTTATCCCTTGAATTGTAAAGTACCGTGAAAACCGAGAACAGCATAGCTGAAATGTTTATCATTAGATGTGACAGCTATTCTGATGAGCAGTATTCATGTGTTACAATCTGGCCAGAATCCTTCAAAACCGGAGGTTTTCTTTTCAGGTGATCTTTTGATAATTTACTTGTAGAACTTTACAAAATTAAATTAATTCCTTGTTAAAGTCCAATACTGCAGAGATGTCTAGGGTATGGGGAGGATGTTATATTAAAGTGCAACACCGATGGGAAAGGGGACTGCCAAAGACGTTTAGAGCAGGGGTTCTTAACCTTTTTTTCCTGATGTCTTTCTCACATGCTATAAAAACTCCACGGCCCACTTGTGCCACAATAACTGTTTTTGTGCATATGAGAGTTGGGACTAGGGGGTAGCAAGCAGGACAACTGTTCAGGGTCCCATGCCACAGAGGGCCCCATGAAACTAAGTTTGTCAGGCTTGGAGCCCTGGGCTTCAGCCCCATGCGGCAAGTCAATGATGGCCCTGCTTAGCAAACCTCATGTAACCTGCTCATAGCCTCTCAGCGGTTTAGGACATCTGGTTGAAAATCACTGTTCTAGGGGCTTCCTCTTCAGTCTTTCAGTAGAAGAAAGTTGTACTGTATGTGTGTATATTTGTGTGTTGTACTTTGTCAGCATCATGTTAAGAGTTTCTTAAAACAGGAAACTCCAACAGGCTTTCTCAATACTGAGAACCATTTTTCGTGAGGTGAATTCAGTGTAATAAACCCTACTGTTGGAGCATATGCATGATTTTTCAACCCTTCTGACATTTTATGGAGAAACGGGGTTTTATTAGGAATGATGACCACGTGGAGAAGATTTGTGATTACGGATATTACTCTCATGACCGATGGCTGATTTGGGAATGGAATTTTCTTGTACACAATTCTTTTCTATATACAAGTTACAGAATTGTGCATGGATTAAAGAAAAATAACTTAATAAGAGATTAGAGATGTGAATGAGTAGTCGACTACCAGAGAAGCAGATAGCACTGTCGGCTACTCTGTTATACGCACGCGCGCACGCACACACGCTCTGCACCCTTAAAGGGACAGAGAAGAAACAGCGCACAAAGACATTGGCTCAATCTCTGGTCCCCTGCCGCGTCTCAGGAGAATCCCCTGCCTCCTTCCTGCTGCCACTCTGTATTTTTAAAGGGACAGAGCAGTGGCAGCTTAAGCAGCTGCTGGTGCTCTGTCCCTTTAAAAATGCCAAGTGGCAGTGGGGGGGGTAGGGGGTGGGGTTGTACTGAGAGAGACCCATGGATTGGCTGCTGCTGCTTGGTCCCTTTCAGCATGCAGAGAGGCAGCGGGATGGTTGTCCTAAGACCTGGTGGGGGCCCAATGATTGAGCCAGCGTCTCTATGTGCTGGCTCCTCTCTGTCCCTTTAAGAGTGCAGAGCGGGCCAGAGGGGTTGGGCTGAGACCTGGAAGTGTGCGCTGTAACTGCCTTTCCCTAGCGATTAGTTGATGGAAATTGCCTTGACTACTTGACTAGCAAATTAATCACTACTTAATATCTCTATAAGAGATGCCTTATGATCTATGGACTGAGAACTTCAAGGTGGTTAGAAAAATCAGAGAAATGAATGTGCTGCAGTGGCTGCCGTTTCAAAATGTCAGCGTTTGCCTGCAGTTACAATGTGGAGAGACATGCTAGGACAGTTGTTCTTAATCTTTTCCATACATGTAGATACTAAAACAAAAAAGCTTCAGGACTTTTGTCCCCTTTATTTAGTCATTGGAAGATTTACCTGGCATTGCTTGGGTCCCTAACTCAATTAGCTTTTGTTTTTCTTCCTTTACATAATTGCTCTGGGATGGGGCTGGGAATGAGGAGTACAATATGCAGGCTGCTCTGGGGAGAGAGGAGTACCACAGCCCTCTATCACCACAGCAGCTTGGGGCTAGATGAAAAGTGCCTCTCCTTGGCTGCTGAGCTCCAGTAGGCACAGCCAGGGGAGAGTTCATCCCCTGCCCGGGCTCCCTATTATTTATTTATTAATGGAGATTGCCTATCTCCTAGAGCTGGAAGGGACCTTGAAAGGTCATCAAGTCCAGTCCCCTGCCTTCACAGCAGGACGAAGTACCATCCCTGACAAATTTGCCCCAAATCCCTAAATGGCCTCCGCAAGGATTGAATTTACAACCCTGGGTTTAGCAGGCCCATGCTCAAACCACTGAGCTATCCCTCCCCTCCTTAGCTTGCGTGAGGAATGCAGCAAAGTGTGAATCTTTCCCAGGTTCCTTGGCTAAGGGAAAAATCCAGCAATGGGAGATGGGGGTGGCTAACAGGAGCCTGGGGAGTGGGAGGTTTGGGACTGGGGAAGTTCTGGATGGGGGTGGGATGTGCCTCCAGACAATTCCTTTTACCTCACTGGTGATTCTCTTTTCTGTAAGGTTTTAGGAGAAGCAGTCTCATTTCCTGGCAAAAACAAACCCTTACCTGGCTTTAAATTATGGATAAGAAGAAGACATCCCCCCCCCTCCCACCCCCAAGAAACCATAGATTACGGAGATCTCTTTGGAAAGTTGGCAAATTTTGTCTTTTTGTTGACTTCTGCTGTCATTACAGATAGTTGTCTTATAATTTCACTTTCACACCAGTTTTGATTGGCTCTCTCTTCTCCTCGATTGGAAGTAAAGTTGGAAGGTGTGGTTGTGTTAGGACTGTGGTGTCAAACCAGTTCTGAAGCAGTGGCCACTATACAGGTGACTCCTGCACTTACAACCTAATTGGTTCCTGGAGAACTGTCGTAAGTCGATCCCTTATTGCTCATAGGGGCAATGTTATGAATGGGGGTTCTGTCTCTGGCCTGCTTTGCCTCTTGGGAGTTGTAGTGTTGAGGATCCAACGGTGCGAGCAGCACGAACGGTGCCCTGAGCAAGCCGGCTGGCTGGGGGATGTGCCGGTCAGTAGGTGGCCCTGCAGCTCCTGGAGCGGAGTGGCTGTAAGTATGGGGGTTTGCAGGTCGGGCGGTCGTAAGTCAGGGTTTGCCTGTAGTGGCTACTGCTTTAGCGAGCTAGCCACATGTGGCTATCATGTTGACACTACGGGGTTAGGAGGTGCTGTTAATTTCACTTATGGCAGGATGTGATTAACAGCTTGCAGTATTTCATGCTGAGTATCAATATGAGCTTCATTGTTTCAAGATGATTACAAAACTGGGCTCTGAACTTTGTGGATCGCATCTTGCCCCAAATAAAGGTAAGTACATGTGACAGAGAGGGGAAGGCTGCTTCCTGTGGAAGGTCTGGCTTAGAACCTAGGGACGTACTGAGAGTCTGAGGGCTGCATGGGTCCAAGAGCAGAACTATTTTCTCCAAACTCAGAGGTGAGCGCAGGACTGTACCCCTGTATCAAGGGGAGCAAGGTTACCTAAATAAAGAACAAATGGGCACCTGCTGTTTAGACTGTGATGCAGAATGAGACTGAAATTAACCTTTTGTTAATCTCTAAGACTGCGTCTACCCTGCAGACGCAAATTGAGCCTTGTCAATTGCGTATCTTATTTCAAAATAGCTTATTTTGAAATTGGGAGTGTCTACACTTCACTTATTTTGAAATAGAATATTCTTCTTCCGACTTCCCTTACTCCTCGTACAATGAAGGTTACGGGAGTGGGAGTAAGAAGTTCTCCAGCTTGACAGTATTTCAACGTTATTTTGAAATAACTGCCTGATGTGTAGATGTGGACTAAGTTATTTCAAAATAACACTAGTTATTTTGAAATAATGTTGCTGTGTAGATATATCCTAAGGTGCCACAGGACTATGTCTTGTTTTTTAAGGTTTTTTTTCCAGTTACAGACTAACTCAGCTACTCCTCTGAGATTGTTTCCAAACTTGCCCATGGTGAATAAAGAAAGTGGGCCTCCTTTTGAGAAATAGTTAAATAACAGGATTCTCTCCTTCTTTCTCACTGAGGGAGACCAGCACCTGTCACAATAAGAGCAAATGTGCCTTTTTCAGTTCTTTACATACATGCTAAAAGCTTTTTGTTTGGTCTTAAAAATATCAAGGATGTTAGAGGTTGAGGCTGCCCTGTTTATGGAGGTCTCACCCTGGTAATCCAAATGTGGGTTAGGATCTTTCTCTGACCTTAATTTAAGTGTCTAGGTTTGAATTTTAACAGATGTCTTCTTCCAGCTGTTGGTTAGTAACTGAGCTGAATACATGCATATAATGAGTGATGTAAACAGTGTAACTAAATGTCACACCCTGATTCAGCTAATTTCTTTGGTATCTCTGACTTGTCCGCTTGTGCTGCAGCCCTACTGTCTTCTAGGAGAAAAAATGTGAAGAAAAGACCTGAATTGTGCTGGTAAAAAACATAGAAAAATAATTTTTTTGGGCTGGGGGGGGGGGGGGGGGGAGGTCTTGTTTATTAATAATTAAAGAAGTAAAAAACATACCCATTTCCTCCACTCTGCATGTGGAAAGCCTTTTTTCCCCTAGAATGACAGTAATTTTATTTATATTGCCATGTTTTTAGATACTATTAAAAAGAGAGCTACTTCCTTCTTTTTCTAAAGATAAATTATCCTCACTTCAGAGAGACTGGATTCAGGTAAATGAATTCTGGCTCAGATTCTCTCCTGCACCAAGATCCACTTGATAGCAAGGAAGTTTTGTCAGTTATAGCTCCCAGTTTCTTGATCTGCCATGGCTCCCATCTCAGTATAGGTTAAGCATTCTTAAAAACTGCTCCAAGTGCTAGCCTTGATGCCTGAAGGATCATAGTGCCAGGTGAGATTGCTAGGGGAGGTCTGCTTTGCTTCAATTGTTTCCTCTCCCCTTCCCTGATGTACCCCGTGCACTAAAGAGAGAGTGGTATACAGCTGGTAGTCAGTCCCTGCACCATCTGAGAATTCCCCTCTGCCAGGGGAAATTTTCAACTTGAGACCTATACAGAAGGGATCAGACTGGGACTGAGAACTTGGCCCTCAGTCTTAGCATCAATTTTAATGTGCACTTGTTCTTTCATGTACAGTCACAGACATTATTTGAATACATCCAACTATAATTATTGAAATATAATTAGCTATCAATTGCAGTAATGTGAGTATAGAATTAATTCAGCAGGACATATGACAGTTAACTAGTTTACTAATGCCTTTGTGTGAAAGAAACTGCTGCTGCCATCCATCTTGTGATAACCATTAGTTATGATGTAAATACAAAATAGTTTGTACTACATGTGAACTGCTCACTGTTACCCAGTCTTGTCATCTTACAGTTCAAGGGAAGGACTTCGCCTTTGTGCTCTTAAGTGACAGCTTTTGTTACTTTTTTTTTTTTTTTTTGCAATACTCTTGCCATTTAATAATTCCCTGCCTTACATAGAATAATGGGAGGGGAATGCAGCCATCACATCCATGCCCTGTGCCTATTTGCTCTTATTTGTTTTTCTGGGATTTTATTTTGCTAGGATATGTCTATATTGCAAAAGAACAAAGCAAAACAAAAAAGAGCAGGGTGTGGCAGCTCAGGTTGAAAGAGCAGTACAGAGACTGCAGTTCTGCTTTTAACACTGGTTAGCAGTTAAATAAAGCCTATTAGGGGATTGAATTTGAGCTGCTAATTTAAGCGCAGAGTTGCTGTGTCTTCGCTGTTGTTTTCATGTGAGTTGGCTAACAAGCTAATTCGTGGTAAAATCACACCTTGCTTTTCAGTCAATCAGACATACCTACAGTGAGCAAGCATAGTTTATGTTAATTGACCTTAGTTTGGCCATCTCTGTCAGCCTTTGCTCCTGCACAGCATGTTAGTTGTTTTCACGCAAATCTCCAAACAGTGCATGTGACCTTTCAAGTCTGAGTAAAAAGTGCTTGCATGAGCCTTTTAAAAAATTATACTTGGCTTTATGGAGTGTTGAAAAATCTTACTTTTTGTGCTAATAAATAATCTTAGCATGCCTCATGAAACTACTGGTTTGCTAACAACTTGGACCGTTCTTGAAAATCAAACTTCAGTTAGGCTCTCTATTTATGCAAACATCTCAAACTGCATTACAGTTAGCACAGTCATTACTCACACAACAGTACAGAAGAAGCCTTGACTGCTAGATCAACTGACTTCTAAACATTAATTTACATTGAAACAGGATCATTAACAGCTCTAACTAGCAGAGTTTATTACAGCTTTAGTGCTTGTAATAAGATACTAAGTGTTTTCATTGCTGTAGAAGGAGCCCCTGCATGGGATAGTTGCAGCTGAAAACGATAGTGTTTAGCTGCATTTTTTACTTTCGGGTTGGGTGTGGTCCCTTAAAAATAGTTATGAATAATGGCTGCTGGTATTTTGCCATATTTCAATAGATTCCATATAAAACCTGTTCTTCTCTATTTTAAACTCCAAATCTCTCCTATTCCTAGTGCTGTGTTGTCATTCTTCATCTCCAAAGAGCCTAAGGACACACACATCTTTGCAAAGTTTCATCTGTCCCACTGCAAGGAGTTAGTTCCTTAGTTGAGGCAGCTGTAAGAATTCAACTTCAACATGGGGTCAGTTAAGCATATGGGGGGAGGAGGGGAGAATTAAGTAGCATTTCTGAAGACCTCATTTAAATCTCAGGCTCAATACTCTGTGACCATAGAAGAGCAGATGTTAAATTCTATGTACATGTCTTGCCTGTATCACATGGGCTGGAGATTTAGCGTACCAATCCACTTGCTAATGGCTGGCTCTGTTTCTAGAATCATATTTGGGGAATCGGTTCTATTTGTTGCATTTTCTTAGTACTTAGTTGGCATGCTCTTTGCTCCCCATTAGTACCCAAACCTTTCACCTAGCTGTGCTTGCTCTAACGTTAGATTTGCATTTGAACTGTAGAGAATCTGCCTCCCTAGGGGAGCTCTAAATGTCCTGTCTTTCACCATTACTTCATATCTCCCCATCCCTGGAGGTCCTATATTTGTGGACAACATCTTTTCTTTTTTTTTTTTTCTTTTTTTGGTCAACAATAAAAAGCTCCCAGTGCTGCTGCTTAACTGACTAGAGAGAATAACATGCATTTCCTTCTGAGAGTTGAGCATGCTGCCTTTCTAGCAATACTGTCTTTGATTTCCCCCTTCCCAATTATGACTGTGAGACTGGGCCATGCATTTAACTAAAAGTGTAAAACATGCATACTCAGTGGCTGTGTCTACACTGGGCCACTTATTCCGGAAAATCAGCCGCTTTTCCGGAATAAGCTGCGAGCTGTCTACACTGGCCCCTTGAATTTCCGGAAAAGCATTGACGATCTACTGTAAGAAATCAGCTGCTTTTCCGGAAAAACTATGCTGCTCCCGCTTGGGCAAAAGTCCTTTTTCCAGAAAACTGTTCCGGAAAAGGGCCAGTGTAGACAGCACAGTAGTGTTTTCCCCAAAAAAGCCCTGATCGCGAAAATGACGATCAGGGCTTTTTTCCGGAAAAGCGTGTCTACATTGGCCACAGATGCTTTTCCGGAAAAAGGGCTTTTCCGGAAAAGCATCCTGCCAATGTAGATGCTCTTTTTCCGGAAATACTTATAATGGAAAACTGTTCCGTTTTAAGCATTTCCGGAAAATCATGCCAGTGTAGACGTAGCCAGTATGTAACTCTAAGGTATTCAAATGTATTGTAAAGGAGGAGTTACATGTTTTCTAATAGTATTGGCAGAAAAATCTTTTTCAATCTTTTTATCCTCTAACATGAGGCAGATGTCATTCAAGCACAAAAGAGACAGAGCTTTTTTAGGGGCCAGCCCAAGGGTAGAATGACTAATGACTAATAGCCTCACCAGCTTCCAGTGGAAGTGCCAGGCATGCTTTTTTTATTTTTCCTCCTCTAATGTAAACACATAGCAATTATATATGTTATAATGAAAAAAATCCAAAACATGATACTCCATTGCACACGCTCCCCTCCCAGAATAAGAAGAGAACCAGCATGTGACTGATGTTATATCAGAGGTCCCCAAACTGTGGAGCATGCCATTGGAATGTGTGTGTGGGGGTGGAGATTAGGGCCCAGGTCAACCTCTTGGGGAGTTAGGGAGGGAATGCCAATCAACCCTTCTCAGCCATGGCCCTAGCTCCTGGCTCAGGGCCTGCTTCTGCTCCCAACCTCAGCATAGCTCCATACCTGGTTGTAGGCCCAGCTGCTGGTTCACGCACCTGAGCAGAAGCTTTTGTTCTTCCTGAAAGCTTTTATCCCGATGGCACTGGAGATGATCTGAATCATTGCTTGTAAGCCTCCTAACATTGTCTATTTCTCTTGAAAGGCCTTTGAGAGAGATATAGGGAGCATCTACATAACACCCTGAACTCGAAATAAGATGCATAATTTGCACTATGCAAGGTGCGTATCTTGTTTCAAATCTATTTTGAAATAGCTTATTTTGAAATTTGGCTTCTCTACACAACGTCAACTTTCGAAATAACACGCTATTTTGAGACCTCTCTTAACCCTCGTGGATGCCAAAATGGCGCTCCCATTATTTCGAAAAATATTTCAAAATAACAGGTGGCTTGGATAGACATGGGGTAGCTATTTCGGGATATCTGTGGAAGACTTCTCTTTGCTGATGGTATCTTGTCTAGGGCTCTGGCTCTTTCCTCTACAACTAGATGAAATGAGGTCTGCAGGGAATTCAAACTGGGGTAATCTAGCAGCAGAATCTCATGTGCCACTTCTGTATATGAAGGGAGAAATTACTATCCGTCCTTGACCAATGGCAGTGTAACTTTAACTGAAGAGTTCTCTCTCCTACTTGAGTGTAATTTTTAACCACTTGCACAGCATTTAAGGATCCTAAAAGATTTTACAAAACATGCTTTGAATTCATGTAGACTGCTACTCCTTGACTCTGTCAGCTGTTGCAGTTATATGGACCAGTACGTTGTTGTTTTTTGTTATTCAAAGGAGGCCTCTTCTGTTTGTCTTCACTACACACAGAGCAAAACACAAACAAATTCGTGCTTTAAGGTACAATAGGGCCTGCTTCTGAGAGATTGTGAACATCCACAACTCTCCATAGGAGGGTGACTATTACACAAGTCTGGATCAGGTCCTCGCTTATAATTGAGAGTGGCTATCTATGAGTCTTTCCTGGAAGGGCAAATGTGAACATGTGCTTTCATATTTTCAAAGTAACTGATCTTATTCTCAGATATGTCCCCCATCAATCCCAGAGAAATCATAAGGTTTGTAAGCAAGTTATGGTGTACAAGGAAGTGCCCCAGTCTGCAACACATTCACTATTGACACATTTGTATCGATGAGCTGTGTGGAAAAAGTTCAGTTGCCAGAACTAATGTACAGTGAAACCTTTGTTATCCGGCACTTGGTTAACCAGCATTGCCCCCAGCCACAATACTATCACATCTTCAGGCACACAGGCCTGGCTTGGTTTACCATGATTGGCTTAACAATTTTTTATTTAAGAAGTACTAATCATCTTTAACTCAAAATAGAAATGAGACCAACTGCCTCATACTACAAAACTACCAATATTAAAAATTTGAGTTTTACTACTTATGTCCATTGGTTTTTCCTAGGTTGATGGGACCCTCAGATAACTGGAATTTTTAGATAACCGGAACACCCTAATCCCCGAGCGTGACAGATAACACAGGTTTTACTGTAATATTGTCTATTGCACCTTCAGTTTCTCTGGCTTATGTATAATGTTTCTAGAGGCAAATATTAAATCTATTCAGATTGCTGTGCAATCAGATTTTGGGGGGAGGTGAAAATGTTAGTAAGCTTGTTTTAAAGGAGGGCTGTTGTCTTGAATGTAGCTGTACGCAGGTTTAATTGGCAAATGAAATAATTTCTTTCTCTACTTTACAGAAAACCATAGCTAAAATTGCAACATGCCTGGAATTGCGGAGTGCAGCTTTGCAGGTAATGTATTCCCCTGCCATTTCCGGTTGTGATTTTTTTAAATGAGTGTCAACCAAGATCATAGGAAGACAATTCTATATGGAAAGCTGATTTGTACAATCAGGGAATTGACTTTGCTTCTAATACTAAATGTTTCTGTTCCTCTATCGGTTAAGTTTCAATGGAATGAAGTGGGGAAGCAGGTAATGTGTAAGACTTTCCAGATGTAGATATAATTTCTGGCTTGCAGTTTGTGATCAGTTTGAATGCTGGGACTTCCACCACCAGGTAGTTGCCTGAAAGCCTCTGAATGTTTAAGGACGTGTGTGTGCACTAAATGTCACAAAATTGCAGGCTTCCTGTTCCTTGTCACTTCAGATTCCTTCCATAGAAGATGACAGTGCTAATGGTATGCAGAGAGGCTATATAGACAGCAGCAGAAACAGCACTGGGGTGCACTTTACACAAGCCTAGCTGTTGTACGTAGCCCTGCTAGACCTCAAGAGCACTTCAGCAGTTTTCACTCTGCATAGATTCCTGTCCTCATTACTCTCCTCCAGGGGAAGCTGCGCAGATACAAACTTTGGGGGAAGGGGAGGGGGAAATGTGAGGGAAAAGAGTTAACTTAAAAGGTGAGAGGGACTTCTAAAAATGGGAGATAGGTGAGAGAAAATGAATTTTGGCACTGAGCTGCAGTGTAGGTTTTATTTCTTCCATTACTCATGTAAATAAGAGTGATGGTTATTAAGAACAATCAATCCACACACACTGGGCAAGGTCTTGTAGAAATAACTGTAAGATGTTTCGACTTTGGTTTATATCCTGTATACTTTTTCATACCTTTCAGTGGCTAATGAGCAAATTATTTAAAATCCCCTTCTGTTATCCTGGTTGCTTGTGAAACAGTAAGTAAGAGTTAGTCACAGACCATACAGATAGGGTTGTACTTGGTCATGAATTAGGGAGTGTGTGTGTTAAATATGATTTGGTTTATAAGAAATTCCTCAAACTGAGTCTTGCCAGTAAAGTAGTTCTGGCCTTTGTCAAAATTACAGCAGAAAAATCTTGCTTTTAAATGTTTAAAATATAAACAGTTTGTTTGCTTTTTGTGACTTTAAACATAGTCTAGTGTATAGTCTGTGTTAAGACAGCAAGGTTTGATTTAATTTTTGCCTGTGTTAATGCCACATTCTTTAAGATGGCTGATGATCTGGGAAGTGTCTGACCTACCTAATAAACGGAGGAGGCTAGCTCTGTTGCTATCCAAGAGCGAGAAAATATCTCCACCCATTGAGAAGGAGGCAGGCCCGTGGTACAGTTGAGAGCACCAGACTGGGAGTCAGGAGTCTTGGATTTTGTTCCCAGTTCTCCATTGACTTTGTGTGACTTTAACCTCTGTCTTCCTCAGTTTACTATGGGTTGAACCTCTCTGATCCGGCACCCTGCGACCTGACTGGTCCCGGACAAGGGAATTTGCTGGACTCGGGGAGGTTCCTCCCTTAATGGCCTGTGCTAAACTGCTGCCCTCTCCCTGCTGCTGCCAGTCCCGCTGCTGCCTGGCCAGCTGTCGCTCCCTAGGCTGGAGCTCTCCAGCTCCTGCTGGCCCCACTGCTGCCGGGGTCAGAGCTGTGCTGCAGGGGTTGGAGCTCCCTTTGACCACTCCTTCCCTCTGACCTTCTAAGTGGATAAGCTGTTCAGGAGCTGAGGCTGTTGCTGAACAAGTGCAGGTCCTTTGTCCCAGCAGCCATTGCAGCAGGACAGAGGGGTGAATTCAGAAGGTGCATGCCACACCCTGAACTGCAGCTGGCAGCAAGCTGAGTGAGGAGCATAGCACAGACTGTAACCAGCCCATTATCTGTGGGTACAATTCCATTACAGGGGAAGAGAAATAGCAAGGACCCTCCAAAAGCTCTGTCATCTGTAACACGCTTTCAGTTTGGAATAGGGTTGGTAATGGTGTTGGCTGCTATGTAACCTACAACATTAGCGGCTTCATGTTACTCTGCAACTTGCCGCAACTTCAGTGTGTGTTCCTTGTAACAGTTTACAGGGGCAGTAAAGAGAGATGTTCAAATACTAGTCAGAGCCAGATGCAGCCTGGGCAGGAACTGAGCTGTTTGGGGCAGTTTGCAGTGTGCAGGAACTTGGTTGGCTCATCTTGATTTTTAACATAGCCACAGGCCTTTAAATAGAAACTTCACTTGTCCCAAATCACGTGTTGACCAGCGAACCCACTTGTTTGTCTCTAGATTACATATAGAGAGAGACCTGAACAGTAAGGGTCTGAACTCACTCTGGTCAAACTCAGAACATACATGTTACTACATATGTTGAGAGAACTGATAGTCCCTGCTGGATTTAGCTCCATAGCCTTGTTTCAGAGAGTTATAACTTGGTCACTAAAATCTGCACCAACATGAAATGTGAAGCCCCTTTAAACAATTAAAACTCATTGTTTGTTTAATGACGCTGTCTTCCAGCCTCCAAATACTGGTCTGTCCTGACTCATCCTTTCCCTAGCCACGGTTTATGCCAAGCTAGTCACACTTCTCTAGGCAGCAACTCAGGGATTTTATACTGTTTCAGGTTAGATTCGTGGAATTTTTCAGCTTCCACCTCATTTTAGGAAGCCACACACACACTAAAGTTACATTGTGGCATCCTGTCTGGGACCAAAGTAGCTGATTAGCTTGGTCAGCCCTCCCTTCTACTAGCATGGTATGTCTTCACTGGAGTCTCTGCTTCGACATGCCCTGCTGCTGCTGACACTTGTACAGCAACAAGTGGATCCTTTAACATGAGCCCCATTTGTTCTTGTGGAAGTATTAAGAATCGCAGGTGACCTGGCATTCTGTAGGTTTTCTCCTGCAAGATGTTGAATATTTTCCACTTCCCCAGCTGCAAGTAGAATTGACGGTACATTCAGGAGTACTTCATACTATGCAGGACCAAAGCCCAACTGAGCCACAATTCCTAAGGCTAGAACTGATCCATGCTTCAGATCAACTGAAGTTTGGAGGGTTTAAGATGGACCTCCCTTGCTGTCTTAGCACTTGTGTTTGAGAGGATAAATGACTAGAACTAGGTTGTTTTGAAATATTCTCATTTCTAGAATCACAAACTTATTCTCTTCAGGAGCATTAAAATAACATTGATTGGCCTAAAAATCCTCTCACATAGAGACCTCATAGGGACTAAAGCTGGAACAGTGCTGCATGCCCAATCTGAGATTGCAATAGCAACAGAGGGTACATAATGAAACCTAATACTATCTTCCTTTGTAACCTTCTAGTCCACACAGTCGCAGGAGGAATTTAAGCTGGAGGATCTGAAGAAGCTAGAACCAAGTAAGTAATATCTTTCATTTTAGGTGGGTGATTTTTATAATTACAGTGGAAAGTCTGATAGCCGCAGTAATGCTGACTGGCCTAAATGTGGGTAGACAGTAATGCCGTGGTTATTCCTCCAAATGTTTGCTACCACATGCATTCTTTAATAAGCAGACTTTAGTGTAGTGCTGGAAGATTTAAAGACTGGGTGTCCTTACATTTCATAGTCTATTAATTTGTTCTCCCTTGAATGGACAGTGCTCTTTAGGGTCATTATTAGTTTTAAAGCACAGCAGAAGCCATCCAGTAAAGAATACAAGCATTTTGAAAATTCTGCACTGCTTAGTTGAATCTTCAACCTGCATATATCTCTTTGAATAATATAGTATGTGAATTGTAAGCTCAGTGGGGTAGAAAACATGCCTGTCTTTGTACAGTGCCAAGGACACTGGGCCTCGGGAAATGATTCAGAATATACTGATACCCAATCAGCTATTACCCAACACACTGATGGAATTGTTGTAATGATGTTAAATCCTATTGTGGAAAATAGAAGGAAGATAAACTCTGGCAAGTCAAGTGTAAAAGTCTGTTAGGCAAAACATTTTTGTCTTCTGCTACTTGCACTTCAAATTCTAATAGCATTTTTTTAAAGTACTTCTGAAGCCTGCCAAACTATCTTTGGGGGCCATTGGACAATTGAGGAGAATCTGGGAAGATAAATCTATTGCAGAGAAGCTAAATGAATTCTTTAAAATGGTCTTTCCTCGGAGAATGTAAGGGAGATCCCACACCTGAGTTATTCTTTTTGGGTTGCAGATCTGAGGAACTGTCCAGAGTTGAAATATTAGTTGAAGAGGTTTTGGAACAAATTGATAAATTAAACCGTAGTAAGACATCAGAACTTGATGATATTCATCCAGGAACTTGTATATAACATTTCAGAACATCTAACTGTAGTATGTAACTTATTGCTTGAATCAGTCTCTGTACTATTTGACTGGTGGGTTAGCTAATGCAATGCAGACTTTAATTAAAAAAAAAAAAAAAAAAAGATTCCAGAAGTGATCCTAGTAAGTTCAGGTCAGGAAGTCTTAAGTTCAGTACTAGGCAAATTGTAATTATAGTAAAGAACAGAATTATCAGACACATAGTTGCACACTGTTGGAGAAGAGTCAACGCAGTGTTTGTAAAGAGAAATCACACCTCACCAGTCTGTTAGAATTTTTTGAGGGGGTCATCAACATTTACAAGTGAAATCTTGTTGATACAGTATGCTTGGACTGTCAGAAAGCCTTTAGAGAAGGTCCCTCAATTGAGGCTCTTAAGCAAAGTAGGTAGTCATGGAATAAGAGGAAATGTCCTCTCATGGGTCATTAATTGGTGAAAAGACTGGGAATACAGGATAGGAATAAATGGTTAGTTTTCAAAAGGAAGAGAGGTAAATAGTGCAATCCTCAAAGATCTGTACTGGTACCAGTAGGCTGTGTCTAGACTGGCCCCCTTTGCCGGAAAAGGCATGCAAAGGAGGC
>CM057847.1:41831774-41877301 GCA_030068395.1 Apalone spinifera
GGCTACAAATACTGCATGTAGTTCTGGTCACCCCATATAAAAAAAGATATATAAAAATTGGGAAAAGTATATAGAAGGGGTAAGGAAAAGCTTCCATATGAAGCGAAATTTAAAAGACCAAGACTGTTCAACTTAGATGACGAAGCGGGGATATGATAAAAGTCTAAAATCATGACTAGTGTGGAGAAGGTGAATAAAGAAGTTTTATTTAGCTCTTCACATAACACAAGAACCAGAGGTCTCTCATCATATTATGTCATCAGGTTTAAAACAAACATAAGGAAGTATTCTCACAGTTCAGACCACTCATGGAACTCCTTGCCAGATGACCATGTGAAGGCCAAAAATATAAACAAGGCCCCAAAATAATTAAATAATTCTCTTAAAAGATTAATGGAGGGAAGTTTCATCAGTGGCTGTTAGCTAACATGGGACCAACCACATGCTCTGCTGTCCCTAAATCTCTTGACTACCAGAGGCTTGAGTGGATGATAGGATGTATCCATTCAATAAATTGCCTTGTTCTGTTCTTTTCCTTGAAGCACCTGGCATGGGCCAAAGTTGGAAGACGGGATACTAGGCTAGATGGACCATTGGTCTGAACCAGTATGGCCATGCTTAGATGTCAGTTAAATCTCAAACCCTTATCTAATGGCATCATAATGCTTATGATGTCAGTTAAATCTCAAACCCTTATCTAATTATCTAAGGATAATTAGAATCCTTAGTCTAATTCATTTATGACCTGGACCAAATATTGATGTCTCTCAATTCAGTCATTTTTCCATTTCAGAAAGAAACGAAATTTGTCTGCTCCATTTTCCCTCTGGTAATATTGTCTATTGACTTGTTACCATTGTGATGGGTTGGATCACAGAAATCCCCTTGGGGTTGTTCCCTGGTGTGCTGATCAAGTAACTGACTCCTGCCTTCCTGTGCTCTGGGCTTCTCACCACCCTATGCTGCTGGGACAGAAACTCAGGTCTTCTCCAGCCAAAGCACAGAGTTAGGGTTACCACCCCTCTGCAGAGCAACAGACATTGAACCAGCTGGGAGGACTCCTCTGTAAGGCCACTGATAACACCCAGGAAACCAACCCCCAAAAGGGACCAAAACCCAAAATAAATCTGTCCCTCTGTATAAAAGTTTTACACACAGAAGGCTCATAAGGTCAGCCCTCTTTATAAGTGAGAGAGATGCAGTGGTTGCTCTCCTCCCCCAGGTGGTAATTATTTACTCTGAGCTTGATAATAAACAAAAGTGGTTTTATTAAGTATAAAAAGTAGAATTTAAGTGACTGCAAGTGAAAACAGACTGATCAAAGTAAGTTATTAAACCAAAATAAACAAAACATGCCAGCTAATTCTAATCCACTAAGAAACTTGTTACATGCAAATTTTTACCCTAAACAGTTCTTATCTCAAGCCAGAGTTAATCTTTTTTTGACCTGGACCCAGCAGCTTTGCCTTCACCCTTTCCTACAGTTCTTTGTTCCCATGTTTCCTCATGTGTATCCTCTTAGAATAGGGAGGCAGTTTCAAAAGTTAGCCAAAGGCAAAGACTTGATTGCTTTCCATTCCTTAAATAGACTTTCTCTCAGGGTGGGAACCCTTTGTTCAGACTCCCCATCCCCATGAAAAAGTACTTGATTAAGATGGATTCCAGTATGAGGTGGCATGTCACTTTTTTTTTCTAGGACCAGCCAGTTTGGCTTTACAGGGAAAATAAAACCGTTCATGGGTCATTGATTTGAATACTGAGCCATTAAGTTCCTAAGCTATCACGATTCGCCTTCATTAGCACATTTAGAATTGAAACCAGATTCACACTTGATATTGCTAATTTCACATACAAGAATGATACATGTACTCACAGAGCTGTTAGCACCTTCAGTGGTTATAAAGTACAGTAATTCCTCATTTAGCAATATAGATATGTTTCAGAAAATGATAGTGTTAAGTGAAAACGTGTTATGCGGGGTCAATTTTCCCATTGAAAATAATGGAAAAAGTGGGGGTTGCGTTTCAAGTGGTGGTGTCTGTTGGGACTGGGACTTAAGGTTGGGGGAGAAAGGGGACTGGTTACAGCAGGGAGGGGAGGAGGTGTTTGGCTCTGGGGAAGGGAAGGGAAAGAGAGGAGAGGGGGATTGGGTTGGAAGTATGCCCCTGTGATGGGTCTGCTAGGACCCGCACTGCGTCCGGCGAGGGGGAGGTCGCTGGGGAACGGCGCAGGAAGTGGCGAACCTTTCACTGCTTTGCAGGGAGGCGGGGGAAGCCCTGCGCAGCCACCAGCAACAGGCCGGCTGGGGAAATCGTGTTATTCCAGGGACGCTTGTGTAATTAAAAAAACATTCTGTAAAAAAAAAATCATGCTATCGCAAAAATATGTTAAGCGGGCATGTGTTAAATGAGGAATTACTGTAGATAATGTCCTAGCCAACCCATACTGCGATTAAGTCCATTAGCATGTGAATTGAATTTGTGTATGAAGTGTGATTTGAGTGCTTCCCTGTGGATCTGGCTTGTAGAGCTGGCCTGTGACAAGACTGCAGGACCACATCCTGTCTTCTGTCACCTTCCTCTGCCATTTCCTAGGCCCTCCTCTGTTTTAGAATTCCTAGAACAGGGTAACTTGGCATCTCAGACTTCTACCTGTGGCCTTTAAGGGCAAGTATTATCCTTTCAAGTCTTTTATTGACAGTGTGATCATTTGTAAAGTTAGTGTATTAATACTTTGTTTAGCTTTCTTCTCAGCACAGTCTGTAAACCAGGGGAATATATTGTAGTTAGAATATGTGAGACGCTTCTGGGAAAAAGAAACGTACTGTCCATATTTTACCTATAGCAATGAAAAATGAGGAAAGCTGATTCCTGCAGACATATCAGGTCCTTGGATGATGCTGTACATTTGACTCTAGATGGTACTATATATTTTGACAGATTTCTGTTAAATTTGCATAGTAACATACAAAGTTGGTGCAAGCTGTATGTTATTCTGGTTTCTGGAACATTGTATGACCATAAGAACGATGATACTGGGCCAGACCAACGGTCCATCTAGTTCAGTATCCTGTCTGCTGACAGTGGTCAATGCTGGGTATCCCAAAAGGGATGAACAGAAAAGGTAATTGACAAGTGATCCATCCTCTGTAGCTCATTCCCAGGCCTGACAGAAGCTAGGGATGCCATCCTTGCCAATGATCATTGATGGTTCTGTTTTCCATGAATGTATCTAGTTATTTTGTGAACCATGTTAAAGACCTGGTCTTGTCAAAGGCTTTCTGGAAATCTAAGTACACTATATCTACTGGATTCCCCTTGTCAATATGCTTATATTAACTCCCTCAAAGAATTCTAGTAGATTGATGAAGCATGATTTCCCTTTACAAAAACCATCTTTATTCTTCCCCCAACAAATTATGTTCATCTATGTGTCTGATAATTCTGTTCCTTACTATAATTTCTACCAGTTACAGAAGTTAGATTTGTTGGCCTGTAATTGTCAAAATCACTTTTAAAAAGGAGCCCTTGTTAAAAAATGGTGTCACATTAGCTATCATTCAGTTATTTGGTATAGAAGTTGACTTGAAGGATAGGTTACAAACTAATTAGTATTTCTGCAATTTCACATGTGAGTTTCTTTAGATCTCTTGGGTGAATGCCATCTGGTCCTGGTGACTCGTTACTGTTTAGTTTATCAATTTGTTCCAAAACTTCCTCTAATGACATCTCAGTCTGGGACAGTTTCTCAGATTTGACACCTAAAGAGAATGGCTCGGGTTTGGGAATCTCCTTCAAATCCTCAGCTATGAAGACTGATGCAAGGAATTCATTTAGTTTCTCCACAATGTTTTTTTTCTAAAGACCGTTTTAATTGTACATTTGTTAGCATGGACCAATAGTAAGACTTTCAAACACATTCAGCATTGCCAAGTAGTTAAGCCAATGCTGAATGTCTTTGAAAATCTCCTCAACATTCTACAATGGTCGAAAAGGGTGTTGAGTAAAAGATTTATTATGGGATTTTCAAAATCACCTGTTAACGTTAGGAACGTAAATCCATTGACTTTCAGTAGGTTTGTGTTCCTAATTTCTTTGGATGCTTTCAGAAATCCAACCATTAGTGTGTGTGAGACTGTTCTTATCTGATATAAATCAATACAACTCAAAGCAATGGAGCTACAACAGATAAGAATCTCACCTGAAAGGTAGAACAGAAGTCACTTGGTCTTTAAAATTAAATTATTACTGACATTTGGTATCTTGTTAAAAAGGGTCTGTTAAAAGAAATATGTTAAAGATATTAATTTTAACATTTTGCATATGAAGACATATGCTGTTTCTAACTTTTTAATTCAGTTATTTTCCTTACATTTGACAGTTGTAGGATAGTACTTTATGGTATTTGAAGTTGTAATCCTGGCAGAGCTATATTTTTTTTTCTGTTGCTTACAACAGATAACTGCTGTCTGTCCTTCAGTGGCAACAGAGGCAAATTACTGAAGAATTCTTTCAGAATGTTGTGTATTCATAATAACCAGTCTGTTTCTCGCTGAAAACAGAGAATAATCTAATGCTGTTTATACTTGAGAAATGAAAAATGAAGTGTAAATATTTTTTCTGATTCTGAGTTAATTTAAGTCTGGTCTAGTTTCTTTCTGTCTTTATGCTGTGTTGGTTCTCTCTTGAATGGTTTCACTTTCCGTGTCTTAAACACTTCTTTGTTCTCCAGCATTGTAGGGAAACATTGAAATTCATAATAACCTATTCTGTTCCTCACCCAGACTGTTTATAGTGTTTGTGTGCTATTAAACAGCTGCTTTCCTTTCTGTCTCCCAGAGTAAGGCACTGGGGTAGGGTTCCAGAGATCTATAGGTATGCTTCTCAGCCTACCACAGATTCCCTGTGAGACTAGAAGCAAATCTTTTAATCTCACTATGCATTAGTTGATTATCTATAAAGTAATGATACTGACTTTCCTTACCAGGGCAAAATCCTCAGACGAACCGAGTGAAAGGGGGGGGGGGGAGGGAAGGGGACCTCCCAGTACATAACGGGGGGGGGGAAAAGGGAGGGGGGAAAATGTACCTGTCAATTGTAGTAGTGTAGTGCTGGAGCTAATGAGGCTAATTGAGTGGGCCAGAAGTGTCCCACTCAGTGAGCACTGGTTCTACAATTGACAGGTACTTTCTCCCCTCTCTTCTTTTTCTGTTATGTACTGGGAGGTTCCCCCCTTTTTTCTCCACTTTGCTCATCTGAGGAAGTGGCTTTGTCCAGGAAAGCTCATAATTTTATTTTAAATGTTAGTCTCTAAGGTGCTACCAGATTTCTTGTTTGTTTTTTAAAGTTTCAGACTAACATGGTTACCCCTCTGAGACTTTTTTCTCACAAGGATGAGTGTTTTAGGTACTCAGCTACTGTAATGACTGGAGGACATGGGGGAGGGGAAAGACTTATAACCTAGGTAGATAATGTCTATAAAGTGATATGAATCTGAAATTAAATAAACAAAATCCAAATTAATCTTTTTGAACATGTAAGAGTACTAAACAATTATCAATTTTGCAAAAGTTTTATACTGCAAAACTTAATTCTGTCTCTTAGTTTAGGTGTACAGAGTTTTTAAAGCACTCTATGCCGTTAGCATTGAAAACAAAATGTTTGGGGTTTTTAATAGTTCAACGCCAGGCTTCAAAAAGGGCTGGAACAATACTAGCCCTAATTTTTCAAATGGGTAAGTCTCCAGTGATCATAGAATATCCCTTTTAACAAGAATTGCAGGCAACTATGAATCATTACAGAAGAACCTCACTCATTTACATCACTGGGGAACTGGTTGATTTTTCAAATTGAGTAAGTGAGCAGGCTCCAAAAAGAGAGGTTAATGTGTCACAGAAGGTACTTTTGGTCACTTACAGTAACAAATTGGTTTTCTTTGGATACTTTTATAATATACTTTCTAAAAGTGTTCTGTAGTACATTTGGTAAAAATAAATGGAGTCTATGCAATACAAGTTCTCTACTATGTGATGTGGGGAATGTCTCTCTTTCTCTATTACAACTCATGTAGATTAGTAAAGTTCTTTGTAAGGAAAAAGATTTGTATATACTGTGATCTGTAACTTGCAAACATTGGAGAGTTTGTACCTTCATAGGTTTTCAGGCATCATATGGCTGTGTTAATGAAGAAAAGTTGTACTTGCAATGGACTGGGAGCCTGGGTCCTCTATGCTAACTCCACATCAGGCTTTTTGCCTGTGAAAAGAAGGATAACATATCCATTGTTAATTTAGATGCATTCCACGCTGCTTTGATGATTATCCTAATCAACAAAAGTTAATGGAAGTTTCTAACATGGGTGACACTAGGGCTGAAAATTTCCATGTTATGTGTCTGCCACAGGTTGAATTTCTTTTTTTAGTTAAGCTGTTCCTAGGGATCAGGCTCTCAGCAACGTTCATCTGCTCCTAGTAGCCAAACTTGTTCTTTCTTAAGATTATATACTAACAGCATTATCATAGGATCTCGTGTGAAATCAATAGTAAGAACAATTCTCTAGTTGCTA
The DNA here is from genome assembly GCA_030068395.1 of Apalone spinifera. Classification (NCBI taxonomy): domain Eukaryota; kingdom Metazoa; phylum Chordata; order Testudines; family Trionychidae; genus Apalone; species Apalone spinifera. The sequence continues at coordinate 41,838,339 of CM057847.1, forward strand.
TCTGAGGTAGAACTTTTGTGGTGGGCGAGTGAGAAGTTTGTAGGGGGTTGAAAATAAAAAGGATTTTCAAAACGTGTCTTGTGTGGTCAGTGCTTAATTTGTAATGAAAGAGCTATTATGGCTCAAGCAATTTTTTTACATTCGTAACTGGTGCAGCAAGCCAAGAGGTGCTGGGGCTATGAACTGCCAGGCCTAGAGATGCTGAAGCCCAGGCCTAGCAAGCCTTGGTACAAATTAAGCACTGTGTATGGTGCAAAGGCTCTTTATGGTGGAAAAGCTTTCTAACGTTTTCTAAAGAGGTTCAGGTCTGGGTTCACCAGTTCTCTGGAAGTTTGTGCCTTTGCTAGGTCCCCTTGACAGAGAATACTTGTCTGAGTGCTTGTGCTTCATCTTGTTCTTTGAGACCTACATTTTCCTGGAAGAGCACAATTGTCGGTGAGGGTTCATAGATCAAAGTTTGGTCATTGATGTAAGCTGGCGCTGGATCCATTAATTGCCTTGAAAATTAGGACCAAGGCCTTAAACTGACATTGAATGCCAGCTGGGAGATAAGAGAGAGCTTAGCAATGTACTTAAAGAAACCCGTACCATGGAGAATGGGAGCAGCTACATTCTGTACCCAACGTATGCTGTGAATCGTTTTTGCATTCAGCTTCAGATAAAATAGGCTATAGTAAACCAGCTTGAGCCAGCTGCTCTTCAGTGGCAAGTTAGTTTCCTGTGGGTAGTCTGCTATTTCAGAAGTGGCAATAGCTGCATCGAAGAATGCCAGAGGATGTGGAATCAAGTTTGAGGTTTCAGTCCTTATCTTCAAGGCCTTAGTAGCTTGGGTCCGGGCTATGAAAATACCTTTGAAAGTTCTAGATTGCAGTCTCTGATCATCAGCTCTGGTCCTTGTGTACAGTGGAATCTCCTACCGTAAGAATGAACCTCACTTTCAGACATGGGGAGTGAACCTCACTTTCAGACATGGGGAGTGACCATGATACACCTCACCCCCTTGTACTCCAGGTGGAAGGTGCATCTTCTCTAATAAATGTATAGCAAAGTGTGCATTAAAAACATCCCCAAATCCAAACACCCGTCTCCAGCCAGACTTCTTTTCTTGGGGAGAAGTCAGAGAACGAATGAATACACGCATGGCAGATGTTAGTTGTGTTGCTAAAGGCATTCAGATAATGTGGGGAATAGATTCTTCTACTGCAATTATGTAGAACAGTATAGGAATGAGAAAAGTGCCAGAGTAAAATTCTTACAGCTGGTTAGTTGGGAAGCTCTGTTACTTCTGTTCTTTGGTGGGGTGTCACCCTGGTGTTGGAGATGTCCCCTTCATGGTTCTTATGAAAATTTGGGCAAATTAAGAGCTTTAGAAATCTTGGGGTTAGCACATGCTCGTTAGACTTATTGGACTTTGGCATCTAAGTTCTCTAAATATTTGGTCTGTACTCTGCCTCCTCTCATAGCTTGTATATACAACCAGACAGCACTAGGGATGTTAAATATCAAGTAATTGACTGATCAGATAGTCAATACATTTTTGCTGTTGCTATACTTCAAAGGCAAAAGCACCACGTAGAACCTGTGGTCAGCTGACGACTCCCCTGCCTGACCCGGGGCTCTGAGTGGCGCTGCCGCTTTGAAATATTGTGGAGAGTTGGGGGCCAGCTGGGGTGTCCCCAGGCTGCACGCCCCAGCTGATCCTGGGCGCCACACAGTGCTGCCGCTTTGAAACGCTGCGTGAAGCCTGGGGACACCCCAGCTGGCCTTGGGTTGCAGGTGGCGTTTCAAAGCAGTAGCACCTTATGAAGCCCGGGGTCTGGCCCCAGGCTCCACGCAACCCTGCTGCTTTGAAGTACCCCCTTCTTTCCCCCCTGCCTTGCTGCCTCTTTCTGATAGAGGCAGCAAAGGGTGGGGAAGCGACTACCCTGTCGACTATCCGATAAGCATTTGCTTATCAAATAGTCGACTAGTTGTTCGCATCGCGGGACAGCACTTGTGCCATTCACTCAGAAGGACCAAGCGGAACTTTCCTGGCAGTTCTCTCCAGGCACCCACAGACTGGTGGGGTATCAGGCAAAGGAGATGAGACCAGGAGAGCCCTGCCTGTGTTCCCTCCTACTAGTGCCCAGGCAGCATGGAGGAGGAAGCTGACCCAAATCAAATGATACAGGGTGAAGAATGTGGTGGGTGATATGGGCAGGAGCTGGGACGTGGGGGTGAAGGAAGAGAACTCCAGATGTCGGGAGGAGTTTTATGGGTATCTGTCTTGAGATACCTCAGGTCTGATTTACAGAAATGCTGAATATTCACAGCTCAACAAAATGACACTTCAACAGCAGCACAGTCAGACTTCAGTACTCCCTGTTCTAGATGTACGTAATCTGTAACTGCTATTAATGTGCACTAGGTACATATTAAAGTATGTCAGTTCTGGGGAATTATCAGTCTGATTGGAGCTGATGGCTGTACCACTAGGATTCCTTAGGAAACTGCTGCCAAGTATTGCCAGTACCACACTTGTTGTCACTAGATTGCTCCCACTACACTAAGGCCACTGCTGGCCTTACCATGAGCAAACTGAGGTGGCCGCCTGAGGTGCCAGACTCTGGGGAGGCGCCGTTAGGATCCAGAGTATAGAAAATTGTGTCTTCTGCTGGTGCATATGTATTCTCTCTGCTCTAGATGCACAGAGATGGTGGAGTGCTGTAATGGAGGAAGGAGGGCACGAGACATAACAGGCAGGCAGGAGAAAAGGTGGCATGGGGGCATCATTTGAGCTCCCCGCCTCAGGTGCCAAAATGTGGGGGGCCGGCCGTGACTAAGGCCCACTGTTTATCTTCATACTCCATTTGTTGTGACTATGGCTTCGCTGACAACGTAAGTGTGGCTAAAACCTTGCTTGCCTTTTTGGATTGAACTAAGCTAGTTCATGAAAGCGACCACAGTTCTGGTAATGTTGTAAGCATAGTTGTGCAGTCACTGGCACTCTGGTGTATTTTGATGCATCTGTCATGAGGGCACCATGAGAATGGACTCCGTATCACTAAGTTGTGTGGAGTGCTGGCTTTTTTGTAAACTTGGTTTTCTTAGCAAATGATCTCTCCCTTTTTTCTTTATAGTCTTAAAGAATATCCTCACTTATAATAAAGAATTCCCCTTTGATGTTCAGCCTGTCCCACTCAGGTAAGGAAAATTGTCAATTTGTATGTATAAAAACAGAATTGGTATGGAAGGGCAGCATGGCCTGGTGGGTAGAGGGAAAAAAAAGTGAGCGACCTGAACTTCTTGGATCACATGTTTTGCCAAGTTGCCTTGGGTAAAACAATTTTTTAAAGCAGCCTTTAATTTGGGGGTACCTAAATTTTAAATGCCAATAGCCTTTTTTTCTTCTTCAGATTTAGTCAACATCTCCTGAAATTTAATGGAAAAATCAGGCCTTTGGCATCTATGTTTAGAGTCCATTGAAATTTAGCCCATAATCTGTGTCTCTATAATTTGTGTACTAGCTTTGCAGGCTTAATTTGGTTAGTGCTTATAGCATTCAGATGATCAAAAGTGCCAAGTGTGTGCTTTGAGACAATGTGTTGCTTCTGCACTAAACCTAGGGATAGTGACTTTTTTTCCCCAATTGTAAACTTTATTTTAAAATAAGTCACTAGCTTTTTGTCTTGGTCTTACAGGAAGATTTTAGCGCCTGGAGAAGAGGAGAACTTGGAATTTGAGGAAGATGATGAGGAAGGTGGAGCTGGAGCAGGGTCTCCAGATTCTTTTCCTGCTAGAGTTCCAGGTAGGGTAATCATCTGAAATATTTCATACACCAAGGGAGGGGCTTGAAATTTGTTTAGAAACTGTTACAAGAGAGAGCCCTTTTCAGTCACTTCTAGATCCTCTTCAACAGAACTTCTCCAGTGGCTAGACATCAAACCAATAAATATCTCATAGGAATCCCAGACTTGCAGCCGAATCAGATGGATTTAATCAGTGAGAGCAAGATTTGTCCCTTCAGTGAGGAGATGGAAATTACAGCTTAAACACTATGTATGAAAACGTGAAGCATTTGATACACGTACAGGTTTTAGTGAGGACACAGCTTGTTAATTATATTTTTCTCTGCTGACAATACATGGGGATAAGAAAGTGGAAAATTAGAATCAGAGGGATTTTGTTTTTCTTCATTTCTTCATAGCAAATGGCCCAATTTAAGTTTTGGGAAGGGGGACATTTTTGGTACTAGAATTGTAGGCAGCATAAATGGGGCAGGCACTCTCTTCACCTGGGCATATTCAGCACCAAGCGTGATAGGTCCCTGGCATTGGGGTTTTTTAGAGGGGGTCCTCTGAATGCCATCATAATGTAAATGATTCCTGCGGGCAACTGCAGTTTGGTTAAGTACAAAAGCTTAATGTTAGCTTTCAGACTACACGTTACTAGCTTTGTGGCACAGTATATAACTACAGTTTGCTTTCTGTACATCTGTTATGAGAAATGGTGCATAAATGTGAGTTCTGTTACTTTCAAATAAGCTCTCCCAGGATATTGCTTTTGTCTTCCCCTGTCTGTGTTGTCTTTGTTGTTTAAGCCATCTCTGAAGTTCTAATAATAAGTAACTTGAAAAATTGTAGTTGAAGATACCCTTAGTGAATCTAAGGATTAAATCCTACTTATGGTTGGATTTCTTTTGTAGCCAAATGATCTTATCTTAGTGAAGCAAAATGGCCACAGAGTTTGAGTGTACAGGAAGATGCTTAAATAAAATAGGGCAGAAGTTCTCAAACCATGAGCCACGAGCTCCATTCAAGTGGTTTGTGGATTAGGGATGTTAGCGAGTAGTCAACTGGAGTATTGACTACTTGCTTCCCCCTACTCTCTTGCTGCCTCTATGAGAGGCAGCAAAGGGGCGGTGGGTGGGAGGGAACAGGAGCCAGTTCGGGGAGGAGCTGACTTAAAAGCTGGTTCCCCACAGCACCATCTCCACCGTGCTGCCTGCTCCTCTGTCCCACTGCCTTTATCAGAGACAGTAGGGGTGGGGAGAGGGGAGGCTGCCGCCAGAGCAGTCTCTGCCTGCAGCAGGCTGAGGCTCACTGTAGGCAGAGGCTGCTCTGGCAGCAGCCCCTGTCCGCAGGGAGCTGGGCCGGCCCTGTGGACTGGGGCTGCTGCCACCAAGCAGCCCCTGTTCATGGTGCCTGGGCTGGCTGTGAGCAGGGGCTGCTCCGGCAGCAGCCCTTGGCCAGGGCCAGCCCTATCTGCTGCAAATGGGCTAGTGCCAGAGCAGCCTGTGTTTGCAGAGGACAGCGCTGGCTGCTGCAAACAGGAGCTGCTGGACTCAACGTGAGCCGGGACTGAGCAGTCCTGCCTTTCTCTGGTCCGGGAAGCTGTGGCTCTGCAATTTAAATTTCAAATGCAAAGCTGCAGTATGGGTGGGTCCCTGAGCCAGCGCTGCAGCTCTGCAGAGTGGTCCTTATCAACGAATCGTGTAGTCAGTACAAATTGTAATCACTGTACGATTAGTCAGATAACCCCAATTTAACATCCCTGCTGTGGATACTTCCTTCTAAAGTGTGCACCTGGGCGACTGCGCACATGAGCTGTGCTGGCTCCACTAATTAGGTGCCTGGACCCTAGAGAAAATGTACATGTGAGGTGACGTGTTGGCCTTGAGGGTAATGAGGGTGGTGTGAAAGGGCAGTGGGGGAAATAGGAAGTAGGTGTGGGGGCAGTGAGATGAGATGAGGGGATGGGGGGAATTTTGGATATTGTAGGGCTGTGGCATCTAGAGAAAGAGGCAACTTTCCCGAGCTCCAGGGCTGTAGCTGCAGGGAGAAGACAGTCCTCCTTCCCAGCCCCAGATCTGTGGCTACTGTGACAGCGGAGAGAAGGAGAGAATCCCCCTCCTTCCCAGCCCCAGCTTGGAGGCTGCTGGGATGGGAAGGGAGAGTCAGATCCCTTCCGTCCCAGCCCGCTTGCTGCAGCAGGGGAGAGACCCTCCTTTCCTTCCCAGCTCAGTAGTTGCTGCAGAGGAGGAGAGACTGCCCTCCCCAAATTACTGCTGAAGTAGTGAGTTGTGTGACACAAAAAAAGATAATTTTTAAGGTTTTTTTTATAGAGTGCTTTTATGCAAAGTGCTTTACAGTAGTTAGCTAGTGGTACAAGCAGCATCTGGAAAGATCATGAAGTGGTCTGCTGAGCAATTTTCTAGTGGCTTGTGGGGAAAACAAAGTTTGAGAACCACTGAAATAGTGTCTGAGAATTTTAAGTAGCCAGTGTGTGAATTTTAAAGTGGGGAAAGAACTGGAAGGGTGCTGGGCAACTCAGTGGTAAGGAAATGTGCAACTATATTGTGTTTAGGTCACCCATCTTGAGTCCTGCCTGTATTGGCAGCAGTTGAAAGATACCACCATTTAATAGGTGTTGCTCATAAGATTTGGGCTGAGACATTCAGTTCAATTCACAACTCTTTACCGTGCAATATGACCACAATTGAAAGTATACTGATACCAGTGTTAGAGACACCAAGAATGAACCATGCCCAGAGGCAGCATCTTCCTTTAGGAGTTGGCCAAGTTACAATGGCAGAGTAGAGAAGCTTACATTGGCCTCCCAGTGATACACCTGTTCTGGGGGCAAATGTCTCTCTCTTTCTGAACCTGCCACCTTTAACAAACCATTCAGTTGACAGGAACTGAGCACGCTCTGGTCTGAAAAATAATAAGGTACAAATGGTACCTTCCTTCTCAGCAGATGTGCTCCCAAAGGGTGGTCACAGATCTGCTCATTGTTGTCACAATCCCGTGTTTACTGTGTTTTAGTCCCTTTTTCAATGTCTTGACTCTGTATAGATGAGAGAATGAGCAGAATTCTCTGCCTCCTTGTGCATCTGTTCCTGAGCTGCAATCAAATACACGTTTGCAGCTCCATTGAAGGCAGTGGAGCTGTGCAGGTGCCACTAATGGGGAACCTGTAGAATCTTTAGTAAAAGCGATGCACAAGAAAGGAAGATTCTGAAGCCAGGTTGGGTTAGAAAAGACACAGGTTTACTGGAAAACCTAGCAAACTCGATATAAACATCAGAGTGAGATAATGCTCAGTGGGTACCACAGAGCCACTTCCCGTGATCAGAGCAGGAAAGGGCACCCTCTAAACTTAGAATTAACACATTTAGTTTGTTGTCCAACTTGCATCCTGGATTCTCTGAGTTGGATTCTCACTTGCATCCAACTTGCATCCTGGATTCTCTGCCTTTCACTGAGTTGGATGTTGCCTTCAAAAAGGAAGGCAATCTAATGGTCTTGAATTGCCTTTCCACTTGGCACAATCTGGGTTTCTCTTGACTTTCATACAGGGATATTTGTGTGGTGTGATGTTTGACGATTTGGCAGCCTAATTGCTTAACTTTGGATGTTGGCATGTCACTTTTCTATTGATAATAAGGCTCAAATTAAATAAATGATTCACAGAACCTTCTGATCTAAGGCTTATAAATCTAAGTAACAGATTGTCCCCGTTGATTCAGTAGGCTACACTGTACTCTCCTCACCTGTATACTTTGCTTCTGTATGCTTTTAATTCATATTGGATTGTTGTATTGTCTAATTGTCCATGGTCTTGTCTTCTATATGCATGGCTTCATCATGTTATCACACACGAAACCATTCGTCTAACTCAGGAGTCATTGAAGGTATGACAACATTTTAATGAATACAGCCATTGCTGTGGCATCTTTCATTTGTATCTCAATTCTGAGTGCATTTGTTTTTGTAATAAAAGACTCTCTGTATATGTAACCAGTGAGCTGACTTTCAGCTACAGAGAAAGAATAATGATTTAGTGAAGCCACTTAGATGACTTAAGAAACGTGCTTGTTTTGATTTCTCTTGCTCTGTCTTGCAGCATTGCTGGGTTTCTTTCAATGGAGTGCAGGCCTAGCTAGCCTTGCTTTGGTAATGTCTAATGCTTTGTGATAGAAGTTGGGCTACTGAGCAATTTAGCAAATCCACTCTTGCATGCTACCCCAATGTGTTGTGTGTAAGCAGGGTTCCCTGCTAAAGTGACTGAAGTTTGTCTCTTGGGTAGTTTCACTTGAGACTGTTAAAACTGAGGCCCATGGAGGGAGGGACTGGTAGACTCATGCCTAGTCTTCTCCACTAGACCAACGGTTCCAATTTTTTTTCAAAGGTTGCTACCAGCTGATGGTGCCTGTAATGAGATTGATCTAGTCTCAGTCTACATCCTGACAGACACACATGGTGTCTTGTAGGACATGGACATGTCTAACTGCCACATTCTTAAACTGCCTCAGAGGTGCTAGGGATTAAAATGGCAGAGACCTGGGCTGCTTGAGAGAGCTGGGGGGAGGGCCATTTGATAGAAGCTTAAATTGCCACTTTTGATGATCTACCCCATGGGCAAACAGGGGACTTCACACAACCAAGTGTCTTCAGGGTCAATAAATTAACCGGGGTGAAAAATAAAATTCTTAAAACAAACCCAAGGAAAAGTCCCAAGTCTGTCCGCTTCTGACAGTGATTTTTTAAAATTTATTAAATATCCCACTGATAACTAAAACTCTCTGTCCTCGCAAGCAATAGCCGGCAAAGACTTGAATTCCCAGGTTTTGTATTAAGCCCTGACAAGATTCCCTGCTCATTGGAGATGGCTTTGGAAGGCCTCCTTCATTCTTACGTTCGTTGCGGGATAGGTAGGGCGCAGCTACAAGCCTGTAGGGAGCACAGGAAAGGGCTTGTTGAGGCACAAGCCCTCATTTTAAGCATGTCAAAAAAACATGGCAGAAAACCCACAGCAAACCACAGTGCCAGAGAAATGGCCTCACGTTGAAGCGGGATGTGTTGGCAATTTTTCCCAACACGAAAAGTGCCTGTTCTCATTGGTATTGTGTACTATTCATTTCAGTCTTGAGGTTTTATTCATTTGTTTATAACTCTGCAGTTAGCAGCCTTTGTCCCGCCCACAGTAAATGCTGGGGGAGGAGGTCAAATCCTGCCTTTAGGTACATGTGTGCAACTGTGCCCCACTCCTTCCTGTGACATGTGGTCCCTTGGAGGGGCTGGTGCATAAATGCCATGAGTCAATGACAGCTGTCAGCTGAGTCTATAGAGACTCATGCTGCTGTTGAAGATTCTGGGTTCCAGCTTTGTTGAGGACTCCAACGTGGTGGTGGGAATAATCACTGACCCTGATACAAGTCCTAGTGGCTGCAGGGATGCATTTCTAAGGGCAGAATATTTGGAACTTGATTTTGAAGCCTGTCTTCCTATCCTAATGTAGTAAACTCCCTTGAATTTCCCATGTCTCTAAATATGTCAAGAAACTTGAAAGCTCTGAAGTAGGGATGTTAAAATCGGTTAATTGAATAGTCGATTAACCTTATGAATTTTTATCAGTTAATCGACTATTCTGTAGTCTGCGGGGCTGGGGCTGACAGCCACTGTATCAGAGACAGTGTGGGATACCAGGCAGGAGCTGGTCCATGAGGGGAAACAGTTTAAAAACCAGCTCCCCTTGTGGACCGGCTGCCTGTCTCCCAGTGCTGCTGTCTCTGTCTAAGGGGGGCCTGAGCATCTGGACCCGGTGCAAGCCAGAATTGAGCCAGGTTGCCTGCCCACCTGGCTCCTAATACACTTTAAATGCAGAGCCACACCATGGGTAGGTTCTAGACCTGGAATGGGTGGGGGGAGGGAAATGCATGAAGTTTATAGTATTAACCCTTAAGCTTTTGCTTATTGGTTAACTGACTACACTATTACATCCCTCCATTGGAGGGGATGAGTGACTTCATTTGCTGAGGGAAATTATTTCTTTTCATTTCAGGGTGATAAAACTTGTAATTAGAAACAAGACTACATCAAACGTGCTCATGAGTTTGATTCCTTTGTCTTACACTGTAAATCTAGCACCACCAACACCAGATTTGCTCTTAAACCCACACAGCTTTCTCTGCAGTCCGCATGGAGAGGAAATACCTTGTAGTTGATTTCAAGAGTATTTGATTTTATTAGACAACAGGGGTGGATCAGTTGATAATTGCACTGTTCTTTTTCTTCCCCCTGAAGTACCTGGCACTGGCCACTGACAGTAGACAGGATATAGGGCTAGATGGCCATTTGTCTGACACATATTGCCATCCATATGTTCCTTCAGGAGCAGCCGAAGGCCGGCTGCGTCAGCTAGCGCCTCAGGTGGAAGACATGATCAGCGCCTCCCCCCCCCCCCCTTCTTCCCCTGCATGGCCATCAGTGGCTGTGACGTAATCATAGGGCGCCCCGGCACCCCGTGACGTCATCATCAAGCGCCCGGGCCAGCGGCGCCCTAGGCAACTGCCTAGTTTGCCTAGGCTCATGGGTCGCCCCTATGTTTCTTACATGCTCTACTGATAGCTCAGACTTTCTGCAAACTGCGAGCTGTGCTCAGCGTTCTAGGGATTCTCCTACAGTAACGTCCGTCTGTGTCTGAACTAAGAACATATTTGATTTTCTTGATGTGTAGGTGGAAATGACTGGGCAGCCTCACATTCTCTGTTGTGACTAATGTGTTTTTATACTGTTGTCTTTTGATATCTAATGCCAATAGATGCTAAATACTCTAGACCAGTGTTTCTCAAACCTTTTGTTACCAGAAATCGGCTTGTTGCTTTCCTAAACAGTGTCAAGGAAGACTTGGGGTCTAGTGCCGGTCCCCAGACCAGTCATTGAGAAACACTGCTTGAGAATTTTTCTTCTCTTACTACATAGTGGGGTTCATATTGATGCAACATTCCCTTCTCTATTGCTTCCATCTCTTTCACTAGTTCTAACTGATCAGCATGAAGCTGGTGGATAGATACCTGAACTCCCTACCATGCACAAGTTCTAATCCTAGCAGGGTGGTCTCAGAGCTACAGAAATGGAATTTCTGTGTAATTTACAATGTGTGCAAAAAGAAATCCAAAAAACCAAAAGTCATGTCTGCTCCGCTTGATGTTAAAGATCCCGTGGCACTTCTTGTAAATAGATGTTTATCGCTGTGGCCCTCAATGTAGTTCAGTATGTTATGTGCTGACTTGCCACGCTGTACCCCAGAGCTGGTGACTGCGTTTCTTTGCACTCTCTAAATGTGTAAAGCACTTTTGAGAGCTGTTGGTGATAGATGATTTGTGTCATTAGGATGCAAATGTTTGGCCTTTGGAGACTAAACCCTATCCCTTCTCATTATCTGCTTTAGGAGGGGGGTGGGAAAAGACTTCTGCGTGCAGTGAGGATGAGGGAAGGCTGAAGTGGGCCTTAGCTGTAAGAGTCCAAAGGGTTAATGTTTTGGTTTCCTCTCTGTTGCCAGGTACTTTATTACCCAGGTTGCCCTCGGAACCTGGGATGACATTACTCACTATCAAAATAGAGAAAATTGGTCTGAAAGATGCTGGGCAATGCATTGATCCTTACATCACCGTTAGTGTAAAGGGTAAGTGTTGCTCTTTCTGCTGTGTTCTTCTGCTCTCTGCGAGAGACCTGTGTGTTTTAGGGAAATAGAATCCCTCTTTCCCCATACAGCGAAACACTTAGATTGGCACTTGGAGCCTGTATTATCATTTTGTAGCTTAACAAGACTGTTACCTTGGGGGGGAAAAGACTGATCATGTTCCTGGATAGGGTCTTGCATCTCCTCCCATCCGTCAGCCTGATGAAGTGGATATGAAGCTTTCTCTGCTCTCTTGATTCCTGTAAATATATTTCACATTCAGACCGCTGCTTCTGAGGTCTGTTTACTGTGCAATTAGACACTCGTGGCTGGCTCTTGGCAGCTGACTTAGGCTTGTGGGGCTGTGTCTAATTGTGATGTAGCTGTTCGAACTTGGGCTGAGGTCCGGGCTGTAGGGCCCAGCGAGCTGGAAGTGACACACAGCTTGGGTTCCAGCCTGAATTCAGGTGACTACACCACAAACAACCCCTTAGCCTGAGCCCCAGGAGCCCACATCAGCTGGCCCGGGCCAGGTGCGGGTTTGTATGTGAGATGTAGAACTACTTACCCCGTGTCTCTGAGCTGCTCTTCATGAATGTTTAGTTTGTGGTAAGCGGGGGGTGACTCTCCCCACACAAGCCTGCTTTACTCGCTGTGCATATCTGTGCGGCACTTGCTAGCATGTATTAGCACTCTGTTGAGAGTGCTTTGATCTGGGCTTGCCACAAAAGAAAAACTGGAGCAAAGAATATTAACAAACTGCTAGTGCCTGGCAGTGGGGTGCACATGGACATTAGGTCCACGTCAGTCTAATGAGGGGCAGAGTCACACCCCAGCTGGCAGCACATGAATTGTTTGTATAGAGAAGCACTCAGTCTGAAGCCTTGTTCCTCTGATGGAAAAACTAAGGAATCTGAATCCTGCTGTCTCCCAAAAAACACATCCCCTCTACATTTTCCTCCATGAGACCCTGAAGGTGCAAAAGTTTTATTTTCAATAATATTGCTATGGTTCTGCAGCATAGTTTGTAGACCCTTGAATGACACTGAATTTCTCAGGTGCTTCCCAGATTTCTTGTCCGCAACTTGGTTGTGTTCCATTCTCCTACTGGCTATCGATAAGAGATTTGTGGGACCAGGGGTTACAGTTATTGTCAGTCCAACAGCTGATCTGGGTCACATCAAGCAGAAAAGAGTGCATTTGATTTTTGGCTAATCATAAAGTACCAATTGTTAACACCTTCTGAAATGTCAGAGTTCAGAGCAAATACCCTGTAGACTGCCACCCTGCTCTGTGTGAAATGTGTTATATTTCCCCTCTGCTAGTTATGTAGTGGAAAAACACAAAAGCTAATGGCTGCAGGAGGACGCCAGGGCAGTGTGTGCAAGAGCAATGCAGGCTTTTCCTGTACAACCCTGCCCCTCAGCCCTGAGCTACAGGCCATGTGTGTTCTTTTGCGAATAAAATTTCCCAAGTAGCACTGTCATCAAATTGTATGATTGTCTGACTCTGCCTGCATTGACATATCAAACTCTCAACTCCCCAGAGGGAGACTGCATCACCTACTGAAATGAGGAGGGGTGTACTTCAGTTCCCCTCTACATTTTTAAAGTAAATCTGCCCAGAAAAGCCATTGTTGATATAACTTTTAAAAGGCATTGTGAGACCGTATTCATTGTCTTAGTCACTCCATAGCAAACCCTACACAGGATTAAAAAAAAACAACATTATCCTTAAAATCAGTCTGGAATCTGAAAGTTGGTGGCCAACTCTTCAACAGCAATAGTTCTGTCACTGGCTATTTGTCATTGTGTTTCAGCAGCACTTGCCAAAGACAAGCTGTGCCCCAAAAACTCGTGATCTTACCATCTGCTGAGGCACAGCAGATGGATGGAAAAAGCTGGTGGGGGGAGGAGGGCAGAAGTGGGAGAGGACAAGTCAAACAATTATAAACCGAAGCAGCAGTCTCGCTTGGTCTGGCTTATGCTGAAGAATCGCAATTGTTAATCTGAGCTTGCATAATGGAGACCAGTTTCCTCCCCATACCTGTACTGGCTGACAGGAGTGAAAAGTAGTAAATGCTGTTTCTAGCCAGGAAAGCAAGCAGATCCAGTGGTTTTCAAAGTTGTGCCACAGGACCAGCAGGGTAAGCCGTGGTGGGTCTGCGCCACTTTTACTTAACGTGGCCATGGCCTCGGATCCTCATAGCTCCCCTTGGCTGGAAATGGCAACCACAGCCAATGGAAGCTGTGAGGTACTGTGGCCATGGACAGTGGTGTGGGCTGGCCAATGGCTTACCCTGGCAGCCCTGCAACCCACATTTGAAAAACTCTCTGAGCAGATCTGCATTGGGACATTCAGTGGTGAGGGTTTCAACTTTATTTTTTCATAGACTTTTCTCAGAGTAGACCTTTAGGTAGAGTGAAACCTGTCCTCAAAGGGGAATTTGATATTTCACTGACAAGCATAAAAATTGCCTTTTTGGAAAATAAAATTGACTGTGACAGTTTGAAAATAAAACTGTCAGTGATAGCAAGGTAACAGACCAGGGACTCTGAGATTTCAGAGGCTTCTCTTTGAAGGAGGAGAGAGGATGCAGACGTTAGATGCAGTGCTGGTTTTGGAATTGGAACCCAATGAACTGATAATAGGCAGTAATAAATACAGATTATAAACAAGATTTGTTAATATAAGAATGGAAAAGTGCATGTGTGGTAATGATCAAATGACAAGCTTTTTTAAAAAGATGTTTTGGATACTTTGACCTTAAGGCCCTAATTGTTTGTTTCCTCCAGATGTGAATGGGATAGATCTGACCCCCGTGCAGGATACTCCAGTGGCCTCAAGAAAAGAGGACACCTATGTTCATTTTAATGTGGACATTGAGATCCAGAAACATGTTGAAAAACTAACAAAAGGTGGGAATTTTAGATTTCTGAAATGGGGTCCATGCATCTTCAGGACTGTAGTCTTGATGCTGCTCCTACTCTGAGGAGCCAGGCCCAACCTGCTCAAGACACAGGAATTGTCTATGTGGCAAGTTACTGTGTGTGGCAAGTTAGGGTGTGAATCAGAGTGTTAGTTCTTGTGCGGACACTGCTACAAAGTCCTAGAGTAGTAGTGAGTTGACACATTTTGCTGTCCAGTAGTACACTCTGTTACATGTTCGGACCAGCCATGCTGTCTAGCTATGGTTCTGGTTTTTTATGAGTGGGGGCACAAGTACAGGGGAGTAATTCTAACATTTCATCAAATCAGATGACTCTGTATGTAGAACAGGTTACGATGACCGCCATATTTTCAGGCCAAGGAATCTGTTATAGGCAACATTTGAATAGTTTTTCTCTGATAACTTTTCCCCCCTTTAGGTGCAGCTATTTTCTTTGAATTCAAACACTATAAGCCCAAGAAAAGATTTACCAGCACCAAGTGCTTTGCTTTCATGGAGATGGATGAAATTAAACCTGGGACAATTGTTATAGAACTGTAAGTGACCTAGCATACCATCTGATATAGGGATTGTATGTATCTATATGGTATATTCCAGTGACATGATACGAAGGAGCTAATCTAGTATTGTTTACTGAGGTTTTGCTGTTTTAGAAATAGGAAACTGTTTATTGTCAAACTTACCACTTTGTCTCCTTCTGGTTTTCTTGCTACTTTAAACAAACCAGCAAGATTTCAGGTTACATATATGTATTGTGCATTTTGATCCTCAACTAAAGTAATCTGATCTCCTGCTAAAAAAAACAAACATCTTCCTAACTAGAGTGGAGGGTTTCTTTTTGAATGAAATCCCTATGACTTGCCACACATGCAAGGGACAGGATCCTGTCAAAAATAGCTTTCACAAACATATTACCCACAACAGTAAACTGGAATATTAAAACTGAAAATGTTAAAACCCCTTCACACATGTCAGCTCACTACCTCTAGTGACTTGGAAAAGGCAAATACACTGGCTGGTTTGTCTTTTTATTAGTCTGTTTTGATTTCTGATTCTCCTGGTATCACTACTGTAGTGCTGTAATATGAGTTGCCAACATTTCCCATAGTCCTGTAAAGTTTGTTTACAGCCACTAGTCTTGGCTCTGTGTTCTATGCTGCTATTTAGCTATGTGCCAAGTAAGCAATGGAAATATTGGTAGTGCTGCTAGACAATATTGACCACATTGACCACCAGTGTTTCGGCAAATTCTGTGGTTCGGCACCGGTTAGGTCCCCAGGGATACCGAACTAGAAAGATTCAACTTGTAGAATTAAACCTCCAGTAACATGTTGCAAGTGTGTGTGAGGCAAAACAAGATAACCCAAAACCTTGCAAATGAATTCTGTTCTACTCAGGCTTGTATGCATTTGAAAGTTTTTAACTTGCTGTGCCTTGGTCTAAAATAATATTTCAAAGAGAAGAAAATGAAGCAGCTCAGTTAATTTTTTTCTGTGTAACATAGTTCTCATTATTGTTTCTTTGCATGAATTCTAAATTTGTACCTGAAGCACTTTAACAGATGGTGTCAGTGACACCTGGGTATGGTTGGAACATGGGCATTTGAGCGTGGATTTATTCTGATGCATTTAGTCACCATGAACATTTGCCTTCCATTTTATTTCTTGTGGTTACAGATACAAAAAACCCACTGACTTTAAAAGGAAGAAACTGCAATTGTTGACCAAGAAACCACTTTATCTTCACCTCCATCAAACATTGCACAAGGAATGACCCTTTTGTGAGACTTCTGTGAACTAAACCACTTGTCACAAATCATGGTAGCTGCGTGTGTAGCACCCCCATCTTTCAACAGGCAGGAAAGTGGCTGTACTCATGCCAGTAGGTCAAATGAGACCATCTCACACTGCACAGCAATACCACAGGGTCAGAGGATAAACCTACCATTCAGGTGTAAGTTTTCCAGTACTTTTTTGGATATCAGTTTTATCACAAGTGTACTGAAGCATTTTGTGACTTTCTTTTCATAATTGAGCTGTTTGTAAAATTTCAATTTTGTAATTTACCTCTATTTTTACCCTTGCTTCAGAAAACTTGCTAGAGGGTGGGAAGTGCCCTGTTTGCCAATTCTGATATAGCAAAATATCATGGCAGGTTTGCTAGCTTGTTTACTCTTGCTATGCTTGCTATTGCAGCCCCCCACATTTTAGAGTTCTTTGCTCTATATTGTGGGGAAGGTGATAGGAGGAATTTTACTAAAAGAAAGTGTCTGTGAGTGGTTTAAGCAGCAATAGGCAGATTCTGGGTAGAGAGAGATTCAATCCAAAGTTGAAATGCTGCTTTAGAACATCTTGTTAGCCTGCTGTCTTATCTGCCTAAGTGAGGGAGGAGGGTTTTGAGGGTGAAAGGGAAGATGCTGATGAGACAACTAAATTGTCAACTGTTTCTCAGTTCATTCAGCTAATTCCCAGCCTTGCAGGATTCAGTGTACCATGTGACTTCAGGTAGAAGTTGTCTCATTACAAGTATTGGAATCCCTTAATCATAAATGCTTAAGGGAACAATCTTACATTCTTTTTTTCTATACTTTGTATTTCCCACCCATTTTCTCTGTGCACCACTGTCCGGGCATGTGTCGGAGAACTCTGGGAGCCCATCCTAACTCCCTTTGCTATCAGTGGGAGTTTTTACCATTGATTTCCACAGGTGGTAGAATGGGGCCCTGATTACTCAAATCTTTTTCGTGGGGTTATTATGCTACCAGGTCAAATGTGCTCTGGCCATCTCAGGCTGTCGGCAGAAGACAGACACACCCTCCCTGGAGAAACTGTTTTCATAAAATCCAATTGTGGATCTTTGTATGCAAGCCTGGAAACTTAGTCTAAAATAACTTGGTTTTTATGTAGGTAGATAGGATTATCATTTATTTTCTATATTATTGAGATGCATAGTGTGTAATAAGCTGCAGGGCATTGGCTTATTATAACATAAATATTTGCATCTACCTTTTGACTTAAAGGGACCGAAGTAGAACCCATTCAAACTTTTCATATATTCAATGAGTGGAATATTTAATACAGTTCTTCAAGGTCTGATGTGCTTCATGTGTATCCTAAATAGTGCCTACATACACTCTGCTATGCTAACAAAGGACAAGCATCAGGAGAATGCAGTGTCCAATGGTAGCTTTTCTGATTGCTTGGATGTAAATGTACCATTAACGCCTTCCTTTCTGCACCATGTAATACTAACTCCAGAACATTGTTTAAAAAAAAGTGAGTGAACAGGATTTTTGCACTTCTTATGGTGTGTCAGGGGTGTTCCTTTCTGCCTCTAGTACAGTGATTCGAAGGGAACTAACAAGTGGGTGGAGGAGGATAAAATGGACCTTTTGGGTTGTTTTGTCTTCTCCCCTCTCCTCTGGTTTGTGGATGAGTTCATCTCTTGAGTATTTGACTAATGGCTGAAGAACTGTGTATTTTCCTGTTAACAGTTCGTAAAGGGATTCAATTACATAATCTTTTACAATACAATATCATGCCTGAAAAGAACACTATCTTGATTAGTTTTGTTAAAAATAAATGTAAATATGATCTGACAATGAGCCTTCATTATGTCTGCTGGTGTTGTATAAAGGAAGGAAACATTCATTGCAAAAACTGACTTATAGATGCAAATCCACAATCTTTCACCAGTGCAACTTGTGTAGTGTATGATTCTGCTCATCTAAAGCACTTAATTGCAATTAGATGGATGCTTTCAGTTAAGTCAGCGGTCTCAATGCATGCACTTTGCTGACTAAAGTTGTAAGCCCCATGTTGCCTTTTCAAAGTTCATTCAAAGAGACTTCCATCTTTTCTGATGTGCATTTGTCATACTAAACACACTTTGTAGCTATGTACTTGTCTTCACATTAAATACATCTCCATCTGCCGTATTAGGCTACTATCACTAATTGGGAAAAGGTACTGAAACTGAGTTTAGTTTTCTCTCAGCCTGTGAGTACATCTTACCAATGTCTAGACTAGCATGATTTTCTGCAAATGCTTTTAATGGAAAAGTTAATGGGTTGCAGAAAAGAGCATCTTTTCTGCAAACTTTTGCGCAAAAGGGACTTTTGCCCGAACGGCAGCAGCATAGTTTTTCCGCAAAAGCACTGACAATCTTACAGCAGATCATCAGTGCTTTTGTGGAAATTCATGCAGCCAGTGTAGACAGCTGGCAAGTTTTTGCGGAAAAGCAGATGATTTTCTGCAAAAACTGGCCACTCTAGACGCAGCCCAGATGTACAGAGTTAACCAGTTACATGTCTACTAGTAAATGGTTAATGAGCCAATATATACTAGTGCAGGGGTGGGGAACCTTTTTTTGGGTCAGGAGGTGCACTCAAGTGATGTTAAACAAACCCTCCTGGACGTGACCTCCACCTGAAAGACACGCTGCACATTCCCCTTGCATACCAGATACTAAGGGGGACTAGGCTAGTAGATTTTTGTGTGTTCTAGCTCCAATAGGAGGGGGGTAGGGACTGGAGCACCAATATGCGCTCCCCACTGCTGGGGGGGAGAGCAGCCTGAGCCTCAGGGGACAGATCTGGGCCTTAGGTTCCCCACCCCTGCACTAGTGCCTACAAATGAAATGCTTTCATGTGAAACAAATCCAGTAGTTTTAAACTACACCCCTTAAACCTCTAGTCTGCTTCTTGAAGTCCTCATTCAGTACAATTGTAGAAATGTTCAAGTCCAGTGAAGTTTGAAACTGTTCATATACAATGCTTTGCTTGTATATTTATCATAAGTGAATGAGTTTAAATAATTTCTCTCTGCATTTTTCATTCTTCAGAGGGTCACTATCCCTGAAAGCCTTTATTTTTGGGAGATGTTGCTTGTATAGGTTTTTTTTTTAAATGGCACTGGACTTCAAACTTTTCTGTACTGTGGTTAAGCAAATGGGCTATGGGCTAGCCTTCCTTTTGCTGCAGTGTATGTCAGTTCAAGGTTGTCTACATAGGGCAAAAGTGACAAGATCTCAGTATGCATCCATTAAAATCAGGGGTTTGTCATGGCCTGATCATGACTTGAGTAATGCATTCAAGCTGTTGCACAAGAGAAGTGTAAAGCATTTTAGGGTACTGTTCCTTCAAATGGATTGTCTTAGCCCTAATTGCAGTGACTAGAAGGATACCTAGTAATAACTTAAAGAACCCACTGATTCCAGTTGCTTCTGAGACAGATTCACTTGCAGGCTCCAACAAGCTCTAACAAATGTATTTTGCTCTCTTTATTAGTAGGATTTTCCTTTGAATACAGTTTAGCTTGTTCCTGATCTTTATTGACCAGTTATCTTTAAAATGTAAATATATTTCGTCTTAGTGTAGACTAATAGTCTACAGTAACTTTAATGTGAAGAAGACAGGTTGGGTAGAATTTTACTTAAAAATTATTTCCACAGGAAATGTTCTGATTACATTTTTCATGAAATTGAGTCATTCAACAATTGGTTACTTACTTAGGCTACATTAACACACAGGTACTTTTTGTATTGCACATTTAAAGTGCTGTAGGTGCCTGGCCCACAGCAGTAAGAAGCAGGCTTCAAGTCCATCAAATGATATTTTTGCATCCCAAACTGGTGAGTGTTCTTTAAGGTGATCTTCTAATGCACATGGCTAGGGAGACTTGCGGGAAAATTAATCCTGTAAAATCTAATACACTGAAACCAAATGAATAAAATTAGAAAATGGTGTCTCTTGAAGCCATTTAAAGTCCTAACTGCATGAAATGTGCTAGAGTCCATTCCACAGAGCTGCAATCCAATTGCTGAAGTTACGGTTTTTGTTCCGGAGGATGTGTGTAGTCCCTTGGGCCTGCTGGTGATGGAGGACAAGGAGAAGCTGGTGGATAGTCTCTAGGTCCTGGTGGAGGCAAGTCTCTATTTGGAGGAGGAAGAGGGGGATAGTCCCTTAAGCCCTGTGGGGGTAGCCGTGGGCCAGGAGGCCCCCCAGGTCGAAAAGGAGGGGGGACACGGACATATCCTCTAGAATCAGGAGGTGGTAATGGGCCTGGAGGCAGGTCTCTCATTCCTAATGGTGGGCCAGGTAAATAGTCTCTTGGAGGTGGTGGTAGAGGACCACGAACTGAAAGGAAAGAGAGAGAGTGAGAGTATGGACATACCCCCACATTAAAGCAAGACTCCTCCAATTTCAGCCTGTTCCGATCTGGCTCAAAGCATTTCAGCTAAACAAAGATATGCAGAAAGAGGTGCCTAGAGGCCACAAATGCTACATGAGGGAACTTTTGGCAGCTAGAGGTTTCTCCCCCCCTTATGTTATTACTGCTTCTTTGAGATGTTCAAGAGGCTCCTAAAGGAGCCATATTCCGTCTTGCTCAGCAAAGAGCTTGGAAAGTGATACAACCACTCACTGTCTAAACAACCACCACCACCTAGGGCAGGTGTGGACTGCAAAACTGAAGTGCAGCCATTCAGGCTTAGGCTCTGGAACACCCCCGTTTTCCATACATGTTTAGCTGCAGTACAGACATGCCGAAAAGGCACACAAAGGAGCAACTCTTGCTGCTGCAATAAGATATGGAGGAACTGGAAAGAAAAAAAAAGTTAAAATCACGCATAAGGTAATTAATACCTAAGGGTAGAGGAAGGGGTCGAGACCCATAGTGCCCACGCAGGGGAGGTGGCAGTGCTCCAAATCGAATTGAAGGTGGTGGAGGTCCAGTCACTGGAGAGGTCATGATGGGTGTCCCAGGAAAAGATGGGGGACCTTTAGGACCCAGGTTAACCTGTTCAAGATGACGATTGAAACTTTAAAGGAGGATTTGTGACAACAAGCAAATATGATGCTAACACCAGATCAGCCTACGTACCAAAAGGTAAGAAAACACTTCTCAAAAACCTCCCTCTCTTTGCAGAGCCTTGAATTTGCTGCCTTTTGAAAAATCCTGTTTACGCTACTCAGACATACATATTAAACATATCTTAGGGATAACTGCTCTTATGTCCTTCTGTATTACTAAGTACAAGTACATTTCATGAATTACTCTTACAGGTTCTCTCCACCAACCAATATTTGCATGCAGTCCTTGACAATACCAGCAGGGGTTTTGTCAAACTGCAATAATTAGACACAGTTACTCTAGGTGAGGCATCAGCAGGAATAAAGAAACCTTGAAAAACGTAGCTACAGCCCATGGTTAGTTTTGCAGAGCATTCAGCAGTTTAACACACCATGCCTTTTATTCCTGTCCATCAAAGCAAAGAGTGAAACCAGCACCATATCCAGCCTTCAAATACTCACTGCTGCTTCAGAAGATGAAGGCGGAACAGTAGATACACAGGGGGCTTCAGACTCTATGGGAGGGTTTTGCTTTTGGCAGTAAATGATGGTGAGAGGGACACAGACAAGATACACAATTAAGAAGAGAAATGGCAGGTATACTGGATCACAAGAAATGCTGCCTGAAGTGTTCTCTGAGCAGAGGAAAACATTTTCAACTTACCACTCCGTCCATGGCTGTGGAAGGCGAAGAGGTTCTTGGCCCACTATTCACCAGGGCTGCTGCAGCAAGGCCAAGATCTATGAGAAGTAGAAGTTTCATAGCACTTGACTTTGCTTTTGGAAGAGGAACAGGGGCTTTCAAATTACCCTTTATCAGTCAAATAGCTAACAACCTGAAGGGATTGAAGGCTACTCACCTGGGACAGATGATCTTCCAGACAACTCAGGTGGTCTTCTTGGAGCTGGAGGGCCATCTACCATAGCACCTTAAAAAAAAACACAGAAAACCCATCTCAAGCACTGACTTGTTAATTCAGCTAGTTATATTTCTATAACAAATCCATTTCTTCTGTACACCTCATGAATTGCGTACAGGTTCAAGGGCACTAATTAGAGGTAGAGACAAAACTAAAGTCTGGGAGCAATTTCCATTTGATGGAGACACAATTTCCCAGCACTAGAAGACTAGGAAATCCTTCAGGGGGTGGGTTAGTTGATACTTCAGAACACGCAGTATAAGATTTTTGGCTACGTCTACATTGGTATGATTTAGCACAAGAGTTCTTGTGTTAAAGTAGTTGTGCAAGAGAGCATCTACACTGGCATGTGCTTTTGCGCAAGAGCATCTATGCCAGCGTAGACGCTCTCTTGCGCAAGAAAGCTCTGATGGCCATTTTAACCATAGGGCTTTCTTGCACAAGAACAGTTGCGCAAAAGGGCTTATTCCTGAGCGGGAGCATCAGAGTTCTCATGCAAAAAGCCCTGATTTCATACATTAGAATGTCAGTTCACTTGCGCAAGAACACGCGGCCAGTGTAGACAGGCAGCAAGTTTCTGCGCAAAAGTGGCTTTTGCGCAAGAACACGCCAGCGTAGACCCAGCTTAAGAGTTTTCACAACATGTAGCATTTTGGGTGATTTGAGTAAGAAGTGACTTTTTTTCAACAAGTGAACAAAGCAAAGGTAAACTCAATACCTAATGTCATGTGGACAGATGCAGTCCCTTCAACTATTTTGTTGCATGTGAAAAACTCAGAGGTGTAGATGCATTTATGTATAAACATAACTGATAAAATCCCTAGCTGAAACCAAGTCAATTAAAAAAAAGTCAAATGCTACCCGACCACTCTTTCCCCTTGATCTCACTAGTACTGAGACTTTCAGACTTCAGTCTCTTTGAACAAAATTTCCATTTGGACTAACCTAGATATTCATTTTAGCTTTTGAAACTTATTAAAACTAACATGAACCTGTAAACTTGTACTGAATGAGTTCTCTGGCACTTTCTGGTTTGCCAGGAACATCCCAAATGCATTGATCTGCAACACCACAAGCACAATCAACCCTATCTGTTTTCCATCATGAAATTTTCTAATGTCAAGAACATGAGCCACACAATGCCTTTTGTGCTGAATGCCCTCTCAATGTATGTCAGCCATGGGCAACCAAGACTAGCAAGTGATCCTTTGTCTCAGTGGACTGCCATGGTGGGTAACCTGTTCTGTTCCTTTACCCATGCATCTTGCACACTGGAGCCCTGCACAGTTCCCACTCCTCACCCTCCCTCCCAGCACTTTTGGAGCACCATGAATGGCCTGGTTTGCACTCCATCACCACTTCTCCTCCTTCCAGCCAGGGTTGAACACTGAATCAGCTGTTCAAGCTCTGGGAGGGAGGGGAGGAAGAGGAACAGCACAGTGTGTGAATCAGCAGATTCATGGAGCTCTGAAAGTGCTGAGAGGAGGAAAAGGAAGTGTAGGGCTTCTGCGTCCGTGTGTGAGAGGCATGTGGGGGAGCAGGGAGACAAAGGCCACCAGTGGAATCCCAATGGGCCACTGATCTATATGCTAGTTTAATTCATGTTCTCTCTTGCAGGTCCCTGGTAACACTATGCAGAGACAGTAAGCACGAGAGGGGCAATATTTAGCATTTGAGTATTTCTCCATCAAAGAGATCCACAAACCTTATTCCAGTCTCAACCCCTCTGAAATAGGGACGGAGATACAGAAGTCAATTGATTTTGTTCAAGAGAACTGAGATTTGACCTAATCACTAATGTATTCATGGCTTTCTCCCATAAATGTCTATGGATACATGGGAAGTTTTGTTCTTTACCAAATTCACTTCTTGAACCTTCCCTTCGCATGGCAGAGAGGGGCTGACCAGGAGCTTCCATCATCAGTGGTGGGGAAGGACCTCCTCCACTCACAGGTGATGGCCCAAAAGAGCCATCACGGCTCAATGGACCTGTATAAAAGGGTAGAACAATGTTTCGTTAGTCCAGCACAGTTATTTCACTCTATTTAGAGCAAATATACCAAGGACTTCACAATCCTTAGAAGAAGGGTAGGGGCAAGGGAGGAAAAAGCAGTATTCACCTCTCCGTGCTGGAACTTGATGATCAGGTCTGCCTGCAGTTGGTTTTACAATTAATGGTCTTTGAAGCATTGCAATTTTTTGGTTCACTTCTATTAATCTAAAAAATAAGCACAAGTTAAAATAGAATTATTCTGAACATACTTTGAGACATGTATCCTAAAGGCTAACTAATATCTTTCACCAAGAGGATATATTTAATAGTCATGTGAATTTTATAAAAAAATGCATCACTGACTCTCAAATGAATTGTATGGCTGACCTGCTGGTGGAGTCTAGAAAGTGTAAATTAGTTGGGGCAGGACAGAGTCTTCCTTTCATGTGTGCCCAAACAGTGCTGAGCACACTCTGAGCAAAATAGAGAGCTTGTCACATGCTTACTTTTGTCTCAGGTTGGCAGCTTCTCTCTTCTCTTCAGCCAAAGCTCTCTCTGCAGAGCGGGCAATGAGCTGTTCAAGGAAAGAACAAAATCTGTTTTGCCAACTGCATGAACTGCTCCACTCAGGAAGCTAAATGCAAATTAAATAAATCTAACATTGCAGACTATTTTGGAACAAGTTCAAGGGTCAGACGAAGAAAACATGCTCTTACCCAATTATCATGGGCCTTCTTTTCATGACCAGCGATCTTAGATTTAAGAAAACGGAAAAAAAGGTGTTTAAGCCTAGTTTAATACATAAAAAGCTAACTATGACCAATGAGCAGGAATGTCTTTTACCTGGTTTTTATAAGATCTCTCTGTTTTTTTCAGTTCTTCCTCTATTTCCAGAATTCTTTGCCTGTAAAGTATGAAAGGTTAAAAAAAATTCTCCCCAGTATCCAAAGTCAGAATACTGTGAATCTCCAGTAACTGGAATTACTTGTAAACTTTCACTTCCTCAACAGCCAGCACTGCTTTTTCATCTGCAGCAGATAATTTCTGCTCCTTCTCTTGACGCTCGTACTCCTCCTGAGTCAGCTTCCTGGATGGAAGACATAGAAAGTTACTTCACAATATTACATATCTAAGATCTTACAAATGAAAACATGAAACCCAGCTGGCTGACTCTTATGCCTTCTACCTACTAGAAGAAAGGAGACACTGGAAAACCCTGAATATAAAAGGAGAAAAATATTCAGGACCCAGAATATTCACAACTTCCTGAGCCAGACAAGCAAACCCAAATCTACTTCCTGTGAACCCAAAATCCTAATGTGGAGCTGACCAGGAATGTGGGAGACGCAAAGATCTATTACTGTTAGGCAGTTCAGCTCCACAGCTCCCACTTTCTCTGTTTCTGGGAGTTTTCCCTGTCTACACCTGTGCAGGTCAATGTTCCATCTAATATTTTCTATTGATTGTGCAGATATAGAATTGAATTATGTGGACCAATATCAAGGTGATGTGTGCCACCAGTAGAAACAAACAATTAAAAAAATCCACATTTTAATTTATTTATTTATATATATATATTCTCCCCCCTCCCCCATGTTAACTTTTCAAAGTGTAACTACTCCAGCCAGGTCAGGCTAAGCATTTTACAGTTCACTACTTGAAGAATTAAATTTAAGCATAAGAAAAAAAATTATGAAATACGTAGACCAGTCTAGAAACTAAAATAACAGCACTTTGAAAGAATAAAGTTAGAGAATAAATGTGCATTGAAGGAAGCACCAAGTAGTAATAACTTTATCACACACGTGTGTTGGGAAGTGAGTATGTCAGACACAAACTGTGCATGAAACACGAGTATATGTATGTGTAAGATGTAGAAACAGAGTGTGTGTTGCTTGCTGCTGGGGCAGTCAAACATGTCTATGACTTTTACTAAAAATGACCATTAAAAAATAAAATCTTTGCCTTACTTAGTCATAGTTAGAGAGATTTTGTGGAGGGTGAGAGTTGTCCCCTGGCAAAGCTTCGATCAAATCAGTTTGATAAAAAGACAGTATTAAATGCATAAGAAAATTATCCAGAGTTAACAGAAAATTCTTCTTTAAAAATAGGTTTTGGAAATGATCTGAATTCTCATACTTCCAGGTTCTCTCGTGCCCTGAACTACTGGGAGCTAGAAGGAAACTTTCCTTAAGGGCAAATTATCCCATAACTGCCTCCTTCAAGGTTGCCTACACCCTCCTCTGAAAGGATTGATTTTGGCCATTGTTGATAACAGGACACTAAAGTAGATGGACCCTGGTCTTATAAGGTGAAGTCCTTTGGTACCATGTTCGGTTTGTGTAGTACCTTAATTTTCCATCTCTTACTGGTTTTCTTCCATGTAAACAATAGTCTCTTCCAGAACTTTGTTGTTAACTACATTTTAGCGGGAAACATGGTTCAGAGTCTAGTTCATGTGTCCCTACCAAAGGAGGAGGTTTATACTTTAAAAATATTTCTACAACTTAAAAAAATTCCGAACACTAATAAATGGGGAATGAACAGGTAAGGGATCTAATTTCCCAATTTTGCTCCAGGGCATGTATACTCAAGCTGCTGCAATGGCACAGCTATGCTGTAGCACTTTAGCAAAGACACTGCTACACTGACAGGAGAACTCCCACTGGTGTAGTTAATCTATCCCTGCAAGAGGTGGCAGCTAGGTCCACGGGAGAAGCCATCCCACTGGCAAAGTGCTGTCTAGACCAGGGGTTCAGGTTGGAATTAACTGGAATTTTTCATATTCCTGAGTGATGTAAGTTATACTGATATATCTTAGTGCAGACCTGGCCTAATCCTTCACCACTCACTTCTTACTCCACCTAACATTGCCTTCCCATGTTAACTTTCACAGAATCATATGACTGGAAGGAATCTTAAGAGGACATCAAGTCCAGTCCCCTACTCCATCAAGATTATCCCTGACAGATGTCTGTCTCTGTCTAACCTGCTCTTAAAAAAATTTCTAAAGATGGAGATTCCACAACCTCCTGAGGCCATTTATTCCAGTACTTAACCACCCTGACAGTTAGGAAGTTTTTCCTAATGTCCAACCTAAACCTCCCTTGCTGTAATTTAAGCCCACTGCTTCTTGTCCTATCCTCAGAGGTTAAAGAGAATAATTTTTCTCCCTCCTCCTTGTAACACCCTTTTGGGTCCATGAAAGCTGTTATGTCCTCAGTCTTTTCCATACTAAACAAATCCAGTTCTTTCATTCTTCCCTCATAGGCCAGGTTTTCTAGACCTTTTACCATTTTTGTTGCTCTTCTCTGGACCTTCTCCAATTTGTCCATATCTTTCCTGAAATGTAGCCCCCCAGAACCGGAAGCAGAAGAATTACTTCTTGTGTCTGGCTTACAACACTTCTGTTAAAACATCCGAGAACGATGTTTGTTTGTTTGTTTGTTTTTTTGGGGGCAAGTGCCACACTGACTCACAGTCCGCTCTGACCTTAGATCCCATTCTGCAGTACTCCTTCCTAGATAATCATTTTCCATTTGGTATGCGTGCAACTGATTGTTCCTTCCAAAGTGGAGTACTTTGCATTTGTTCTTATTGAATTTCATGCTATTTACCTCAGACCATATCTCCAGTTTGTTTACATAATTTTGAATTATTATCCTATCTTCCAAAGCACATGCATTCCCCCTAAAAATGCAAAAATAGATGCAAGAAGCAAAATGCAATCCTTAAAGATTATTGGAAACTGATCCGATTACTGAACATAAATATATTAGAAATGTATTTACTATTTTCTCTGCAAGATACTAAAAGGTACATCTCAGCAAGAACACCATCACAAATAAGAAGTTTGCAAGAAAAGCTGTTTGGAGCCAAGATAAGCCAGAAAGTTTTACTGAAAACTCTCCATGAACCCAAAAGCTTCTGCTTTAGAAGCAAATTTGTGAACATTTTCAGGAAAGTCAAGTTTCTGGGGAAACTGTGCAGGAGGCTGTCATATACGGGGCTTGCAATCAGAAGATAGCTTCAACTTTATCTAAGCAGTGACTATGGCACTACATGAGAGAATTTTGTATATTAAAATTTAACCAAGCAATTCGAAGTGAGGATAGAACAGAGAAGAAACATTAGATGATGCTCCTTATATATAGGTAGAACTAAAAACAAAGCTTACTTCTGAAGCGCCATCTCTTTCTGCTGATATAGCTCATTGAGAATCTCCACCTTCTGTTGCAGAGTTTTACATTCATTTTCAAATCTAGCTTTGGCTGTCTGTAGCGCACAAGAATCGTGTTCCAGCTTTTTTATTTGCTCTGTAGGAGACAAACACATGAAGCAGTGTCAGAAACTGCTACCAGCAGATATTTAGAGGGCACTATCAAATTCATGGTTCATTTTGGTAAATTTCAGATACATCTGAAATTTCATGTTGTAACTTTGAGATCAGGAGCTCCATAGAAGATTGTGATGGGAAATCTCTCCTCCCCGCCACGATCCCCAAGTTATTATGGGGAATTGTTGGACTGCCATACTCACATCTGTGCTGCCTTCAGAGCCCAGCTGAAGGCAGTAGGGATGTAATACTGTAGTCAGTGAAATGATTAACTGATAAGCTTTTACTTATCAATTAATGCTACCAACTACACACATCCTTCCTGCTGCTCTGCCAGTACTCTTTTTTTTTTTATAAATAAAGAGGGCTGGCCACTAGCCTGCCTCTTGCTGGGTCCAGAGAACTACCTCCACTGCAGCTCTTCATGAAAAGTAATTTAGGAGCTGGTGGGCAGGCAGCCTGGCTCCTAAATTACTTCCATGCAGAGTTGCAGCAGGAGTAGCTCCTGGGACCTGATGTGAGCTGGGATCAAGCCAGGCTGCCTACCTGCTGCGTCCTAAAATAATCTTAGTGCAGAGCCACTGTGGGGGTAGCTGCTAGCCCCAGTACAAGCCAGGACTGAGTGCTTGCAGTGCTAACCCTTAACGATTAATCGTGTAGTTGACAATAGTTTTGTCAGTTACATGATTAACAAATTACACACTTCTTAACATCCCTAGACATCAACAGCTATGTACTTTCCTACAGCTGGAGGAGACTCCTAAAGGTGGTGGTAAATCCAATCTCCCCAGTGCTGCTCAAAGTGCTATAAAACTGGGAGCTCCTAGCGGTTAGGCAGCACCAGTGGTGGATTAATGCATGGGCCAATGGGGTCCATGCCCAGAGAACCTGGACAATTTGAAAAATGGGTGTTCCAGCCCAGGCATAAACTGCATAGTGGAACCCCCGAGTCACAGCAGGAGCTGTGGGGGCTGAAGCCCCAAGCCTGTGCAGGAGCCAGAAGGGGAGGCAGAAGCCTTGAGCCAGGACAATCCGAAATCCAGGCATGAGCTGCAAGGGGGGAGGGGACGGTGAAAGCCTCACATGTGGGCTGACTGTAGCTATGGTGTGTGGCAGCCCCCAGGTAGGACAGAGGGAGTATGGGGCATGGAGAGCAGCCTTGAGCCTGAGAAGGAATTTGGCGGGAGGGGGGCGGCGGCAGCCCTGAGCCTGGCAAGAGCTGCAGAGATTGGCAGTGCCCAGCCCAGGAGCAATAGGGGATAGAAGCCCTGAACCCTTGCTGGAGCCTGATCAGTCCCCAACCTTGACAAGAGTCACTGAGGGGAAGGGAAGAGTAGCAGCCCCCAGCCCAGTTGCCCCAAGCCCTGGCAGGAGCTTTAGGGATAGAAGCCCCAGAGCTTTGCTCTGAGGCTGAGGCAGCACAGAAGTGAGGCTGGTACACCCTCATTTCTGCACTGCCAGGGGAGGTGCATCTGATCTCCCTCCAATAATAATTGTTCAGGGGAAGGACAAGTCCTGTCCCTCCAGAGCTTGGCTGATTTTGGAGAGATCAGATTTCACTGGGAAGGGCTTATTTCATAGTACATAACGTGTTCTTCACATCTGTGAAATTGGTAGATCCCTATTTATAAATCACACAAAAAGCATTTCACACTAAATGGCTCTTTTGTAGAACCCACCTTCAAGCTCATGCCTTGCTGCTATTTCATCACTCAGTTTGGATTGCAAATGATCTCTATCTTCTTCCACTATAGATAATGTTGTTTTTACCTGTAAAAGAGGGAAAACAAGAATATTTTATAAACCTAGATAAGTCACACAACTTTTAATTCTCTTTGCCAAACAAGTATCAGAGGGGTAGCCGTATTAGTCTGAATATGCATAAACAACTAGAAGTCCTGTGGCATCTTACAGACTAACAGATTTATTGGAGCATAAGCTTTCGTGGGCAAAGACCCATCCATGCATCTGACGAAGTGGGTCTTTGCCCACAAAAGCTTATGCTCCAATAAATCTGTTAAGGTGCCACAGGACTTCTTGTTGTTTGCTAAACATGATAATTAGATATACCCTTGAAACATCCATCATCTGTTTAATCCGATTCTTCATCTTCTCACTCCGGTTATCTAGAAAATAAAATAAATTGTTTTACTTGCTTTGTATTCTTTCCTAATATTCATTGTTCCAGGACCATCATTTGAGACATGTTTATTAGTCCTTAAAGGCATTTTACAGATCCAAAGAATCTTGAGTTTGACAACTATTCCCCACATAACCCCCTTGGAAATCAGTGGGGCAGCCAAATCCCCAATGCAGCTTTGAACAATTTCAGTCTAAATCTCTGAACTGAAGTTGCAAGATCTAATTTTCCAATTGTTTGGTAGCTGAAACAGATTAAAGTAACTCATTTGGATTAACATCTTGATATTTAAAAAGAAGTCTACTCTCTTGCAGCACTTGCATTAGAAATAATGTAGAATACTATTACAAAGCTGAGAATCTTTATTTCTAAAGGTTATTGCTACACTAGACTTTAAAAATGTCCCTCACACAGGAAATTCTTCTTAGTGATTAGTCCTATAAATCAGTAACATTTTAGTCCTGGAATTAGAAGACAGATTTCTATTATCTACACATATTCTGTACCTCTCTGATGATATGATTTGCGAATGCTCTCTCATCATCTATGTATGTTTAACTACTGCATGCTCAAGCTACCTGTTATTTAAGATCTCCATACCTGGCAGTTCGCCATTGGCCAGATTGTCTCCTGTTTCCCATCCAATTCCTTCTTCATCCTTCTTGCCCTCAAAATCTGTATCAAATTGCTTTAGCTGCATAATGCAATTAGTCAAAACCTAGTGAAGAAATCAAAGAAAAAAATAGAGAAATCACTACTTTTGCAGAGTTCTTCAGTGATTTAACATATTGGAATAGTTAAGATAGCTGCTCTTTAGCAAGAACATACTTCGATTTCATTTTCCTTGTAAGCAAGTGCTTCTTCTATGTCTTTCTGAGACTTCTGATACAGTCTGATCTGTTCACTGAGCTCAGTGTGTCTCTCACTCCAGCCCTCTGCTTCTTGTAGCAGCTGAAAAAGCAAAAAGTCAACATGATTCTTGGCTTTTATTTTTTAGCACAAGGTATGCAGAAAGTATTGCCAACTTCAAACTGTTAACTAATCACTGGTGACTATGGAGAGTGTGTGCTTAAATTAACGTCACATTTCACGTGAGAGGACATATCATCCCCAGAATACTTGAAAATCTGGGTGCTAGAAAATTTTCTGCAACATGTATTGTTCCATAGCTCTATGAATTGTAATTCTTATTAATCATCTAAATATTTAACACTAGGGTCAAAGTGCTCACTTGCTTCTAAATATTATAAATTAATTAAAGGTTACCAGCATCCCAGTCAGATCTCTAAAAACATGGTAATCAATCCAAAGAGGGGCAGAAAACAGATACACAAACACAAGAAATAGCTTTTGCTGTCAGTCTGTACAAGATGGGTCATGTTTCTGGGCCAAAGAAAAGATGTAGCTTCAGAATGGCCTGTTGCATTCCAATATCTAACAAGAGCAATTCTTCACAACGCTTTATTCTGACCTGTCTAAGTGGCAACATTAGTGTTTGAAATACCAGTTCTGATCAGACACTGATTATCACACCATAGGAAGGAATATGCTAAAATACCACAAAGTGCAGAAATATATGGCATATCAGTGTACAAATTCTTGAAAAGCAACAGTTTAAGATCTTTAGGTGCTGTGGAAACTAGGGATGTTAAATTTAGACTAACTAGCTAATTGAATAGTCAATGCAATTTCCATTGAGTATTCGATTAGTTGATAAGGACGCCTCTGCCTTTGAAGTGTAGGAAAAGCACCAGTTCCCCGCTGCCCTTTGCTCCCTGTGGCATTTCAAAGCGGTAGTGCAACATGGAGCCCCGGGATCAGCTGGGGACTCAATCTCCAGCTGATCCCGGGTTCCACATGGCACTGCTGCTTTGAAATGCCATGTGCAGCCCCAGACCAGCTGGGAGTCCAGTCCCCAACTGGACCCAGGTTGCATGAGGTGTTTCAAAGTGGCAGACCCCGGGCTCTACGTAGCACTGCCACTTCAAACCACCGTGTGCAGCCCAGGCCAGCTGCCCAGGCTGAGTATTTCAAAGCAGCAGTGCCACGTGGAACCCAGGGTCTGTCCCCAGGCTCCACATGGTGCTGCTGCTTTGAAGCACCTCCTCCTCCTCCCCCCTCCCTTGCTGCCTCTTTCTGATAGAGCCAGAGTGGGGGGAGCGGAAGGGGTTGACTAGTCTTTCATATCCCTAGCAGAAACCTTAAAAATCCCCAAATCTAGTATTTGGCCTCAAGAATTCTGCAATTGCAGGAAAAATAGTTGTATGACAAATATTTTGAAACAAAATACTCAGTTTTACAACAGACCTAGTGCACAGTGTAAAATATAATAGAATTAAAGGAAGAAAAACAGGTGTTATCAAAAGGCTAATGAGCCTGAAATGCTTACTTGCTCTTTTCTCTTTTTGAGTCTAGCATTCTCTTCCTGTACATGACGGAGCTCAGACTTTACCTTTTCTTCACTTAGTTTAGCTTCATTGAGGGCTATCTGAACCTAAAAAATGTCAATACATCATTTAAGAATTGTATATTGTCGACTGTAAAATAGAAAAAAAGTATGTAAAAAGCAACCGCTTGACAAATTGATTCTGGCCTGCATATTTATACCTGCCTCTGGAAATTTCCACTACATGCATCTGACGAAGTGGGTCTTTGCCCACGAAAGCTTATACTCCAACACTTTGGTTAGTCTATAAGGTGCCACAGGACTCCTTGCTGCTTTTGCAGATTCAGACTAACACGGCTACCCCTCTGATACTTGACAAATCTAGCAGACTAAGATTTGCTATTACACCTTTATAACGATCTTGTGGTGTAATCTAGACTCCTGATGGGGTTGTTTCACTGCTTTCCCTGCAAACCTGTGTGCCTCACAATCCTTTGAGGTTGTAGTTCCCAACCTGGGATACTTACAATTAAACTATAAGCATGCAGACCATACCTTAAAGTGATCCCAACATCCTGTTTACAGCCCAACACTGGCGTCTAGTAGACTTTTTTTTTTTTTTTTTTTTAAAACCACCACCAGCAAGGTGACACCAACACACTCAATATCCCAAATTTTCCCAAAACCATTTGCTTTGTAATTTCTAGCCCCAAGTTTAGAGGAAATAATAAAGGTTGGTTTGTTTTTCTAAAGCAGGGTAGGAGGATGGGGAACCTTTTTTAGGTCAGGGGCTGCTGACCCACAGAAAAATCAGTCCAAGGCTGAACACAAGTGAGAAACAAAATAAAATGCCTCTTTGACCTGACCCCCATCTGAGGAGAAAAGACCCTCTCCACATTCCCCTCACACACCAGACCCTATATTACCCTCCTCTGCTCTAACACAAAGCCACCACATCTATTAATTGGGATAAATACATCCTTCCATATCAACACAGAACTGAACTGATTTATAGTCAGAATAAAACAGATTTACTAGCAAGATATACATTAAGTGATGTAAAAGGAATAAAGTTAGAAAGGGCTACAAGTAAAACAAAAAAGTGAACACATACATCTATAGAATTCTATAGCTTAATCTTGCATGGTACAATTCTTGCCTAAGCAAGTTTCTTACCAATATTCAGTTCCTAGAGAGATCAACCCTATTATCCCCCACCCTGGATTGAAGGACTTATTTTTCTCAGCTTGCAAGAGTTGTGTTCCCTTGGGTCTGTCCAGTGATGGATGCTAAAGATGGCTCCATATTTTTAATGATATAAGTTCAATTACTCCATTTCAACAAGAAGGATCACCTCATGCATATAAATGGGCTGTCTACTGTTCTGTGTAAATTAAGCATGGTAGAAACAAAAGACAGATAAACAGCTGTCTCTCCTGACTAGTATGGAACCTGTTTCGCTACAGTCTTTAAAACATATCAAGTATCCATATTTCCTCATATAGTGTTAATGCAATTTCATAACGTTATCATCTATCATTAGCATCTAGAAAAGAACTCACTCTGTGTACTTTTATAATACAGTTTCCAGGAGTAGCCGTGTTAGTCCATTTCAGAAAAACAAAAACAAAAACAACAAAAAAAACCCCACCACCACACACACATGAAGTCCAGGGGCACTTTAAAGATTAACAAATTTGCATTAGGGCATAAGTTTTATGAGTATCTCATGAAAGGTTGTTAGTCTAAAGTGACACTGGACTCCTTGGTTAGAATACAGTAATACTGTATACAATCACTTGATTCAATTCTCCGTCTTACAGCTGAACCCCCGTTTGTTTAAACCAGAAAACCTTTGAAATTGATTCTTCTGAGGGTTTCCCCTCAAAGTAGTTTATTCAAGCTGTGACGAAGCTGACATGATAAAGGAAATTCTGTGCTCTCTTTCCTGCTTGTTAACTTAATAGCTATGTTTACTTCATATGTAAAAATAGACCTTCATTGTTTTTACATCTGGGATACAGAAGACACTCAGAAAAATCAAATACCCATTCCTTTGTCTTGTTTACTAGGTGTCCCTGATTGGTCTGGTTTAAAAACACACTTCAGTTATATTTCTAGTATATATCCATAACTCTTAATAACCACTATATACTTATCACACTAGAATATTAACGATTAGCCAGTTATAAGATTTGAAAATGATATTTTGTACAAAGATTATTAAAACAATGTGTAAGGTGCGAACACAGGGATTCTGAAGGGACACAATGTTAATACACAAAGCTAGCTAGTACCAAAACCAGTCGCTGTGAGTGACTCTGAAGGAAGAGCTATAACGTGCTTACCTCTGAAAGCTCTACAGAATGCAGCATGATAACTTCTTTGAGTTTTTCCAAAGACTTCTGCATTTCAAATATCTGCATAAGAAAGAATTAAGGGTGACTCCATTTTAGCTTCACAATTGAAATTTAATTTCAGTTACAGCCTCTCTCCGAGTTACAGACCAAACACTTGGCCATAACTCGATTCGTTCATAACTTGGACCTCATTGAGTTACACGCGACTACGCTGTTCGTAAGCACGGGTCACATTCGTAACTCGGGGATCGCCTTTACGACCGCTCCATGGGAGCTCTGGGAGTAAGTGCGAACAGTCGTAACTCGACCGTTTGCAACTCGGGAAGCGGTTGTACTATTAAATAATAGATTTTGGAGATATGAACATAAATTAG
This sequence comes from Apalone spinifera, assembly GCA_030068395.1. Lineage (NCBI taxonomy): Eukaryota > Metazoa > Chordata > Testudines > Trionychidae > Apalone > Apalone spinifera. The sequence goes on from CM057847.1 coordinate 41,874,093, forward strand.
ATTTTCAGTGTCAGCTCTCAGACTAATTGGAGCACAACACATTGCCACACCAGGAGTAGGGGAATTAAAAGTACCGGTTTAGGAACAATCTATAACCCTTGATTTCTTGGCTAGCAGCATTTCTCCAGCCTCAGGTGAAAGGTACAGTTTGCTGCTGCTACTCAGCAACAACTTTTGACCAAATGAAAGCCTAACACCAGAATTTGCTTCCAGGACACACATTAGCACTGCTCAAGCTAGATGGGCTAGTTGCCTGAATACATGCCCAATCTACCCTGGGGGTCAGTTCTCAGACAGATAGCTTATACTGCTCCCCCATGCCACAACATCAATGCTGCTGCTTTTAATATGCTAGCTTGACCAGATCTAGACACATCTGTGTATGCAGACTAGGAGACATGCTCCTCAGCTGCAGTATAGACATATCCTTTCATGGTGATCCTTCCAACGCAAAAGACTTGGATAAAGGTAATCTTAGAAAACCTCATTTTAGTAACAAAACAGGTTCCTAGGGAGATGGTGAAATTTCAGAATATCACTTTGGTTCCAGACTATATTCCAGTCGTCCTCCTATTAGGGATGTTAAATTTTGATTAATCAGCTAATCGAGTAATTGATGAAATTTCCATCCACTACTCGATGTGTGGGGGGGAGGGGGGGGCTTGCTATCCCAGTTGCACCTCTGCCTTTTAAATGTAGCAGGAGCCGCTCGCGGGTCTTACTACATTTAAGACAGAGGCACAGCAGTTGAGACCCGGCACTTTAGTCCTCGCTTGCACCATTTTCCCTACTGTGCCTCTGCCTCCCCACGGAAACAGTGCGAGGGGGAACTGTCTTTTAAGCTCCTGGCCACCCCCTTGCTGATACAGAGGCAGCAAGGGTGTGTGTGACTGGTCGACTAGTCACTTACATCTCTAGAACCAATATTGCCAGTAAATTCCAGAGAACAGTCTTTCTCCCTGGATTTCAGTATATCTGCTTTTGGTTGACACAAGGAAATGCAGAATCATGTGAATAAAAGGTTGGCCAAAACTCTACTTCAATCTGAGTTTTGGGAGAAGGCTTATCTCCTTACTTTTTCTGAACTAGTTCACTCAGCCTCCCTCACCTCAACATTCAACCATACTGACCCCTCCCACCGACCCCCAGCTAAACTCCTTTAGGGCACGACCTGCGATTACTCATGTCTTACTTTGTCCTCTTTCTTCACATTCTGCTGTCTCTCTGTTTGTAGCATTGTGTGCAGGTTTCTCACTCTGTCATCTAGGAGATGGTTTGTTTCTTCAAGACCCTTGATAACATCCTGTAACAGAAACAATTCCCAAACAACTAAAGCATCATATTTGTATATTTTCATGCACGTCAGAGTGCATGAGCTATTCCTTACTTTAAGTCCTGCAGCTTCATTTGAGAGACTAGTGTTCTGTTTCTGGGCCACTTTCACAGATTCTTTGGCTTCGTTAATCTAGACAGAAACCATAAGCTTAACAACACAGGAGGTACAATCAACAAATAATACAATAAGTTTATTTTGCATGTTATTTGCAAACTGTATCCAGATGCCAAACAGAGAAACATGACAGAAGACAATATGCCATGTAGGCTACAGAGATAATGCTAAGACATTAGCAGTGAATTCACTGTACAGTAAAACAACAACAGAAGGCATGAAGTAAGCAATACCTTTTGATCATATTTTGACATCTTCTCTAAGATTTCTGTTTTTTCTTGTAGGAGATTTTTAATCTTTTCAGCAAGTTGCTTTTCAGTCACTAAGAGGAGAAGAATATGGCTAAAATTCAAAACTGTTATTACCACTTTGTCAACTGTTTTAAACTGAGGAGGAATACATCACAAAGCAGGGGCATGTACATGCCACAGTTCCATAGCACTCACTACCTGCACAATTGTGCTGTAGAACTTAAACTTTCATTTACATAAAAGGTTGGAAAGCAACAAGAAACAGAGTTAAGCATTTCTGTGTCATGGGGAAACTTCAGCAAATGCAGAACTGGAGTGCCTGGCTCTTGTACACGTTTGCTCAGAGAGCGAAGGAAGCATGATCAGAAGAGAACATATTCTGGTTATGCTCTGACAGTGCACATTCTCTAGCTTACAGCGGTGTTGTGGGAAGAGGGTGCAGATCTGCTCTGAGACTCAGGGAACTGTAAATGACTCCCTGATGGCTGCCCCTCTACTGCATCAAAACTAAAATCTGTACAGCAGAGAATCTAGGCCAAGGATTCTACCTCCTGTACTAGTGAAGGAAACACTGAAAACATGAACAAATAGATCAAACTAGTGAGTGGTGCTGATGAGCTTGATGAAACTGTGTTTTGTCCTCACAGGATGGAGCGCTCTGATGAAGCAGTAGCCTTGAAATGTGTGAATTTGCTCCTCCATCTAAATGGCTTGCTAAATTGTCCTCTTTAGGTTTCAGTGTTAAGTGCCAATATTATTTTAATCTTAATAATTTTCTCACAAACATCTATCTAGTCTACCTGTGGTGTCTAACACACTAGCCACATGTGGCTTTTTGGCCAGCTGAGTAGGGCTAGTTGGCTTGAACAATGTAGCTATTTGTCCAGTTGAGCATGACTAGTTCACTACAGCAGTAGCCACTGTAGTGGCTGGCTACTGCTTCAGAACTGGTTGGACACTATGGCAGTATGCTTATCCAAGCCCCAAACCACCTCTCACATCTCCCTAAGTGTCATAAGTACAATTCTCCCATTTTCAGATTTCCAAATCTCCAGCTTCCTCCATGACAACTTCCGCAAGGAAGTTATGTATTCTTCTCCCCGGAAGTAAGGGACACCAATTATTGCTCAAGTAACCCATAAACCGCAGTACAACTGCTGTCCCTCTCCTCCCCACTACACAGAGTTTTGACATCTAACCTCCACCCTACTGAGGATGGCATCTGAAGTGTTGCTAGTGACTGCCGCCTGTATCCTTAATTTAGAGGTGTGGTCTGTAAGGAATCAGAAGCCTTAGAATCCACTGTTTCTTATTCCAGGCAGCCAATCCATGCAGCATCTTGATATTAAAAGACAAGTACTGCCACAGCACAACACATGTAGCTCATGCTGGTTTCCCCTAGCATATACTAATCTTAAATATGTATTTCTTTGAAAAGGACAAGATGACTAATGCAGTAAAACTCCATTTGTCCGGCATCTGATGGTCCGGCACTCCTGATGGTCCGG
>CM057847.1:41889659-41901924 GCA_030068395.1 Apalone spinifera
GGGGGGTCCCTGCCAGACCAGCCCTGCAGGCTGCAGCTCTGAGGCTAGAGCAGGCAGAGCCTGGGGCTGCCCAGGGCTGGCTCCAGCCTGGCAGGGTACAGAGGGGCACTGGGTAAGAGGCTCCCCGCCCCCACACACAGACCACGGGAAGCCCAGGCCCCTGCATGCCACATGTGCCAGCCGCCCAGCCCCCCGAAGCAGGAAGCTTGTAGCACGGGGAGCGGGAAGGGGGGGGAGGGGAAGAGGGTGTTAAACCCTTAGCTCCTGGGAGCTGTACACACAAACAGCCCCAGGTACATGCATGCGCACACCTCTCTGGCCCCCACCTCCCAGCAGGAAGCTGGAGCTAGTGTTCCAGCCTGCAGCTGCGTGGCTGAGGCTGGAGCCACAGCACAAGCTCCTGGCTGAGCGGTGGGGAGGGGTGGGATCGGGCTGAGCTCCTGCCGCGCGTGCCACGGGAAATTGGCTCGCATCCTGGGAGTTGCCGACCCCTGAGCTAAATCGTAAGTAGTTATACATGGATAGGAGTCAATGTCAGGATTGATTATATAAATAATCTACCCTGTGCATCTTTGAAACTGGAACTATTGTCAGTGAAATGGCAAGGACAAATTCTTCCTTATCAAGTGGTAGCATAGAGAGTACCACCATACTCAAAGTTTATACATTCAAAATACATATTGGCTAAAATACAGTCTGATCCTGCAACCCTTACTCCCCTGAGTATTCCTTACTCACATATGTAGTTCCAGTAACTACTACAATGGCATTACCCATTTGAATAAGAGTTGCTGCCTCCACCCCCGCGTGTGAAGGTATCACCGCTGAAAATTTCGGTGATTACACATTTACAAAAAAAAAAAAAAAGCTTTTTAACATCCATATAGACTTACATACACACAATACTAGTTCAGTGAATGAAAAGCAATTACTTTTTTCATCTAGGGTTACTGAAGTCCCAGTTATCTATCTCACTGACCCTAAGTGTAAATAACAAAGATTAAAAAAAATCATAATCAAAACTTACATCTGTTGGTAGTTCTAGCTCATCATTGGTATAAATATAATTTACTTCAAGTAAATCCTTTGGAAAATATCCAAATTCACTGCCAACCTGACAGGAAAAAAAAAAAAAAAGAAAGTCTCAATATAAAGAAGCTTGTAAAGTTACATTGTAGAAAAAAGTGACTTTAAAAATGACAATTAGAAGTTAGGAATATATCAAGTTAGATATCTATCAAGCCCAAATATTTCCAGACATACAAGTTGTTACCACAATAAATTGGTAGAAACAGAACAGTAATATATTACACTTTCAATGGTTTAATCTGAAATTCTAAACATTAAGGATCAGTCACAACACCATTGTGAAGCGGGGTAGTATTTCTACCCCATTTCAAAGACAGACAAATAAGGCATGGGGCAAAATAGCAAGTTATGGGGAGAGTTTGGAATGAAACCAAAGCGACTTGGCTTATCACATACTCTCCCTGTGTTCATAGAAGCTCCTACCCCTTTCTTATGCACAGTAAGCAAAAAAATCTAGTCTTTTATCACTGCTATAATTATCTACCTGAGAATCAGTGTGTAAAATGTGATCTCTTTGCAAACACACTTGTGCTTCAGCAACTACTGTTTCCAAGTGAGCAATAGCTGCAGGTGGTCAGTTAGGAGTAAGGTGTTGTGATCAAATGCAAACAGTAGAAGACAAAAACCTCGCTTATCACTCCTTAGTTAAAGATCCACAGAATAATGCTTTCACTTGGGAGCTCTAATAGCTGCTGTCAGGAAGCCAATATGAATAGCATAGTATTGCTTCAAAGATTAGATAGCCAAAGCAATGAGAAACTGGCAGACATCCTATTAAAAGTAGAGTCCCTAGAAAACAAAAATATGCTCATGAACAAAGCATTCCTAATTTCCTTGATATCTTGATGTTCCTATTGAAGGAAAAATAAAGCAACTGTAGGAAAAAAAAAAAACTTAAAAGATCATTAAGTTAAGGATAAAAATAAAAAAGAACAAAGTTCACTATCAAAATAATTAAATGTGGCAGATTCTGGTACTAGCAACACTGGTATAAATCCAGAGCAGCTTCAAACAATTTAGTGAGGTTCTCTGGATTTACAACCGTTCAAATAATATTAGAATCTTGTCCAGGTGTGTAATACATAGATATTTACACACAAATATATAAAATAGTGAAAGGATATGAAGTTCCTTTGTTAAATATTTACCATCCAAATCCTAAATTAAATAACAGTAATTTTTATACAACTGGTATAAATGTTTTTGTATACACTAAAGGGAGAAGTAACTTCTACCATATTAAAAAAAAATCCCATGTAATGTTGTTAAAATAAGAACAAGTTAAGCAACATGTAGTGTGCAATTAGCCTAGAAAAGCTAGCTCTTAATTCCTTCCCCTTTATTCCCGTAGTATTATTCTAGGCAGATACAATTTTCTTCACCAGCTAATATGTGATTTTCAAAGACTCTTTCAAGGCAAAAGCCAAAGCCTCAAAGTAACTTTCTCATGGACTGATCTTAATGACTGACATAATTAGGCATCACAATTTCCAAGTACTTTACTATAATCCAAGCTCCCAAGCATACAAGTCCCTCACCCTGACCCAGTTTGCAACTTAACATGACCTGTGTTGCATGCAAAGAAAAATATTCTTTATTCTACTCAGTGATGCTTAAGGCTGGAAAGGAAAATAGAATGTCATGGCAGAGAATGGAGGGGCCTGCAGCCTCTCTGGGAGATGCTTCCAGTTAATTGGTAGCTGAACTGATCTGCAAATGAGACAATGAGACACACTTGCATCTAGAATTAAAGAATTGGCAGTCTCTGAAGTCTGTATGTGTCTAAGGTCAATGTACTTGTAGTGTTTCCCTGTCATAGCAACCTCCTATAGCTGATTCACAAAACAATACTAAAAGCTTGATAGCACTGAAAGCGATCACTCCACACCACCTGCTGAAATCACAATGACAGCAGCCAGAAAGATGAAATACTCCCCTATTATGTCTGAGTTACAAGGTTCAGCTATTATTTAAAAAAGAAATCCACAAAAGTACAAACATGAGGAATATTCTCACTTACAGGGATCCAATATGACAGGAGGGTTAGTTTGTTCTGCTTTTTTCTGTACCCTTTGGGCATGTCTAAACTATGTCCCTCTTTCGAAAGCAGGATGTAAATTAGACAGATCGAAATTGCAAATGAAGCTGGAATTTGAATTTCCCACGCTTCATTTACATAATGGTGACTGTGTGTTCTTTCGAAAACCAGTATTTCAAAAGTGAAACTGCTGTCTAGACACAGTTCTTTCAAAAAAAAACAACAACCCCTTTTTCGAAAAATCCTGTACTCCTCATTTTTTGCAGCAGCCGTTATGCAAATGAAGCATGGGAAATTCAAATCCCAGCTTCATTTGCAATTTCGATCTGTCTAATTTATATCCCTCTTTTGAAAGAGAGATGTAGTCTAGACATAGCCTTAGTGTATCATTCTGAGAGATTAGAACCAAATGTTAAGAGAAATTCCAGAATCCATGCGGATCTTCCAGAAATCAATTCTCTTTTGCACTTTAAGAAACCCTACCAAGGCTCCCTCTAAGTTTTTCCAACCTTGGGCAGAATACATTATGTTATGTGCACTAACAGACATGCACCATCAATAGAAACACATGCTGTCCACTGCAAGCAGCTGTGGGTGCTCTGCTAATCAGGTGGGTGGCACCTTAATCTCTGCTGGGCAGCTTCCCAACCGCTCAGGTTACAGGGAACACTGACCCCCACCCATAAACATGATTCCAGAGAAAGGTAGTCACAAGCAAAGTCCTGTATTTGGATGTGAGGCAAGGAAACAGGAGGAAACATTTATCTAATTTTTCTGGTGCAGGATTGAACAACGATCCATCCTGCACCACAGTATAATATATATTATGTGGGGTAGAAATGAAGGATGTTAAGGACTAGTCAACTTCCCCCACATTTGTTGACTATCAGATAGAGGCAGCAAAGGGGGGAGGAAACGGGGGGGGGGTACTTCAAAGTGGCAGTGCTGCACGGAGCCCATACCTAGCTCTGTACAGCGCTGCTGCTTTGAAATGCCCCCTCTGTGTTTCAAAGCAGCAGAACTGCACAGCTGAGCTCGGGTGCTAGGCGGCACTGTCCCTTTGAAACACTGCCGCATTTCAAACTGTGCAGAGCCTGGGGTCAGCTGGAGAGTGCGTAGCTAACCCTGGGTTATGGGGAAATGCCATGTGGAGCCTGGGATCCGGGCTCTGCGTGGCATTTCAAAGCAGCAGTGCATCATGGAGCCCGGGATCAGCGGGGGACTAAGTCCCTGGGGTAAGCGCTCAATGTGGATGCTTCTGCTTTGAAATGCACATGAGCCCTGCTGGGAGCTCTTGTACATTTCAAAGGAGGAATGTGGAAGTGCTTATCGTCTACTCTAGTCGAGTAGTCGATGGAAATTCCATTGACTACTTGACTAGTAAATTACTCAATATTTAACATGCTTAGTAGAAATAAGAATTCTAACTCTGAAAATTTTTTACTTTAAAAAGTGGCAGCTGTTTGAAGCCATTCAGAGGTTTGGGATGTTAGAGATCCTGATAAAAATGTTGGAATGGTTGTAAATGTGGAGTGTTTTTTATTTTAGTGATATGAACTGTTCAAGGGGGAGAGAGTGGAGGAGAAGGAAAAGAAGAAGAATGCCTTTGACCAGTGGTTCCCAATCTGTGGTGCACAGACCACTGGTGGTCTGTGACAGTACTGCAGAGAATGTGGAAAGTTTAAAAACAAGGATTGGGCCCACCACAGTGGGCCCAATCCTTTTCTTTTCTCTCCAAAGGAGGGGGGGTCTGTGACATTTTAATAGATTGAAAAGGGGTCCATATGCTCAAAAAGACTGAGAACCACTGCCTTTGAGAAATGGTACTGTATAGAGTTAAAAAACTGAGATATGACATGATCTCCAATTTGAGGAAAACCTGGTAACAATATTTTCTCTGAAGTGTCAATGGAATTAAAACCAGAATTATTCTTTAACACTTTTTTAAACCCAGTGCTTCAGCATCTAGCTTGGTGGGATAAGAGGGATCTGAATAAACTCTTTTGGGAATTAAACATGATACTTTTGTTGAACGTGAGCATCTTCTATTTACCGCGCCTCCCCCCCCAAAAAAGTAGAACTTGCAAATCCTGCACTTGCAGAGCTCCCTTTGATCTGCATGCACAGGGCATGCAAGAATGAACAAGACTAAAATTCTATTCTTGCTAAAAAAGACATTATATTTGTACATAGTGATACTTAAATTGCATATAAAGTCTCAAACAACTGGTTTAGATTTCCCACCCTTCTTTAGCTCTTGCTCATTTCACCATGTCCCTTCAGGTCACCCATATTTATTATGTCCCTGATTTCACAAATGATTCCACATGGGCACAGTCACTTGCAGGATGAAATCTACATGTATAATTTTGTTTTGAAATAAGCCCAATTCTTTAGAAATTCAGTAATTCACTTAAATATAGTTTCATCTGGAAGCCCACAGTAAGGACAGAATAACAAATCAAATCCCCCACTTACGAGAGTCAATAAAACTAAAGTTTAATGCCGCAAATTTCTCAGACTATAAGCTTTTTATGCGGGTTGCAATATAATCAGCTTGACTCCTTGAATAATAAATATATGCAGAATCTCTGTAGCTATTTCTTGGTTTTACACAAGCCTCTTATCTCCATGTAAAGGGACGCTTCAGTCAAATTTGTCCCAAAATGTAGGGTTTTTAAAGGCACATTTACAAACCCCTAATATGAACAGAAAAGGTTCTATTTACATACATTCATTGAACATTTTAAAAAATATATATAAATAAGTATTTCTCTGATGAGCTTGCAGCCTAATTATTGCAGCACTGTATTACGATATCAGGGAATCCTAAAGTGAAATTGACTGGAAACTAAAAATACAAAAATTAAAACAATTAGTCTGTTTTAATTGTTGGACAGACATGGAAAAGCCTCCTAAACAGTGAAAAATAATTAGATTTTTAAAATTCTTTCAAATCTAATAAAATAAGATGTTATTTATTAACACAAGTACTTTTGCTTTGGGTTTTTAAGTATATTCCCATAAATTTGACAGTGTAGCTTTAAGCTACTGACTAGCTCTGTTAGTAAATATAGTTAAAATGTTGCAATTTCTTGCCTGTTGAAGCATATGTGGGCCTGATCTCACAGCCTTTGCTATCTTGTGAGTAGGAGCTGCAGGACTGGGCCCATGTGTTAGTTTTTTGTGTTTGTGGGGAGCTGGAAGCCCTGGAAGCTGGTGCCATCTCATTATTTAGGTTATTTATGGCACAGTACATGTGAGAAGGGAATTGCCAGCATGATCTAATTATAAATTCTGCTTTCACCACATGGTACAGCTTTCCACTTTCTTCTATGCTATTTTAATTAGATCCTATTACTATGAAACTGCCTGTCCCCACCCCACAAACGCCTCCTGCCCATGCATGAAGCCAGTAGTCAGACAACCACAGGCATGGCTTGTGAAGGTCCAGTCCAGCTCACTGAGGACTTAGTTGTCAACAGCAACATTTATCTTTGAGAGCAAAACAGTAAAGTCGTGGAGAAGAGCAGAAGAAAGACAGGAATAAAGAATTATGGACAAGAGGCTGAGCATCATCAACTGCCACAGCTAATAATGGGATCTGAGGTTGTTCAGCACCTTGCAACGTTAAACTTTTTGTGTTTTAATCATTTTCCTTTCTCTTCCCTTCCCTGTGAGTGCCCCCAATCCGCAGATCTCATGTAAGCAAAACTCCTCCCCACTGACGTTAACGGGAGTTTACCATGTAATGACTTCAGGATCAGAGAGAGTCTGTTGTAGGGGTCTTCTTTTCCTACTCCTGTGACTGATCCTCATGAGTCTGAAGGTCTGTCATAGTTTGATTATGAAAAAGTTATGAGAGTGAGTAGTCCCACTGAGGCACCTAAGTATTACAAATTATTCCTTATTAATATGGAAATAATTTTCAAAGTCCAATTTACTTTGCACTCTTATGCTTTTTAAACAACTTTTTACTCATCTTAGACAATACCTAGTCAATCAAGCACCAGGAGGATGAGTACACAAAAAGCCACAGGCCATGACCCTGCAAAGATTTACTCACTTAAGTTTATGCAGCATGGATAGTGTCTCACTGAAGCCAATGAGACTATACACAGATAGCAAAATTAAAAACATGCTTTGCAGGACTGGTCCCCTAATTTCTAGTCGCTTTCAGATTCTCATCTTCTAACATAATGTTCAGTCTGCAAACACTGCAGGGTTTTTTCTTAAATTGAAAAATATTTATCTTGTTTTATTTAATATATAAAAACCCTAACGTATGGTCCAAATATGCCCCAATAATATCCCCTAAATATAAGGGTGTTAAAATCTTGTCTTAAGTGAAAATTACTTCTATTCTATGTAAAACAGTGAAGTGTTTTCAGATTTTTTAAAAGGGGTAAAATAAATAAAGATAATTGAAATGTACAGTGCTAAAATGGCCAATACAACTGACACAGAGTACATAATTTGCAATACTTACACTTCCAGCCCAAAGCTCAGTTGATTTTCCTATTAATTTGTAATATACATACACTGCTTCTCCTTCTTTCAGATTTACAAAACGACAGTCTGGACCTTTAAAATCCTCCATAGCTTTCCCTCGGCACATCAACACTGTACAAAGAACAAAATATAGCACTTCAAATAAAGTATAGTTCCCTGAAGAGTATCTGTATTGAGTAGCAGGAAATCAGACCTTATTGTTGCAGAATCTGGTGAATATATTTATGGGCATCTGGTCAAGAGAGAAGAATACATAACTGGTATAAAGATAAAAGCTTATATGTTTATATTAAGATTGTTTCATTATGTGATATTAATATTTACAACCTCTATAAAGAACTTTTGAAAATGTGGAAGCACAATAAGAAATAGGCATTATTATTCTTAATAATAATTTTTGATTGAAAGATGCCACATGCTTCATGACTAATCAATCACCCTTCTTGTTATTCAGTGCAGAAATTACACCTGTAGAGGGTTAGCAGTCTGATTGCTTTTGAAAAGGAAAATAACTAGGGAAGGCTGAAAAAACTGGTCAGGATAAACAATTTATGAAATCAAGTTCATCAAGGCCAGTATCTAACAAGACAAAAACACTTTTGTAATATAATTTTTAAATTGTGTTGTTAGTTTGTATAAAAGTAACAAAAATCAGACTCTTGTAGCTTATACCACCACAACTCATTTCCCAAGTATCTGAGAATGCTTCTTCTTGCAAGTTTGTGGCAAAGATGATGGAAAAAATTTTCTGCTGGAATATGAACATGCCAAATATGGGGTACCTTTCCAGAGTGAACTCTGAAGCACAGCATTCCCTGTCAGACAAAAGAAATACATAGGTCCCCCAGGGAGACAGTAAATATCTGCATGTTTTTATATTTCCAAGAACACTGGTTGCTCTGGGTTTACTTGATGGAGGGGAAAAAATAGCAAACACACATATAAGGAGGATGTGTTGCAATGTTGCTTGTTGGTATGAAATCCATATTCTTTGTTTAAAAATACCCCAAACATCAAGAAAAAGAACAGACCCTCTCTGGCTGGAAGACACGGGTTGGTTTAGATAGGAGGCGAATTCAAACATTTGATACTTATTAAAAATCTAAAATGCAAATAGTGCTAATACACCAGGAATCTGGGAGGGAGGACTTGGCTACTTTCAGGCCGACAAGGCTAGCACGCCTCCAGAAAGGGCAATAACCGAATCACGGGAGCTTTCTACCAACACCCATCTCCGCTTTGACCCTGGGCCTCCAAAAACTGGAGGAGTTTTTTTAAGGCACGTTTCTTCCCATCAGAAAAGGTAAACCAGAGAACTTCTCCCTCCCCAGCCGGATCCCTCAATAAACAACCCGGATCCTTGACCCTCTCCCTTTACAAGCCATGGCAGGGCGGGAAGGCAGGCGGCATACTTGCAAACAACTATTTGTCATAAACTAAGCAACAAGTTTCCACGCGATCTCTGGGAAGATGAGGGAAGGGCTCCGGGAAGCCCCCCGTTCCCGGACAAGACAGCGGCAGCGCTGAGAGAGGTACCCCAGAATCTCCCTCCCCACAAGGGGGCGCTTGGGGTGGAAGAGTGGTGGAGGGGCTCAGGACGGTAACATCCCCCTCCCCGCAGCAGGGCGCTGGAGGAGAGGTGGCCCCAACAGGCCCCCCAAGCACTGCGCCGGTCTGGGAGGGGCCCTTGGACGTGCCGGCGGCTCCTGGCGGCTGCCGAGCAGAGTCTTCGGGACCGGACCCCCCGCGGGGACTCCCGCTCCCACTTACTGCTGCACTCCGGATCCGCGCAGCGCTTGCGCTCGGCGAAGCGCCGGTCCAGCTGCTTGCCGGCCAAGCAGAGCGGCCGCTGGGCGGGCAGGAGCAGGGCGACCAGGACAAGGTGCAGGAGGGAGAAGCGCGGCCGCGCTGCAGCCATGTTAGCAGGGCTGGCGGCGTGGGGAGGAGGGAGCGGGGCCGACACGTCAGCAGAACCGGGATGGAGGAGGATGTGGAGGGAGGAGGGACCGAAGAGGGAGGGGGGGAGAGCAAGAAATCCACCGCCTGTCCCAGAATAGAGGCGTGGGACACCTTCCCCTCCCTCCCAGGGGAGATAGGCCCTGTCACTGTCACTCCAGCCCCAGGGGAGAGGAATTTAGGGACTCCCCTGGTGCCCCATCCAAGAGACCGGCTGCTGCTTTCACGAGACTCCGACCACTTCCATCTAAGCTTAGCCACGTCCCACCGCATTTTCCCTCCCTCCTTTCCTGCCTACACACTTCCATCCCAATTCTCAGCCTATCTATAATGAGACCCCCCCTCCCTCCCATGATGCCCTGTCCCCACCTGGAAGGGAGCAGACGTGATGGATAGTGTATGGCAGAGGATCTCCTTGCAGAACTTTCTTCGCTAGCGGAAGAGGTAGCCAGCCGTTGCTTTTGCCCGGGAGTTAGGATGCCGTGGTTATTTCTTAACTTTAAGGGCCGATACTTTTTCCACGACTTAAAGTGAAGTTTTGCCGCTGGAGAATTTGTGTTCAGAATACAGAGTCCTGCTCGATTCCAAACAGAAACTTGGCTGAAAGCACTAGCACATGCAGTCTAGTCCATTTACAAAAACAATGCATTTTCTGCTCAGAAGTAGTAGTGAGCCCAAGTCACTATCTGCAGCAAGACTGGATTAGCAGGACAAGAGGCATGGAAGTGAGGTGAACTCTTTCATGAAGGAGTAGTCCTGTGGCACTAACTTTATTTTGTTGTGAGATTAACAAAAATATGTATAGCATGATCTTTCATGGACAAAACCCACTTCTTCAGACGCTTTAAACTCATTTGAAGAAGTGGGTTTTGCCCACAAAAGCGCATGATACTATGTATTGTTTTTAGTGTCAAAGGGCACATCTACACAGCAAGGCAAAAGCCAAATTAAGATACCCCATTTCAGCTATGTCAATTGCAATTGGGTAGCTGAATTCAAAATAGCTTAATTCAGCTTTTAGCACTGTCTACACAGCAGGAAGTCAAAGGAAAAACACTCTTCCTTCAACTTCCCTTACTCCTTGTAAAATGAGGTTTACAGGAGTCAGAGTTAAAAATCTTCCAGCTCGACTTTATTTTGAAACAACAGCTTGGTGTGTAGATATGCTTTATTTCAAAATAACGTCGGTTATTCTGAAATAATGTTGCTGTGTAGGACTTACCCTAAGGTGCCACGGGACTACTTGTTTCTAAAGTTACAGACTAACATGGCTAGGCCCTCTGAGACTACTTCATCAAAAGGTATCCTTCAGACTTTCTCCTTTTTAGTTCCCTGTAAGTTGTAATCCTACTTTGGCCATTGGGACTAGATGACTTAACAGGCATCTTATATCATCAAATGAAACAGGTTCTCTATCTGCTATACATATTTCTGGTGAGTAGTGATGCTCAAAATGGTTCACTTCAAACTCAGAGGGCATATCTAGTGGGGCACTGTCAGGGTCATTCCTGAGTACATTATTTTCATTAATGGCTTGGATAATGTAAAGGAGCGTGTGCTTATAAAATGGACATATGACAACAAGCTGGGCAGGACTAGAATTCAAAACAACACTGACAAATTGGAGAATTGATCTGAATAAACAAAGATTAAATTGAATAAAGAGAAATGCAAAGCAACACATTTAGGAAGAAAACAAATGAACAACTGCATATCTACTATATATTTTAGAGAGTCTATTAAAGAACTCTTCCTAAACAGTAAAAGTTAGGACCACCAATTCAGTATACAGTTTCCTTTTATCATAACTTAAAGCAAGATAAGGATTTGGTTGTGCCAGGAAAATGGGGTGTGGCCAGAATAGGATTGCTTCCCATAAAACCATATGAAAGAGACACAAAATCACTAGGCTGGTGAAAGGGGCTGCTTGGGGATATGCCCCACTTTCCCATCCATGACTGCCCAAGCCTCACATCCCCAGGTGCCCTTGAGGGGGGCTGAAGCTCCCCCTTCCATGATATGTGGAAGAACATTTCTGGTTGTTCCCCTTTGTTAGGGGCAAGGGGAAAGTGCACAGTTTGCTGCATTCCTCACTTTGGGGAATACAGGGACAGACAAACCTGGACTTGGCCCAGCTGGGGGACATGCATGCCTCTTCCAGCTGTACCCACTGAAGGCTCAGCAGCCGCAGAAAGGTACTTCTCACCTGGCCCCAAGGTGCTGTAGTGAGAGATGATATAGGTAGTCCGCCTTATCCCAAGCCCCACCCCAGAGCAATGATTTAAATGGGTAAATTACTAATTGAAATACAAGTGGCTATGCAGCATTTCTGAAAAGAATATGGAGGTTATAGTGGAATACAAACTAAATGAGTCAAGAATGTGATAACCTTTTTCACAGTGTAATACAATTCTGGGGTGTATTAAATGGAGTATCATATGTAAGGCATGGGAGGTAGGTGCCTATTGTACTTGGTAACAGTTAAGCATTAGCTACAGTACTGTGTCCATTTCTGGTTACCAAAATTTAGGAAAGATGGGTACAAATTGGAGAGTATTCAGACAACAATAAGAGCTTTAGAAAACCTGACCCACAACGAAAGGTTAAAAAACTGGGCGGCTACGTCTAGACTGGCATGATTTTGCGAAAATACTTTTAACGGAAAAGTTT
>CM057847.1:41912467-41925347 GCA_030068395.1 Apalone spinifera
AGGAGTCAAGAGAACAGCATTGACCTTGTTGAAAGACTACAGGGAGACAACAAAACTCAAACCAAGGTGAGTAAGCTACATTACTGTGGCTTCTGAACAGGGGTCAGGGCCCAGGAGTGGGACTGACCCTGCCACAACACATGCTAGCTTTGAATGAGCTAGCACACTAAAAATTGCAGTGTAGCTGCCCTAGCACGAACAGCAATTTATGCTAGCTAATTGAGTATAATCACATCCAGAATGCCAGATATGCACTCAGGCAGTTAATCTGAGCTGCATGCATGTTGCCACAGCTACAGGATCAAAGCTAGAGTACATACGTCTCCCTGAGCTGGAAATTATACCACCAGCCACAGTGTACACATCTCCACTGTGTGAGAATCTCTAAAAGATAGAGATAAAGGGAAAAGAACGTGTACATGTTGAACATATTGTGCTCAGTATTTCCCATCAACCCTTCTCATCTGTCTGCATACAGATACCTATTTTTTTTACCCTCAAATGCCTTGCAAACACAGACACAATGCCCCCTGCCTCCTTTTTTGACAACCTTTGTTAAATTACAAGACAGATCAATGTTAGTGATAGAGATATAGAGAATTTCTTTCTCCAACAGCTCTGTGCTCACAATAGGGATGCGAAGGGTTAACTGGTTAACCGGTAAGCCTCATCCTCAACTGGTAAGACTTACCAGGTAAGGTTAACCAATGGGGCTGAGGGAGCTGTTCCAGCCACACAGGAGGCTCACCGCACACAGGGGTGCTCAAACCAGGACACCAGAGCACCTTCTACCTGCAGGGCATCCTGGCCTGCAGCAGACAGAGGCTGCTCCAGCGTCCCAGCTGGTTCAGCCCCTGCCTAAGGTGGGGGAGGGAAGGGTTCCAGCACTACTCAACCCCCGCCCTTCTTAATCAGTTAACTGGTTAAACACTATTTTTAACTGGTTTGCCAATTAAATGGGATTTTACATCCCCAGTTTACAATCACAGGTACTCTACTATTCAGAAATAATTTGAATAGTTAATCTCAGAGAAACACAAATAATCCTAAAAAAGGAGAAATAGTGGGAGAAATTCTCAATCCACAGTACGGCTTACTTAACTGCCCAAGTGCTTTTTATGGAAAAAGCAGAAAAATGGAAAAAGCAGACCATAACTATGACACAGATTAAATGAAACAACATCATCTCCTACCCTGGAATAGAATGATCCAGAAGTTTCCTGATATTTCAGTTACACACAAATATAACTTACAGGGCCATAGAATAAGATACCAAATAAGATATCAAGGAGGAAACATTTAAGAATTGTTTTTCCAAACATTTGCACCATTTGCTATGTGGTATCAGAAGACTTGCAATATTCTGAGGGTAGAATTTGGTTTCTATTCTGTCCAAGTATGTTAAAAATTTTGGACAAAATCTGTAACTGCTGATAAAGCAGAAATATACTTTTGAAAATCTGTTTCAATTTAATTAATTTATATTCTGTAAAACTAGTCATAAAAAACATAGATCAAAATAGTCCAAATCTTATACCTTGAGCACAGCTATCAGTGTCTTCTTTGATTCACCCTGTCTCTTTAGGAACTGATACAAATAAACATGAGCATTGGGATTGGAAGGAAACTTCGAATTGTAAGCATACTCGTTTAACACCTGCCGGACTTCATCATAATTCTCATAGAATTCCAATAGCTGTGGAGAAGAAAATGTAAGCACACTGTTAGAGCCTGACAGTGTAACAGAGATCAGAAATATCACAACTAGTTTTAGATTGTCACAAACTATACAGTGATGATAATCCTGTAAATCACTTACTACTAAGATGGAAAGGAGTCTTTTGCTATTGCTACACAAAGTAGCTCAAAAGGTTACACTAAAATGGATTAGAGTATCTGAAAGGTCTTTGTTTGACAACCCTGAAGAATTAAGTCCTCTACAGGTCAGACAGAAGTAACTGCACAACCAGATTTCTCACACTTTCTCCACCCCCTACAACCTCTAATAATGTGCTCCAACTTTAACCTGGAGGGATCCTCTCTAAACACAAATGTTAGCTCTCCCAGCGACCAGTTCTATCCTTGATCTCTGTGCGTTGCTGAAAACAGATTCTGATCTGCATCCTACTGGAGTCAAAGGAAATAATCCCTTAATTTCAATAGGCATTGGACTGCAAGTAACAAGAATAAGGAAAAATGGGGTGATGCTTTTCTGTAACAGTGTGAGGCAAAAGGTTCTTGATATATATGTGCACAGGACAGTAAGCCCAGCAATACTAGATGCCTCTGGATTAGTAATGAACAATGCTAATAGATTTCCATTTAAATCTAATATGTCTTAATAATACTGCTCTAATATGCAATTCGCTTTCCACTATATATGAAAATGTTCATCCCTAAAAAGTCATTAAATACACGGAAAATACATTAAACATTAGTAAATACTTGCTGTCACAGTATTTCTTTTTAGTGAACAAGACTCTCCATGACAGTGGTCAATTTAATAAGCATAGCAAATCCCAGAAGAAGGTAAAATCTTGAAAGTCTGGCTAGCATCAGAGAAAACCAAGTGCCATTAGCAGTGCAAGAATAATTAAACTGTTTCAAAATTATTTTAAGTTTAATTCAATTTTAAAAGTTAGTTGATTTAGCAGTTATAATCAGAAAATCAAATTGTGAGATTCCATATTTGTTTTGTGACTTCAGGATCCAACTATAATCATCTTTTAATTATAAGAGGATTGTTCCATTTGTACAACAAATACAATCTGATATCTGAACAATCAAGCCATGCTCTAATACTGGCACCATCACAAGTAACAAAAATTTCCAGTTTACCCAGTGATTATACTAGTAGACTGCTGCTTGTATTCTCATAATTACGATGGTCTTGCAAGAATAAAAACTTCCTTTCATCAGGATTGTAAGCAGATGCAACATGAAAACATTACATACATTGTTTTAAAAGGCAGCATTTCAGAAAATCACCTTCCTAACTATACCTTAACTGCAAGTGATCAAACATCAGAAAATATTTCACTTTGATCAAACCACTCTGTTTAAGATAAGACAAATGAGCATTTGAGTAATATTTGCAAAAAAGTGTTCTTACCTCCACATAACACTTGACAAAAGGGTCCCATACGCCAGGTATTTTAATTATCTCCTTGAAATTTACCGCTGCCTGCCGAAAGAAACTGTGCATTTCCTGTTCAACAAACTGTGCAAGATTATCATCATCTGCCAAAAGACAGAAGATTTTTTTAAATGTACATAAGTGGTAGTCTCTCAAAGTCAGGATTCAAGCCATGGTGGCCTTTACAGGAAAAAAAAGTCAACACTTTTAATCCAACTTCAAAGACAGCATCTTAACCCAAGAGAATAAAGCTCAGTGCAAGCTAACATCCTTAGTACTAACTCTCCATTTGTCCTCATTTTTAAGTAACGGTTAATTGACTAGTCGAGTAGTCGATGGAATTTCCATCAACTACTCGACTAGTCAATAAGGCACTTCCGCATTCCTCCTTTAAAATGTACAAGAGCCCTACTAGGGCTCTTGTACATTTCAAAAGATAAATGCGGAACTCCGCATGCAGCCTGGGGACAGCAGAAAGTCCCACTGACTCCAGGCTGCATGCAATTTGTACATTTCAAAGCTGGCACGAGTCCCCAGCAAGGGCTCTTGTGCATTTCTAAGCAGCAGCGCAGCATGGAGTCCGGGGTCAGCTGACCCCGGGCTCCATGCTGCACTGCCGCTTTGAAATGCCACGTGGAGCATTTCAGCAGAACCCCGGATCATCTGGGGACTCCCCAGCTGACCGCAGGTTCCACGTGGCATTTCCCAGAACCCAGGGACTCCCCAGCTGATGCCAGGTTCCGAGGAAATCCTGCGCTGGAGGCCAGGATCAGCTATCGAGTCCCCAGCTGACCCAGGGATCAGCTGTGTGGCGCTGCTGCTTTGAAGCACCCCTACCCCACCTTTGCTGCCTCTATCTGATAGAGGCAGGAAGGGGCGGGGGGAGGAATCAACTAGTCGACCTACTATCGGATAGTATAATGCAAATGCTTATCGGATAGTCGACTAGTCCTTAACATCCCTAGTTAATATATTCATAAAACGATGCAGAAGATAAGAAATATTTTTGTACTGAATAGAGATTTAAGAAGCAACTTCGTTCCTCACCTCCCCCGACTCACCAACCACTTGCTGGCAAATAGGTTAATTATTAAATTATATCTGAATCTTACGGGCTCTTGCTTTATAGACATGAAATTCTAACTAAATTATTCTAACTTTGTTTTCTGCTACAGCAAAATAGATAAATAAATTAAATATATTTCCATTTTATTATATTTAATCCTATCAACTCTACAAAAAGGTAACAAACTAAAGAATTTACAATTAAATATGAAATTCAGCTTTTACACACACACACACACACACACACACACACACACACACACACACACACGTTTTAAGAATATATTCAAGGGTAGTCAGAGCTTTGGGTAAGTGACTTTTTAACGTCTCGCCGTAAAAACCTAAAATAAATGGTATTGTTTCTCTTAGGGTGCGACTACACAACAGGGCTTACCTCGAAATAAGCTATGCAAATTGAGCTACATCAATTGCATAGCTTATTTCAAAATTGGGAGTGTCTACAAAGCACTTATTTTGAAATAGAGCACTCTTCCTCCAACTTCCCTTACTCCTCGTACAATGAGGGTTACAGGAGTCAGAGTACGAAGTCCTACAGCTTGAAAGTATATAGACATTAATTCGAAATAACTACCTGCTGTGTAGACACAAACTAAGTTATTCTGAAATAACACTAGTTATTTCAAAATAATGTTGCTATGTAGACATACCCTTATGCAGAAAATATTTTATGGTAGTACTTATAATTTTCAAATAAAACAAAACTCAGTTCCTGACCCTAAGAGGAATAAAGGATTCAAATAACATTTTTAAGTGATCAGGTTCCTGGGCTGGGGATTTTCCATCTACGTTTATTTTATCTTGATTTATAATAAATATGCCTTCTTCTAGATGTTTCACAGCACACAGATACAACAAATCACTTTTTAAACAAACATCAAACAATATTCCAGTGTTACTTTCCACCTCCTCCCACAATTAGATGGCATGAAAAACATGAGAAAGGAATTACAAAGTTAAGGGTTTCTTGTTGAGAACAAGGGCCCTATTCTTCATTTAAATGTGAGGACTGTTACTTCCTATAGCTCAGCTGATCTCCACTCCCATGGTGATAACATCAAGATGATTTCTCAGGAAACCAAGGCACTTACTACTATAAACCCAGCCTCAATCAGATCAAGTTTATCATGAAGTAAACAGAAAATTCCACCCAGATGTTTAGATTTTTCTTACTGAGAAGGTAGCCAGGAACTTGTTCTCCACTAAGAACAATTATTTTGGAGGAGACACTGCATATCCAATTAATTAAAGCTTTAAAAAAAAAATGTATGCATCAGAACTTTATAAGCTCTCTGTACTGTAAGTGATCAGACCGAATGCAAGCTTTCACCATCAATGTTTCCTCCTTGGTCATCAGCAAACCATGGTGACTTGTGAGAATGACAGAGCTAAACAGCTCCTGGTACTCACCAAGCTCTAACACGGCTTTTCTCTTTTCAGACCAGTTATAGTAGTCCAGCAATCCCTTATAAGCCTGAATGAGTTTCATTTCTTTATCATGAGCAGCTGTTTGTTCTCCATACCTCCAGCCTTCTGCCAGGGACAAGTTCTGGTAGGCATCATCGATCAGTCCATTACACAACAGATGAAAGACTTGCTCTAAACAGACCTACAATGATTTACATGATTTATAATATTGAATTTTATGTCATACAGATCACAGTCCTGAGAGCACACTGCAATTTTACCTCCTACCATACATCTGCAAAAAAATAGCCACATTAGTGGCATCAATGTAACACAGTGTAAATACATTTTAATCAGAACTGTGACTGAATTGGAATATTCCAATTAAAAGTTGTTTTGCATAGATTTTTTTAATTCAAATTACGTGTCTGTACAAAGTGTTGGAGATAAATACAATATTAGGAAAAGGAGACATGCATTTTACTCTCTCTGTAAGGAAGTGTAGACAATGCTGGGACGCTAAATCACTTTTTGCATCAGTCTTCACAATAGAAGATGATGTTGGGGAGACACATAATTCAGACCGGCTCTTCTGTGGTAATAAAGATGAGGTACTATTAGCAATGGAGATGTCAGAAAAAGTAGTGCTGATACAGTTTATAAAGCAATAAGTCACCAATCCAGATGGTATACATCCAACACTGAAGGAATTTAAGAATGAAGTGGCTGAGCTGCTAGCAAAAATATGAAATCCCTCACTTAAAGCAGCCACTATTCCAGATATGTTGATATATTTTTATGATGTTCCAGATATGTTGATATGTTTTTGTTAATAATAAATTTGTTTAAACTTCCTCATTTACACTGTTAAAGTAAGGCAATGTTGGAAAGATACAGACACACACATGCGTGCATGTACTGATAATGTTTAATTCACAAAATAAGCCAAAGCACTAAACTGTTCTTACTACAATACCCTGATGTTTCTCTACTGGTTACTTTCTTCTGTCTTCTCATCCCAATATTAACTCTGAAATTTACCCAGAAAACTTGCGTTAATTTTTGCACTGATCTTCACCCATTTTTTAATTTCTGTAATGAACTTTAAATTTTCCCATAAATTTACCAAACAAAATAAAAGCCTGAAAATGCAAGACACTGCAAGTGCTATAATTTTTTTTAAAAATATATAGGTGTTTTTTTTTAAAAGAAATGGTGGCAATCTGATATACAGTACAAGTAAACCTTGCATCTGTAACTGAAAAATTGGTTTAAAATGATAACTAAAACTAGAAAAAAACATCTGTAAACATCACAATATGATGAGGCCTAATCAGCACAGATTCAAAAAAGGAAAATCATATCTCACTAATTTATTACAATTCTTTTGTACAGGTTGATAAAGTAGTAGATAGGGGAGTATGGGAGGATAGTTTGTTTAGACTTTTAAAAGGCCTTTGAAAAGATCCTTCATAATAAGTAAAGAAACTAATTAGACATGGGACAGGAGTAAAAATAATTCCTTGGGGACAAGGATTCTCTTTTAGTTCTATTGTTATACAGCATTTAACATAATAGGATCATGTTCCATGACAAAGGTCTCCTCCATACTATGGCAGTACAAATAAAATAGTAATATTGTCACAAATCAAAAATTAGCTAGGAGACAAAAAATAAAACAAGATGAAATGGAAAAACATAATCATGCCAAAAGATTTACACAAGAGTATCTCAAGGTTTCTTAGTAATCTAGGGTGTGTCTAGACTACAGGGTTTTTTCGAAAAAAAGTGGCCTTTTTAAAAAAAACGTCTAAATTGTGTCTAGACTGCCGCCGCATTCTTTCAAAAGTAAATCGGAAGAACACGGCAGTTTTTTCGACCATGGAAAACCTCGTTTTAGGAGGAAGAACGCCTTTTTTCGAAAATATTCTTTCGAAAAAAGGCGCTATGTAATGCAAACTGTGCTTTTTCCAAAAAGAGCATCCAGACTGCCTGGATGCTCTCTTTCGAAAAAGGTGTGTAGTCTAGATGTACTGTTAGTGTATGAAACTGGCAAGGGGGGTATACAATAAAGCAGCAAATTGTAGATGACAAAATTATTTTGATTAATCAGAATTACAGCAAACTGTGAGGAGCTACAAGACTTCACCAAGTCAAAGTGAACAGGCAACATGATGGCAATGGAAGCTCAATGTTGATAACTGCAAAGTAAAACACATTGGAAGGGAAAAAAATGCAGGCTATCCATATACATTACATGATTCTAAATTAACTATAAAACTAGGGTAAAGACCTGTGTGTTAGCGTATAGTCAAGTAAACAATTAGCTGATAAACTGGGGCTAAGCAAATGCTTATCGGATAGTCGACAGGCTAGTTGACTAGTTGCTTCCACCCCTCGCCCCCTTGCTGCCTCTATCAGAAAGAGGCAGCAAGGTGGCGGAGGAGGGAAGAGGAGGGGATACTTCAAAGTTGCAGCAACATGTGGAGCCTGTAGCTAGACCCCAGGCTCCACGCGGCACTGCTGCTTGGAAACACCACCCCAGACTGCACACAGTGTTTCCAAGCAGCAGCACCACATGGAGCCCAGAGTCAGTGGGGGAGTCCCCAGCTGACTCCAGGCTCCACGAGGTGCTGCCGCTTTGAAATGCCGCATGCAGCCTGACACTGGGCTCCCCGTGGCATTTTTAAAGCATCAGTGCTGCATGGAGCTTGGAATCAGCGGAGGAGGCCCCAGCTATCCCTGGGCTCTAAGTGGCGCTGCCACTTTGAAACACCATGGGAAGCACAGGGCCAGCGGGGGACTGCCCCGCTGGCCCCGTGCTCCCCACAGCACTTTCATCTTTGACGTGTAGCAACAGCCATAGGGCTGTTGCTATACTTCAAAGGTGGAGGCACCCTATCGACTAATCATTTAGTATCGACTATTCGTTTAGTAAATTACTCTAAATTCAGAGTAAATTACTCTAAATTTAACATCCTTATTACCAGTAAATCCTATGGACTTCATGTACTCCCTTTCCTTTGTAGTCTCTGTATCAGAGGCAGCAAGGTAGGGGAAAGCAGGCACCGCTGCCTGTGAGGCGATGTCTGTAAGCAGGCTCTCCACGAGCACCAGATCCGCCTGCTCCCTCCCACTCCCATGCTGCTACCTCTGACAAAGAGGCAGCAACACGGAGGGTGAGGGGAACAGGTTGGAGCCAATACATGTGGGGAGCCAACTTTCAAGCAGGCTCTCCACGTGTGTCAGGCCCACAGACTGCTTGTCTCCCTTCTCTCCCCCTCCCGCCGGTGTCCTACAGAGCAGTGGGGGAGAGGGGGTGGGGACAGACAGGAAGCCAGTGCTAGGGAGAGCTGACTTAAAGCTAGCCCCCCCTCCCCAGCAACAGCTCCACGGTGCTGCCTGCCCCTCATCCATGGGAGGGGATGCAGATGGGAGGGGGGCAGATGAGGCTGCTGTGAAGCAGTTACACAACTATTCAATTACACATTATCTAACACTGCCACAGTTATACACAGTTGAGATCTCAAAGACTTTAGCAGAATGTGCAGATGCAGTCAATAAAGCAAACGAGATGTTAGGCTGCACTGGGAATGGGATGGAAAAATAATGATTACACAAATCTAAGATGTGGTTTCTTGCTTTTAATAATCAGTGATATTCTTAAGAGTGTCTTAAGAGTTATTTATAGTAAAATTTTCAGACAAGTGTGATTCAATTCAGTAGTGTCTTTTTACAGATGTCCTCACCTTTAAATAGTTTTTTACTCCTACATTTTTTATCCGCTCAGCAAAGTAGTTGAACTCTTCAATGCTGCTTTTGGAATGATGGCACAAAATTTCAGCTCCTATTCTCCAAACCACCTGCCAATGGAGAAAATAATCCAAAATGAATTAAAATGTCAGAAGTGAAAACACTCTTGTGCACATTCTTTCATCACTGTGCTATGTTTAGTTGCAAATAGAATATTATTGTGTATTATTTGCTGCTATAGTAAAATATACCTGCATGTAGAAGAAGTGAAAATAAAGCTTAATTGCAATGGAAACTTCACAAGTGGTCACCATACTCTCACGCTTAAACAAAATACACGAAAACTGCATATAGAAGCCAGAAGGTACCTCCTATGCACTGACAATAAGTCAGGCAAAGAAGAAATTTTCCTTTCATGTTACCCGCTAAAATGTAGGGTATAGATAGCTCATGGTACCATAACCCAAAATAGAGGAGGATAATTAGATGAAATTGCAAACTGAAATACATTTCCTCCCCTTGGACAGCCCACTTTCAACCAAAACATCTTTGTGATCAAGATTTGTCTACTGAGATAGATCAGCAATGCCAACAAACTGGTAATATCCAATTAGAGATGTTAAAATGCGGGGGGTTTTTGGTAAATGGGTAACTGCTGAAGTTTTCAGTGGTTACATATGTTTACCTATAAGGGAGAGGAAGGATAGGGAGGAGGGGGGGGCGGTATGTAGCTCCACGGAAACCAGTGCGCACAGGGAGCCGGCTTCTGCCTGCACACATCCCCTCTCCTTACTCTCCATGCTGCTGCCTCCAATACAAAGACAACATACTCATGGGAAGCCTGCTTAAAAGCCCATCTCCCACCTGCTTCCCTCCCCTACCCCCACTGCTGCCTCTGATACAGAGGCAGACAGGCGGGGGAAGAAGGAGGACCTTGCATGTAACTGTGAAGGTTAAACAATGAGCCCAGCCTCATCAGTTAACCATTTAAACTTATACACTATCATAGCCCTATATCCAATAGCTCTGCATTTAATTTTTTCCCCCCATCTGTTGAAATGCACAGAGGAATCAGGAAAGGGACTCACAAGAAGGATATGAGTACTTCCAGTACTGGAGGAAAATGGTGGAGAAGTAAAACAAGATGCAGTTTTCAAACGGATATAGACATGTAGAGGAAATAGTGGCAAATGTGCTTGCCATTTCTATGCTTCAGAACGAGATTATGAAAATCTATATTTTAAGTGGAACACTCTACTGGTATGATTTGTGGAATATTTATTCATATCTGGCCCTCATTCTTATCAGTTGTACAAAGGTGACACCGGAAAATTAAGAAAATATCTCTGATATAGTTAGATTTTGGGGAGTTTTGGGGATATATATTTTAAATAAACAAAGCCTAAATATGGGTCCTGGATTATCTCAGATACCCCTTTAAATTATTGCATCAGATGAGGGAGAGATTACTGCTTTTTCATTCCTAGTTACCTCTGGGGCAGCCATCCGATGTTCAGCAGAGGTACTCTCCAATGTCTCCAAATAGGCAGTCATGAATTCTGCAGCCCTCTGCCACTGGTTCGCTAGCAGGGCCTCCTGAATGTAATTCAAACAAGCTGTCTTAGTTTCCTGAAATCCTGTTGCCTTTCGACCTCCAGTTGCTGAAAAATAATAAGTTTGTGCATAACTACAGTACTGACTAATATTCTTTAAAAAAACCTCACAGCTATCATTTTAGAATCTATAGCTTTGCCAATGTCAAGGCTTCCATCCTTTGATTCTTAATCCTTATAGGATCCCTTCAGAAAGGGGTGGGATGAATTCAGGGAGAACAGGAATTAAAAAAAAACAAAAAAAAAAAAACAGCTCCTAAGTAGAGAAGCTAGTGAACAGAAGCAACAGACACAGGAATTCATAGGAGCGTGAAAGCCAGATACATCTAACATACTTTAGACTGAGGTCAGTAACTTCCCCCCTCTATCGTCCCCATTCTTCCCCAAAAAACAAACAAAACAAAACAAAACAAACAAACAAAAATCCTTCAAGAGTAAAAATAATGCAGGCAGAAGTCCAGCAGCAGAGTTGGGGCTACCCAACATATTGCACTAAATGCAGCACGTACAATCACCTGCCTTATGAACTGGTGGCATATATGTGCATTCAGAGCACACAGTTCATGGCTTGAGTACAGGCTCTTGAGACTAGCATGGCTGAACTAAAGGAGCTAAGGAAGACTGGTATATACATAAGTGAGACTTTCAGGGATCCAGCAGAGCAGTCCCACACCTAATTTGACAGCTTCTGTGCTAAGAAAGAAAGTCAGAAGGAAGGAGAACATAAAGTTGGAGTGGAGAGAACATTGTTTCTCTCCACTCTAGCTTTATGTTCTCCTTCCTTAGGACTTTCATAGTTGGGACTCTCTTCCCAGATGATATCATGGTATCCTCTTGCACTGAGGATACCCCTGTAGGGGGAGAGAATTCCAGTTATTAGGAAGAGACAGGTAATAGTCACGGAGTATTCAATTATTAGAAAGAGAGATGAGTTTGTGATGCCCTGGAGAACTATATGATTAAATGCCTGCCAGGTGCAAAGGCTGTGGACCTTAGAGAACTCTAGGTATATATATGTGTGTCTAGTGTTGAGAAGGAACTGGTTGGTGGTCATGGTACATGCAGTTACCACTGACTTAAGGAAAGGTAGGAGAGAGGTCCTGGAGGCTACATTTAGTCTGCTAAAGGCCTCCATGGTAGCAATCTCTGAAATGCATCCAGTTCCATATGCAGGGCCACTTTGGCAGAACTGCACAGTCTCAAAAGTGTGAATTAAATGATGGTATTCAGAGGAGGGATTATTAGGAATCTTTTGGGAAAGGAAGAACCTATATAGGAAGGATGGGCTCTACCTTCACCAAAATGGTGGCATGTAAAATTAAAAAGGTTGTGATGGAGTTGGGGGGAAAACAAGCAGGTTTGGAAATGTGGAGCGTCTAGTTTGGACAGAGAGATACGGTAAAGGGAATATTTATGAAAGAGAATACTCTACATCCTAATAAAGAGGAGAGGCTGGAAGTTGATAAAGTACAGGTGGGAAATGAAGAACAGTCAAAAGACAGTTCTTCAATTATGTCTGCCTTCATGTGAGAACTAAATATTGATAAATTGTATAAGTGCTATACAAATGCTAGAAGTCTGAACACTATGATGGGTAAAACTGAATGTGAAAGATAGTGATACAATAGGGCATCACAGAAACTTGACAGGATGATGATAATCAATGGGATATGGTGAAAACAGGGTAAAAATTATATCGATCTGACAAAGTAGATCATGTTGGTGGGGGAAGTGGCACTACCCATGGAAAAAAAGCAGAGTCATAATGAATCAAATAGTATCAACAGAATCTCTGTGGATAAAAATTCCATGCTTACATAATGAGAGTATAGTTGGAATAAGAACATAAGAACGGCCGTACTGGGTCAGACCAAAGGTCCATCTAGCC
>CM057847.1:41925447-41964702 GCA_030068395.1 Apalone spinifera
GCCCGCCCACCTCCCGGACACCAAATAGTCTTCCATCAAGCTCTTGAACCTGCTCTGTCACAGTGTATAACTGCTTGTTAGGAATTACATTTTCAGCTGCAGTATAAAACATGTCCCTGATGCAGGAAAACACCTAAGCAGGTGCTTACCTATATATATGTGCGCGGAAGGGCTTTGCGGAATCATAATCTTAATCTCTGAAGCAATCAGTCTTCTGGTTTTTACGGTCCAGAGCATCATCCACTTCTTGTTTAATTTCTCTCTTGTTCTATTTGATTGTGTTCAATGAATCATACAGATAAGTCAGTAAGTTTCATATTGTAGCCTGCAGCACATGAGGATTCTTGGCTAGCTTGTTCTGTTCCTATGTATAGTGTGTGCATGCTGTGGCTGCAAAGTAGAATTTATCCAGTCATTTTGGTAAGTCATATTTTGCCATCTGAGTGTAAACTGATCATAAAGGAAGCAGGATGCTTATGTTAGTGACAGGACATCAGAATGAAGATTCAAACTTGGGATTGATAAAAGTACAGAGCAAATTAACATCTTCTGCTGTCTCTTTCACACATGTCTAAATTCAGATCTCTCAGTTCAGTCTTGATCGTTTGTGGGACTGATTTTCAATTTTATATGTTAATGTTTCTTGTTAGTTCAGAAAAGATGTTGATGTAGCTTTAAATAGACTTGCATACAACAAATTGTTGTTCTACTTTTATCTTTAATTTACTAAAGAAGAAAATGGTGTTTGCTTTGTTTCTGCACAGAGATTTCAGTTGGATTCTCAGACATTTTCTGTGAACTACTGTATAGAACTAAGCTACAGTAAAACTTCCTATTATCGATGGTTATTGGTAGTTGTGCTCCTCTCCATGCTAAGCTAATTTAGCTCCCTTTGGGTAATTCTGAATTGATTTGCCTTTGCTTCCCAAACTTCAGTAATTTTTTTTTGCTTACCATGTTTATAATCTTTTTAGCCACGTGGTGGCACCAAAACACTTTACTGTGCATGTTCTAACATTGCTTCCTAAGTTTTTTTTAACTCAAATGTTGTCACCAAATATTCCTGCATTTTACAAAATTCCATATTTCCAGTATTATAATTTTCATCTCACCAAGGACTTTGGGATGAACTAAACAATAGTTCTGCAAATTAATCTCTTACTATACATTAGAGTCAAAGCAAAAAATTACATTGAGATTTCCTGAGGTAGAACACAACGATGAGTTTTTGTCACAATTTTTCTAAAGTAAAAACTTATTTACTGTATGGTAATTAAGAAAGCTCTCTTCCCGTTCAGTGGTAACTTGTAATATTGTAAAGCCAATATTGTGTATATTATTACTTATATTGTTTGAAAATGGTAAGAGCACTTTAAGAGTCCTATACATGTTTATGCAATGGGAAAAACATAGTATTTATAAGATACGTGCCTAACGTTCTAAATCGTGGGGTTTAATGTTTTTTAAAAGCCAATATCTTAATCTTTTGAGATCGAGAAAATAAGCACAGAGTGTACAATTCTGACCCCATTGTAGATAGTAGAAAAACTCCATAAATTCACTCAGATTAAGTGACTTATCTCAGGGTCCATAGTCAATGACTGATTAGGGAGTAGAAACCTAATGGCATATTAGGGTGCATTGGGAGGAGCATTTCCAGCAGATTTAGATAAGTGATTGTTCCACTTTATTTGACACTGGTGAGGCCACATTTGGAGTATTGCATCCAATTCTGGGGCCCCCACTAAAGAAAGAATGTGGACGCATTGGAGAGGGTCCAGCAGAGGGCAACCAAAATGATTAGGGGCTGGAGCACATGACCTATGAGGAGAGGCTGAGGGATTTGGTCTTATTTAGTCTGCAGAAGAGTGAGGGGGGGATTTGATAGCAGCCTTTAACTAACTGAAGGGAGATTACAAAGGGGCTGGAGAGAGGCTGTTCTCAGTAGTGACAGATGGCAGAACAAGGAGCAATGGTCTCAAGTTACGGTGAGGGAGGTTTAGGTTGGATATTAGGAAAAACTATTTCACTGGGGGGAGGTGAAGTACTGGAATGGGTTACCTAGGGAGGTGGTGGAATCTCCATCCCTAGAGGTTTTTAAGTCCTGATTTGACAAAGCCCTGTCTGGGATGATGACCTTCTGAGGTCTCTTCCATTCCTATGATTCTGTGACACCTGATGTCTCTTCCCAGTCTGTCATTTAACTATGAGGCTGTGTGGTCTAGTGATCACAGTACCTCTGTAAGGGAAATTATTTACAGATGCTTTTATAGCTAGGTAAAGTGAAGCTCAGTAGGATGAAGTTACTTGTCCAGAATGTCTCAATTAAGAATGGCCACTGACTAGTTTTTGTTACACATTTTGAAGGTTATTTTTGTTCACCATGTGTTTGAGTTACTGAGATGATATGATATTGGTTAAAAGTACCTAATGCGGGGAATACTGTTGATCACTGTACTTCAAGTCCTTGATATATTTCCATATGCTGCACTTTCTACTAAATAATGCATTTTTCAGTAGTCTAATTATCAAATATCAGAAAAGTACAAGAAATGCTTTTTAAAGCTTACCATCTGGATAAATGGTTAAATAATCTAGTTCTCTCAGGCTGTTACATTCCTTTTCTGGTCCTAGTTTACTCTATTTATTAAATAAAACACTTTGCTTTTCTCTCTATTCTTTTCTGATTCCTGCTTGGTTCCACTCCTTGTGTTATTGGAGGTGGGGGGAAGGGATCATTGTCACTGGCTAATAAAGAATCTTGTGGAGCATCTGGCTGGGTTAGCAATAATGGAAAAGACTGTGCAGAGCTAATATACTAAGGAAATCCTGGGGAAAGAGTGAAATTAATGTAAAAGAGGGATGTAAATGAACACTGTGAACTAAGTTGTGCCTACTTCTATGCAGATGAATAAAAGGGAAGGCAGGCACAAGGCACACGCCATGCCCCTCTGTAGTGAATTCTGTGTATATACATGTACAAGGTTTGTAAACTAGCACCAAGTGGGGTATTAGAAACTCCAAAGAGGATTAGTGTGAAAGAAAAGGGGACCATGGCTCAGAACTAGTGCACCGCCAGCCAATGAAATTGGGTCCATCCAAGAAGAGTCCACACAACACTTTGCTAAAGGATGTTTTGGATGCAGCCTCAGGCAGCTCCTGATACATTATGCCTCCATTGGGCACAATGCCTCAGTGAATTGCCTGCCACCAAGATACTGTGCCTCCCAATCAAAGTGTCTTAAAACTGCAGTCTGGTATTAATTGTTTGAGTTGTTCTATGACAGAATTAAAGCACCAAATTGGTTAAGATTCTATAACAGAAATATTTTTTTCCAGATTTTGCACGAGCTTGTTCCTTCTCATGAATTAATGTTAGAATATAATGCCATGCTTCAAAAATCAAGTAAGTCTTTGAATACCTGTGTTCTTTTTCTTTAAGTGATTCTGATTACATGTTTCATAGAATGTCTGTTGGCTTCTTTTTGTTTAAAATAGTTTTAATGTATTAAAGTATGGTGTAAGGAAGACAGGAGTCTAGAAGACAGTCATTGACAGATAGTTACAAGCCCCTGCAAATAAATGCTTGTCTAAATAAAATTGTACAGAGTGGCAGAGTCTGTAGGCAACACAGCCAAGATCTCAATATTTATTAGTTATTTTGGTTCCTCAATGTTCAGGTGCTCAGTGTGTTATCTTAATGAGGCATCTGACTTTTTCAGAGAGGATTGATATACAGCACTCTGCCTGAACTCAGTACCTATTATTCATTAGATCCAAAACCAAAACTTTCATCTCTTCCAAATGGATCATATTTGAAAATAATCTCCAGAATTGGCATAGCCCCCATCTCGATGTGCTTGTCACTGGCAATATAAATCAGACTCTTCTCTTGAATTGATCTTCTGAATTGTATATTGTAGCATGTATGCAATGTGATGAAGGTTCTTTAATTCCAAGTTCATTTCTTCCCTGTCCCCCCAGCCTCACTTGTCTTTCTGAAAAAGTTCCCTGGGAGGTTGTAGTATCATATTGTGTTACAATATGATATAAGCACAATTTTTTAGATACTTTTTTCTGCTCTGATATGATAATTCAGTCTTGTTTTAAAAATCCAGACTCAGCTAGCGTATCATTTCCAGTGAGGTGCCTGCTTTATCAAGACTGGGAACAAGATAAATACATAGATCCTTTCTGGTTCAAGTGAGCATTAAACTCCTGATCCCATATAGTTCTAAGCACCCTATCCAGCACTTAAATTAAAGAAAGTAGGACACATGGCAATGAGGATATACTGCTCTTTGCAGGGTGTGTGGCACATCAAGGAGAAGGAAGCCTATAAAGTGAACTTCTGGTTCTATTGAAGTTCAATACCCAAATTTCTCCTTGGCTTTTGAGACCAGGATTAGTGCTCAGTGCATATGTCCGAGTGGAAAGATTGGCACTTCTAAGATTGTGTGCTACCTACCCTCTGTGTGTGCTAAGATTTGTTCATTATTGTATTTGACCGTATAGAGTTGTGAGTCATTGCAGGTGAGGAACAAACATCGGTTCCTTGAAAGTTCAGTCTTCTGACATGCCACAAGTGAATTTTAAGACCTAGATTCATAGCACAGGTTTGACTATAAGAGAAAAGTATCATATATAATAAACAATAGTAAATGTTGACTTGTCGGAAAAGCATGGAGGTCTGTAGGTAACTCTGAGGGGATTTGTAAGTGAATCGGGTTTGTTTGTTTGATTTTTTTTTTTTTTTTTTTTTAAATCTTCTGGCTTGTGGAAACTTGGAACAAACCAGAAACAGTGTGTTCAATCTGCTGGGAGGGGATTAGTCAGGAGCATAATTTTTGGGCTCTAAGGATTTGCTAACCAGAAGCAGCAGCCATGTTGCAAGACAGTCAGTTTAAGTATGAGTGAACTTGGTTCTTCTGGATGGTTGTTCTTGCAGCCTCTTCAATCAGTAGTCATTGAGCAGGATTACAAGGACAGAGAGCTGTTCTAATGCAAGCTATGCTCCAAAAACTGAACAGCTGTCCTGGAGTATAGATATACCTTGCCCGGTTTAAAATTACAAAGAGGGCATCAACATGACCAGCAGAATGAAGGGGCAAACTAGATCTTGTTGCTGCTTGTTTTATGAATGAATGCAGGATTGTTCATTAACTTGACCTATTCTAATTCCAGAAAAAAGAAAAAAACATAGACTGGGGCTGCAGGTTATTTTCACAGTCCTGGATTTTGCTGGGTGGAAGGAGCATGTAAAAGCTTGGAGCTGTTTAGCAAAACAGATTAAACAGATCCTGGAAAAGTAAGTATGGTACAGCTGCCATTGCCACACTAAGGGAATTAAACATTACAGTGTGTCAGTCTCTATGGAAGCTAGGATATGTGCAGGTGCACTTCGATAGCAAGAAAATGGTTCTCTTGTATTGTTTCACAGGCTTGTTGTTTACTGAACAGAAGAGTAAACTCGCAAGTCCAGTAGTTGTTTACTGTCAGTGCCCAGCCAGGCAGAGTGCCCTTTTAATAAAATGTCCATGGCACTCCGTAGTCCCAACCACTGCTTCTTTCAGTGGTGATACGACAGTGTTTCATCTGCTACTGTTAGAATACTGCAAGATTTTATTTTAAAAAGGTGACCATTACATGAGTAGTGAGCTCCTGAGCCACCATGGATTGATATTGTCTCTGGCCAGCACTGATGGAGTTAACTGGAACTCCAAAAGAAACCACCTACAAGTAGCTCATCCTGGTTAGATGTTTATAGTGATGAGTAGATGTCAGGAAACTGCTGAATGAAGGGCTATGTCTAGACTACATCCCTTTTACGAAAAAGGGATGTAAATTAGACGTATCGCAATTGCTAATTAAGCGGGGACTTAAATCTCCCCTGCTTCATTAGCATAAAAATGGCTGCCTCTTTTTTTCGACACCGAGCTTTGCCGGAAAAAAGCGCCAGTCTAGATGCTGATCTTGCGGAAAATAAAGCTTTTTCTGAAAGATCCCTTATCCCTCTTTGAAATATGGCGGCAGCCATTTTTATGCTAATGAAGTGGGGGAGATTTAAATCCCCGCTTCATTAGCAATTGCGATACGTCTAATTTACATCCCTTTTATGAAAAAGGGATGTAGTCTAGACGTAGCCAAGGTGTTCAGAGGTGTGATCCTGGAGGCTTCTCTACTCCCTCAAAGGCAAACTGTACCTGACCCGTTCATAATTGTTAGCTAAGTGTATCAGTGGTGCCCTTTAACATAGTATGTATGTTTTGTATGTAAAAGGTGCTCCAGGTTGTTTCTAGCTCCACTTAAAACACTTTCCAAATATTAAGCTCTGTGGGACCAGGATTATATCTTATGTAAAATGCCTTGTAAATGTAATGCTTTTTTACACATCGATCTGATATTGAGTAAAAGTGCTTGAAAACAGGAGCGGCCCTAGACTAGCTGCCAGCAACTGGCACCCTAGGCGAACCATGCAATTGGCGCCCTCACCTCCAAACCCCTCAACAATATTGTGCCACCATTTGGCACCCCTTTTAACTTGGCACCCTAGGCGACCGCCTATTTCGTGTATATGGACGGGTTGCCCCTGCTTGAAAAGCATGTAGGCCAACATTCAGTGATGTGATGCAGCCTTTATATAAATATCAACCACTGTTGCTAGTCTCATGGCTTGTCAATTAAGATATTTTCACTGTCGGTTAGGATGAGAATTTGACTCACTAAACCAGGAATATCTTGGTGGTGTTTCTGTTTAGTGAAATCTGTTCAGAAGGCCAGCCTTATCTGCAATCTTCTGTTCTGTGAGTCAACACCAGAATATATCCAAATGAACTGGGAAGACTTCTCACTTTTATTGAACAGTTACCTCCATAAAACAGCCAGTTTGTCAGTCTTTGAAATGGCTAATTTTAAGATGATTTTTCTCAGTGCAGCACCTGGGACACATCCCTGGTGTCACTTCAGATTTACAGGCCCCTTTAAATGGAAACAACTTTACTATCAGATTTCTTGCAAATGTAATCATTACATTTGCTTACAACTATTGTACTAACCTAGCACACAAGCTTTTGTCGTTCCTTTTTCTGTATAAAATTTAGTTCTTATTTCAAACCCTAATTAGTGCCAGAATGTAGACTTTAAATGAGATAGCACTGCATTCGGTAGTGTAACTCCTGCTTTTCAGCTTGGCAGTGCTATTTAAGGAAAAAATGGTACGGATTGGACCTCGCTGGTCTGGCACCCTTGAGACCTGACTGGTTCTGAAGGAGTATGTTTGCCAGACCAGGGAAGGTCAATTCCATCCCTCTGCTGATGGGATTCTGGGCTCTCCCCGGGTCCGTCAGCAGACCTAGAGGAGTTCCCCTGCCCCCGGGCTGCCACCTCCTGACTCCACCCATCAATCCCCACTGCTACAGCTCTGCTGCTCTGGGGCCATCAGGCTCTGCTCCCTAGGGTGGTGTGACTACTGTGGCTCCAGAGCCTAAGGACTGCAGGAATTCTGCTATTCTGGGATGCCTTGGCTCTGCTGCCATGGCTCTCAGGCACTGGGACTGTCACTGCTCCAGAGTGCCGGAACTGCTGTGGCTCAGAGGCTGCCGGGGCACCGCTCCCCAGAGTCACTGGGGCTGCTGGACTTTGTTGTCCCTGGCTGCTGTGACTTCCCGGATCCAGGGCCGCTAGGGCTCAGGGTGTTGGGGCTTCCGCTGCAGCCATGGCTCTGCTCCCCAGGGCCACCAGGACTCTGCCATCACTGCTCTGCCCCAGAGATGCCGAAGCTCTGCTCCCTGGGGCTGCCAGGGCTGCCGTAGTTCCGCTGCTCCAGGGCTGTTGTGGCCAACCTGTGGCCACCCAGCTCTCTGGTCCAACAACAACCGTGGTCCTGCCATATGTTGCCAGACCAAAGAATCTCAGACAAGAAAGGTTCAACCTGTAGTGAGCACGGCAGGGCTGTCAAATGTCTGGTGGACTGAGTATCACACGCTTTCCAAGTCCCTGTAAGCAAGCTATAAAATGTGCAGAACTCAGAGAAATGCTTTGGTAATTTCCAGCTGTAACCTGCGAACTTTTTCCAGCTCTAGCAAACATCTTTACTGGATCATGGAGGAGTGGAACTCCAGAAAGGACTGGTGGCCAGCCTTCCACTTTAGTCACCACTTGGCTAAAAGAAATTGGCAGGAAAATGAAAGTCTTGCTTGTGAAAAAGCATTGGTGGCTGGAATCTTGTTGGGAAAAGGTAATTTTAAATCATCTTTGCTCTGTAGAACAGAAATATTGGCTAGTCCAAGCTTTAATGGCAGAGGATGTATCTGATGTGTGTTTTGAACCCCATGATTTCAAGAAAGAGGTTGGCTTGATTCTGCAAGAGTGAATACAAGAAAGGCTCTAAAATGTTCGGTATTTGCCATTGAGTTGTTGTGTACCTTCCCCTTGTTGAATCATTGGCAGTCAAAAGAAGAATGAACTAATCAACAGAATAAAATTAGGAGATTAGGAAAACAAGAAAAAATAGTTGCAGGTGTCACATTAGGGTTAATACACCTGAAGTGGTCATTCCAGAAATACTGTGAGGAAGCTGCTTCCTGAGTGAGTGTTGGCTGTTAATAGATGTCTGAGGCACTACTCACTACTAACTAACTATTCTTATCTCAATAGATAAGCAAACCAAGGAAACTAAGCCTCTGAGTGTGGTGTGCCTGAAAACTGTCTTTAGGGGCATAGAAGTTTAGTTGGATGGTTGACTCTCAGAACAGATCTGTGGTAGCCACTAGGTTATCAGTAAGATCTCCAGTATAGAAAGATGTGGAGGCTTGAGAGATACTATCATGTCATGATTCAATAAACTTAGTGCTTGAATATAAGATGTGCCTTCAGTGACATTTTGCTTAAATGTTGTGCATCCAAACTTGCATATAAAGAGAATGATTTGATTTATAAGTCTTGACACTGTAATACAGCAGTGCTCTGTCTGTGGGACCAAGGCAAGCAGAGCTGTGTGAGGTGGATAGCTTGATGGCAGTTCATGGGGCACATGTGGGAGAAGTGGCATTGAAATAGGGAGATGGAGGTGAAATGGAGTGGAGCTCTCTTTGGGTGAATCACGTGTGGCTCATTAGAGCACCACTCTAGTTTACTTCACTAATCCTAGGTTCTTACAGTTAAAGGCCCACTTCTCCCCATCGTTCCTACAAATAGGCCTGTATTCCAGAGGGGCAAAGTCCTCATGTGGCTGTGAGGAGTTGCCAACAGCATAAGCTCTTAATCAGAGTTCCAGGAAAATCCATGCTGTCTGGAGCAGGATGACTGTAATGGAAAATGGCTGGTCCCTTGTGCCTGCAATGCACTCTCACCATGGAAGTCTGCTGTAGAGGACCTTCTATGGATTCCTATGGAGGGATACACAATGCCATGGGAGCAGCACTCCACCTTCTTCATTGCACCCCAGAGTGAGAGTTTCTCAGTAAAGTCCCTTCTGCCCATAGTAGGAGATGGTTGAGAAGCTAATCTAAAATTTGTCTGGTAGCTGGGATTTTCCAATGAAAGGCAATGTCATTCATCCTTTAATGGATCAGCTTTTCAATTGCTAACATTTTCCAGATTTCTGAAAAATGATTTTTTTTATATAAAGAGCCCACTTCCAATGAACTACTGGCTGTTACCTGGTCAGTTAACTAATTCAGTTCTAGTTGTAGGGTGGTTTTCTGGAAGCCCATTTAAGCTAAAGAAGTGACACATACACATTGAAGAGGAGAGAATAGTTTTGCTAATATTAGGACTTGTATATACAATTACTTTCTGGGCTAAATTAACTCTTTGTGCTCGTACATTCTAATAGATCTGAAGGACGTTACAAAATTAGACTTGCCAGAAAAAAACAATGAAATGTACAGTTACCTACACTCACTTGTCACTGTCTCTGAGAATGTGTGGGGGAGACTTTCTTGGTCTAAATATCATAACTGCTTATTTGGTAGTGGTAGTATACCTTATGCACAGACATCTTGTACTAGTGACTTCTATTAGAAATTTTTCTTTAAAGGGAACATTTGTGCTCAGGGAAACACCGCTTGTGTAAATTAAAAGTATTTTGTGTTCTTCAGTTTGTACCAGTGTGGCTTATCCTGTCATTTCATTTTTGTTTTAGATTGCAAATACTTCAGATATGTTTCACACCAAGGCCACAAAGCCAAGAAAGCAAAGTTTCGGACAATGAAGAAATTTGTGAAGAAACACAGCTCTTCTCATTTAAGAGCATCTGGTGTTTTGGATTCCTGTATCCACCTTTGATGTTTGAGAGGTCTTTAAGGACCACTTATAAAAACTGCTAAATTATATTCACAACTTTTTTTCCCCCCCTTCTTCCCCCCTTCCCAGGTTCTTGCTACTAAGAACGGTGAAAGTGGATTGTCAGTCAGCTCAGTGCTGGACTCAGCATATTGCTGATTGCAATCTTTGATTTGTATTCTTATTTATAATAAAAGAGAAGTAAATCCATTAGTAAGGGAATCTGTTTTCTTTAATATTTATTCCATATTTGTTTGTGTGAGATTTAATAAGCAGAGCTGACACTTCAGGAACATATATGGAAGTTATTTAGTAATTGTAGACCAGTGTACCTGTTGTTTATTGTTGTTGGGACATATCCTGCTCCCATTTTGACATTGCTTTAAATGGGAGCAAGTAAGGTCATGTTTCAAATCCAGTCAAATAGACCATGATATAAAATAGTTAATATTTGGCTGCAGCTAGAGATTTCAAGTCACTTGTTCCTGTAGGGGAACTTTCCACCCTCTCACTTGTTATGTTGCAAGAAAGGCAGACTGAAAAATACTTAAACAAGTAAGCAAGACATGTTGCTAGTTGACACCATCTAGGGATTATCTTCCGTACTGAGAAATCCATGGAATCAATTACTAGGGGGAAAAAAGTGTGTGGAGTATATGGGCTTAACTAAGTAACTTATGGTTAGGCTTCCACATTTTCGTTTTTTAAATTTTTATAACTTCACCAGCTAATATCTATCTTTAAGCATTTTCTCTATTTTTATTTATTTACATTTTCACAGTTGCAGGAAGTTTTGAGGTGGGGTGTCAGACAATATGAGGCAGGTCAGACAAAGACTATTTAATGACGGTAGACACAGATTTTAAAAGTTGAAGCTTTATTACCATGAAAATACAAATGGTCAAAATATACAAAGTAAGTATCCAAAAAGCAAACTGCAGTAGGTTTTCAAGTAACATTTTTCTTTCTTTGCCCATCTATAAGTTTCTGTGGAAACATCTGTGGAAATATTTTTTCATCCATTTGTGTGTATGACTTTTACAAACATTTACCGATTAAAAATCTGATCCTTCCAAACGAGGGATGTGAACGGGTAACTAGTTACCCAGTAACCATTACTCCCAGTGGCTCCCCTCATGGACAGGCTCCCACCTGCTACCCTGCTCAGCTGCCTTTATATCAGGCTGCTGGCCTTGCCACCAGAGACTATTGAATTATCGTGTACTGCTAAGATTTTAATCAATATCTAACATCCCTAGTCCTGTTCATGAACAAGACTGAACATGAAACCCCCTCCTTCTTAGAATCCAAGTGTTCGTATCAT
This sequence comes from Apalone spinifera, assembly GCA_030068395.1. Lineage (NCBI taxonomy): Eukaryota > Metazoa > Chordata > Testudines > Trionychidae > Apalone > Apalone spinifera. The sequence goes on from CM057847.1 coordinate 41,937,056, forward strand.
GGAGTCACAAATTATGAACTTGGTGAAGGTGTTTTTAACAGATCCATGCATTGCTTGTATTAAAATAAAACTCATGCAATTACCTTTCCCACAGTAGTTATTTAGAGTTGTTCATTTTATATTGTGTGCTTCCTTTTGGAGTCTTGCACATCAGGATGGCTTTGTCTGTCTTTGGCTCAACAGGAACTAATTGGTGAATATGAGCCATTGGAAGACAAAGGAGTTTTCTATAATCCTTTTGGCTAGTAATTGTCTTCTGAAATGAAAAATATTAATTGGGGAAGGTGGAGGCCAGGGTTAAGAGAGAGCCGAGAGAAACCCCGTTAGCCCAATAATTATCAAAGAAAAGAAAAAATAGCATTTGATTTTAGGCCAAACTTAAGAAAAAAGCTTAAATCTTTTTAGAATATAAAAAAAGTTTGTGTAGACCCTGATGTCTGATCAGCTTGGCGATCTTGAAAAATGATCCCTCACTCTCAGAGGCCTTTGGGGAAAGACCTATTCTCACTTACAGACAACCCCCCACCAACCTGAAACGAATTTTCTGGTAACCATGCTACACAACCACATCATAAGCATCCAGGAACCCAGCCCTGCAATCAGCCGTGGTGTCAAGTCTGCCCACATATCTATGCAAGTGAATTCATCACTGGAGCCAACAAAAGCTACCAAATCAGAGGATCATTCAACTGTACATCCAGTAATTTGATCTATTCCAGCAATGCCCTACTGCTATATATATTGGACAAACTGGACAGTCCCTATGAGAGAGAATCAGTGGACATAAATCAGATATACCTACAGGGAACATACAGAGAAACCTGTTGGAGAGCACTTCAATCTACCTATTCACTCTTTAAAAAATCTCCAGGTGGCTGTCTTGTCACAAATCAATTCTACAAGTCAAATACACAGAGAGGTGTTGAAATTACAATTCATCCACAAGTTCAATTCTCACGCTGATGGCCTCAATTGAGATGAGGAATGGCTGGGACATTATCAACCTAGCATTAAATGAAGGTGCAAACAGCTCTTTGTGTAGATTCTTGCATTAGTACCCTTCCTATCTATTGCTATCTTTTGATCCTTATCGGCTTCTTTTTAACTATCCAATCTTCAGGTGCTTATAGATTGCCCGTTCTGCCTTCTTGTTTTTCCCTTTGATATTTTCATACTCTCTGCTTGTTTTCTGCTCCCCTCCCCCTTCCTTTTTTTTCCTTACCCCTTATCCCCTATTTATTTTGGGGCTGCACATCCTAAACTTAAAAGTCCGGTCATCTGAAGAAGTGGGCTGTGCCCACAAAAGCTCATGATACCATCTATATGTTTTGTTAGTCTATAAAGTGCAACCAGACCATTTGTTGTTTTTTAAGTTTATCCTGTACAGACTAACTTGGCTACCCCCTGAAACTTCAGTCATTGATGGACTTATTCTCTGTGAATTTACCTACTTCTTTTTTTTAACCTAGTTACACTTTTGGTATCTAGTGGCAACAAGTTCCACAGGTTGACTGTGATGTGTTAAGTCCTTTTGTTTGTTTTAAACTTGCTGCCTATTAATTTAATTGGGTGACCGCTGGCTCTTATAAAAACAATGTCTAGTCCTGTGGCACCTTAGAGACTAATATAATCATGAGCTTTTGTGGGCAAAACTTCTGTATTATGGGAAAGGATAAATACATTTTTTCCCCACACAATTTATGATTTTATAGACCTCTATCATATCTCACCTTATTCGTCTCTTTTTCCAAGCTGAACAGTCCCCATCTTTTTTATCTTTCCTCATAGGGAAGCTGTTCCATATTCCTAATCTCTGTTGTTGCCCTTCTCTGTACCTTTTATATACGGTGGATTTAGATAGTGTCATTATGATACTTGTCGTCTTATCTGTCCTTTTTCTAACATTCTGTTAGCTTTCTTGACTGCCCCTGCACCTTGAGCAGATGTTTTAAAAGAATTGTCCATGATGTTTCCACGATCTTTCTTGAGTGGGAATGGCTAATTTAGATTCCATTTTGTACGTGCAGTTGGGATTACATTTTCTAATGTGCATTACTTTGTATTTAGCAGCATGGGATTTCATCGGCTGTTTTGTCATCCAGTCACCCAGTTTTGTGAGATCTCCTTGTAACTCATCAGTCAGCTTTGGACTTGGCTGTCTTGAGTAATTTTGTATCATCTACAGACTTTAGCTCCTTCTTGTTTACCCATTTTTCTAGATCATTTGTGAATATTAGCACAGGTCTCCATGCAGATCCTTGGAGGACCTCACTGTCTCTCTTGACTGTGAAAACTGAATATTTATTCCTAGACTTTGTTTCCTATCTTTAAATCAAGTATTGATAAATGAGAAGGCCTTTCCTCTTATCCCAAGAGCACTTGCTTTGCTTGCGAGCCTTTCGTGAGGGACTTGTCAAAGGCTTTTTGAAAGTCCAAGTACAAATTACTTCCATGAATATACATTATGCAAATGAAATCAGAATCCAATCCTTCTGCCTTTGGTAATATCTCTCACCTTTGCAACAACCACCCTTGTATCTGCCTGTTCTCGGGTTTTCTAAGATGTTCAGAATAAATGTTTTTCCTAACAGAAGCATCTCTAATCACTAGCTGCTCTTAACTCAGGTGTTGGAAGGATTGCATTTTACAGGGGGTGAAGGAGAGAGCAGAATTTCTTTTAGAAGAGATCTTGTTGCTTTTGAGTGTTGTAATAGAGAGAGAGCCCGAAGCATGGGCCTGGTGCAAGGCTTGAAGGCCTGAATTAAAATAAGCAAGAGTTACGCTATGAGCAAAAGTTAGGGCTTGTCATAAAGCAGATGCGTTACAGCAGTTTCACTGTCCGATACATGAACTTGGCACTGCTATTGCTAAAATACACTGAATATGTCAACACATTCCAGCAAGCTGTGACAAGAACACATAGCAAGTGATCAGATGGTTTGATAGAAGTGATGAATAATAATGTCTTGCCTGAAACTGAATAAACTTTATATATAGATACTATCATAGGCACAACCCACTGCTTCAGATGAGTGGAGCGAGAGGCAGCACAGAAATCCCAAAATTTAAAGCGGGGGAAAAAAAGGGAAAGGGGGAGGAGGAAAAAAAAGGTGCTGAATAGTGATGTTTTGCCTGAAGCATCAGGTAAGAGTTACGGGGGTGGGAAGCAGATAAGGCAATGCATAAGTTGTGTATCTGAGACTGTGTTTTTCTGAATTCATAAATGATGAGATGCCTAACCTTAACCCTTCATCCATCCTTGGTGGGATGGAAAGTCCTGCCATTCATGGGCATATATGTATTAAGTATACCTGTGGTATGCATAGGGCACTACTAAAATGGCTGTAGGTAAAAAACCTGGCCGAGCATCCATACCACTGAACTGCGTTTGTGGTCATCTTGGGCAGTTTGATCGAGGTTTACCATGTTGGCTGTTTGTACAGAGCTGGTGCCATACACAGAAAAAAACACACATGTAGCCAACAACTGACAAGTGGTGTGAAGGATCTCCATTTCCTGAGAAGAAAATATAGCGATATCTCTTCCTTGCATCATTTTATCTGGTATTTTCTTCTAGAAATAAGAACAGCCCTACTGGGCCAGAACAAAGGTCCATCTAATCCAATATTCTGTCTTCTGAAAATAGCCAATGCCAGGTATCCGAGAGAGAATGAACAGAATATGCAGTCATCAAGTGAACCATCCCCTGTTGCCCATTCCCAGCTTCTGGCAAACAGAGGCTAGTGACATAGTCACTGCCTATCCTGGCTAATAGCCACTAATGGACCTATCCTCCGTGAACTTACCTAGTTCTTTTTTTGAATCCTATTATAGCTGTGGCCTTCCACAATGACCTCTGGCAAGGAGTTCCACAGGTTGATTGTGCATTGTATGAAAAAATACTTCCTTTTGTTTGTTTTAAATCTCCTGCCTGTTAGGTTAATTTGATGACCCCAGTTGTTGTGTTATGAAAAGAAGTAAATAACACTTCCTTAATAACTTTCTCCACACCTGTCATGATTTTGCAGACCTCAATCATATTTCCCCTTAGTCATTATCTTTTTCAAGCTGAAGAGTCCCAGTCTTCTTAATCTCTCCTCGTACAGAAGTCATTCCATACCCCCAATCATTTTTGTTGCTATTTTCTGAACCTTTTCCACTTCCAATGTATGGGTGTGTGGTGTGTGGGTTGGGTTTTTTTTTTTTTTTTTGAGGTGAGGTGACTATATCTGCACAAAGTATTCAAGGTGTTGGGTGTATCATGGGTTTCTACAGAGGCAATATGATGATTTCTGTCATCTTATTGCTCCCTTTCTTTGCTTAATAGCCTTTTGGTGAGGAATCTTGTCAAAGGCTTTCTGAAAATCTAAGTACATTGGATCCCCCTTGTCCACATGCTTGTTGACCCCCTCAAAGAATTCTAGTAGATTGGTGAGGCACAATTGTCCTTTACAAAAAACATTTTGACTCTTCTCCAACAAATGATACTCATCTATGTTTTCTGAGAGGAGAATGTTGAAAATATCCCAAGGGCGGCAGGGTCCAAGAACTCTTCTTTCATAGGGAGGTAGAGAGATCAGTGAGGACTCCCAGCTTGTCACAGTTGTGGGAGAACTTCAGTGGGTCAGGGCAACACAGAACCAAAGGTCTTGACATAGGAAGCTGTGGTGGATTCCCCAAGATCTGTGGCAGTCTGAAACCCTGCCTGTTTTTACGGGGCATAAATTGCCCCAAATGGTCTTTTGGAAAAACATGTCTTGGGGGAACTCTGCAGTTTCCTGTCCCCTGCATGAGTTCTATGTAGATGATGAATTGAGTCCGTGGAGTACAACGACAAGAGACTGTCACTTGGTTGCCAGTTGACTTGAGGGAGTTAACCCCTTTATAAAAGCTAATCTGGACACACTCCAAATATTTGTTCCAGGATGCAGATATTTACCTAAAGAATAGTTTCAATTTGAAATTAAATTATTAATTTTGAAGAAAAATCCAAGCAGCTTAAACTATATATGGAAATCTTCTACAACATGTTAATATTTGAAAAGCCATTTTTCATCAAAATTTTTTATAACAAAAATTTCAACTCTCTGTAGTAACAATACTCTGTCCTCCACCAGCATCTTCTACCCAAGAAGCTCAAAGTGCTTTACCAACTTCAATGGACTCTTTGGCTATGTCTACACTACAGAGAAGATCGAAGCAGTCACAGTCATCTTCCGGGCTTCAACTTAGCAAGTCTACTGAAGACATGCTAATTAGAACTGAGAGGATGCTCCTGTTGATGCTGGTAGTCCTGTTTCTATGAGGAGTAAGGGAAGTCGAAGGGAGAACGTGCTCCCCTTGACTTCCCTCGGTACATCTAGACTACATGGCCCCATCGATGGAGCCATTTAAAATAGTGTACTCGGCATAGTCAAAGAAGTGGGGATTTAAATAATCCCCGCTTCATTAAAATAAAAATGGCTGCCGCGCTGTGCCGGCGATCAGCTGATCTGGCACAGCGTGGCAATCTGCACATGGCGCAGTAGACAAGGGAAGCCTTTGTCGACTGCTCCGGTATGCCTTGTGATCAGCTGATCATCGGCACAGCGCGGCGGCCATTTTTATTTTAATGAAGCAGGGATTATTTAAATCCCCGCTTCTTTGACTATGCCAAGTAAACTATTTTACACGGCTCCGTCGACGGAGCCATGTAATCTAGACGTACCCTCAGTTTAGACAGCAACAAAATTTGAGTTAAAATACTTCGACTTATGCAACTTCAGCTACATACGTTGCATAGCTTATCTTAATTCAAATGTATCCCCAAGTGTAGACCAGGCCTTTGAAAGAGAGGTCTTATTTCTGCTGGTGCCATCTCTTAATAAAAATGGTCCCAGACTGAGATATGGGAACTTTCCTGCTCCCTACTAATGCTTCCCCATATTATGTGATAAACTATAGCAGTGTAGGACTTATCAGAGATTTTTCTTTACTTCAAGAAATAGTGGACTATAATTTGAACAGGAAGTTTGTATGGCATTGGTCTGATGTTGGGAGTGGCCTGTGGTTTGTAGCATAATGGCAGTTGTCAAGTTCTGAATGTCCGTGGATTTGTTAGTGTTATAGACCAGATATGCTGCATGAGTATTATTGTACCAACACCTGATTTGCAGCACATGAGCAAGGAAAGCTTTACAGAGGGTGCTGTGATACAGATGGAGAGGGGTGGAGGTAGCCTCAAGCTGCTTGCCATGTTTGTTCATGCACTGGCATCTGGGCCTAGAAACTTGAGTCATCAGCAGTGAGCATAGCACACACAGAGCGTAGAATGTCTGTGAGAGAGATGAGAACTGGTCTGCTAAGAAGTACAGTCTCAAAAGGCCACAGTTTGGCAGGGTGCACTGGGAGAGAAATATGCAAATATCTAATGGGTCTTTAAAAACAAGTTAGACCAATTAGAGCTCACATATTAGTGCTAAAAGTGTGGTTGTTGCATAGCCTCACCACAAGATAGTTAGTAGTTTGTGTGCCTTAATTTGCTTTTCCTACCTTCACATGCTTGGATTTTATTTTAAGTTTAATCCTAGCTCTGAGTTTGTAGAATACCATGTTTGGTGACAGCATCCCTATGAAGATTTTTATCCTCACATACACTCAATGTTAATTTAAGATGGGATTATCAAGCGAATCTTAAACAGGATGTAGTACCCCCTGCTTCCATCCCTGTAGAATCGGATGCAAGTTTGACCTAGCTCTTGAAAATTAAACAGAGGGTAGATTCTCATTGAAAATGATTCATTCATTTTTCTGCCCTGGTATTTTCACAGCTGTAGCATGCTTTTCATTGTAAATCGGGAGAGCAGATCTTATACACATTCAATGAATGATTTTGGAACCTGTTGAAACTAAGTTATAGGCAGGGAATAGATCTGAGAGTGCTTTGGGGGCATGAGAAATGTGCAGAGGGGAGAGGGAGGCTTTTTGTCATGTGACATGTGAAATACCAAAGAAGCAGCCTGCAGGGTTTCTCCCCAACCCACAAATAGACTTCAGAGGGGAGAGAGAGCCAGTGAGCAAACAAACCTGAGCAAACACTGAGTTCTGCAGCTGGCAATTTGTAAAGCTCCGAGGATGAATGGGCTTTATCTTAAAGATGGCCAGGTTTCTTATACATCTGACCTCAGGAAACCTCCAGTGGAGAAGGTTAATATTTGGCCACGCAGCCACAGGTTTGGAGTTGCCATCTTGTCCCCAGACTTCCTTTTTTGCCTCTTTGTCTCCTTGCTATGTCAAGCAGGCATGCTTTGGGGGCACCCCCAGTGCCTGGACTATGGACCCCCTTTCCAGCCTCCTTTCCACCTGGAGTTCTGCACTGCCTATGAGACCTTCGGCTGCTGTGACCAGGAGAAGGACAACAGCATTGGAGCTAAATACTGGGAGATTATGGATTACATTGATCCCCAGGGCCATAAGCTGTGTGGAGGCTATATCAAGGATATCCTGTGTCAGGTAAGGACGAGAGTTTCAAACTGCATGTTTACACTGTTTTTGCTTTTATTCGTGAGCATGCTCATGTGCTGTAGGCTTTCATTATAAGATGATTTCTCCACATGTCATCTCTTTTACTTTATGAAGCCGTGGGAATGTATTGGATATCCATATGGGAGAGGGAGGACGCTGTGGATAATGTTAATGGATATGGGTTATTGCATAGTTCGTGTTGGGACCAAAGCATGGCCAGGTACCACAGGGATAGATGTCTGATAAATGCATGTAACATCAGTAACAATAGTTAATAATGAATTTCTATTTTTTGATACCTGTAAGTGCTGATGAAATAAAGGGGGAGTGTCCTGCTGTAAAGAGAGGGACAATACTAGCTCTTTGTAGCAAAATGAAGGATTACAAAAACATCAATATTTATTTTTCATTCTGCTCAAAAATACAAGGTGCCTTGTTTGGCAGATTATACAGGAACAGGATTAAATCAAAGCAGAACATGAAGCACAGTATTTTGATTCTCAGGTCCCATGATGGATGTGTTTGGATTGTGCTCCTGCCTAGTACACTGCAAATGCTGTGGTTATTAAAGTAGAACAAACTTTAAACAGCCAGAAGATTCATACAGCTGAAAGATCCCGAAGCTTCAGCTGTGGCATTTTCCCAGTGCTTTCTTCCCACTGCCCATCTGGCTCATGGAAGGAGACACATTCAGTAGTAAAAACTCTTCCCGGGTGCCTGGCTGCCTGATTTGTGGGTAGAAAGGACCTGATTTTTTAACAGCTGTGCTAATCATGCTGGTCATGATTTACTGTATGTCAATACAAAGTAGCCAAAAATCATATTTTTGCTTATTACACCGGTATAAATTCTTCCAGTTAATCCTTCTTAGTCCTCAAATATTATCATCCATGTTTACTAAATACTTCCACTTTTATAGTCCCCCTGGTAAGGGAGTCTGGAGTCACCTTGGAAAAACCAACTTTCAGAAAAACACCATCAACATTTCATCAGTCATTTACAGCCAATAAACCAAGAAAAAATGTAATGTGGCCATGTCAGAACCTAATTAACATTAATGATTAATGATTGAGCAGCCTATGGAGGATTTCTTATGAGTGACAGCTAGAAAATAAGCACACACAATGCATCTTTGTACTTTGATCATAAGTCATATGTATAGCTTAGTATGAATTCATTATAATCATATTTCATTGGATATTATAAAAATATTGGTATATATTTTAAGAAGTAATTGTCTGAGTAACCTGAGATTCCATAATAATGACTTCTATATTAACTCTTTGATGAGAAGTGGTTAGTGACTGTCAGTTTTTAATGGATTGCTTCTGCTCCTATTGATGTCAATGGAGGCTCACTGGGAACAGGCTGGGTTCCTTAGTGAGAGTCAATTGTTAATTGGATTAACAGTCGGAAAGGTTCTACTGCATAATGCTTTTTTCCCTAACATGAAGTCGGCTATAGCTCTTTGATCCAATAAATAATAAATATAGATCATCATTCCACCAAAATCAAGGATATAGTAATGATAGTAAAATGTTGACATGTGATGAGTACTGCACATGATTAAAAAAACCAAAACCCTAAAAAGCTTAGTGTCAGGACACAGCTTTTGTCTTCCTAAGGTGAAGTTCTCACATTGCCATCGCTAAATTCTGCATCTACAGTATGGGTCATATCAGCATAGCTATGGAACCATACCTTTGCCACTGTATCACTTGTAGTGTGGACATGGCCAAAGCCCTTTCAGCCAGGTGTGTGAAAGCCAGTGCATCCTTTCTATGCTAGAAAGAGTGGAGAGCAAACAGGCCTGCATTTGACAGTCTTTCTGGTATAATAGCAAGTTGCTGTTAGTTGATGTTAGGCACTACAAATAGCTTCCTTTTTGCAGATCATAACAACAATTTTTATTGGGTCTACAAAACCCAGGAGCCATGCTACGTATTCCTGAGTTGCCATCTCCTGGCACCTTCTTGATATCTATTTATTGATTTACAGACAGAGAGCACTCTTGTAGTGGTTTAGAAAGCATTTTTCCTTAGCATCTTTGCCTCTGTCACAGCCTAGATTACCTGCATTTCTCTTTCTAATTTTCGCTTAAATGAAAACAAAAGGTCAACTCATCAGCTTGTGTAAAGTGACATGGCTCCATTGACATCAGAGGAGCTCCCCTGATTTACACCCACTGAGAGTCTGGGCTATATTTGCTGATTGATTGATTGAAAATATTGAGGGCTCCAAGATCTTCAGAGGCTGTAAAGGAGTAGCTAGTCTGCAATATGACAGCTGAGGATCTGGTCCATGCAGGCAATGTGAAGCCCTGGTCAAGACTTGCCCTTGATACCCTTAAAAAAGCACTGAAAAAAGGTAGGAGGAGGTTGCTTGATAGCTGGCAACCCCAGGAGGCTAGAAACACACACTAAAATGGCAGTTCCGTCATTCTTTGAGAGGATTAGCTGGCTGGTACAGAGGGAAGGCAAATCAAACCTCGTTCAGACTATCATTGAAAGATGTGATGTTAGCATGTGCTCGCTAATTTAGTAATTGGCATATTTTAAGACTCTGCTATAGATGAGACAGACTGCCTGTAACATGGCACATGCTAGGGGCAAATCTAAAGGCTCAAAAACCAGAAGGTAAATAAAAAGGGCACAATATTTATTTTTTTAATTTCGCCCAAAAAAAACCCTTCAACCTTTAACCCAGTATCATGATTTGGGGGTGTGGGCTGACTTCTGATGTTTGAACATGTGGGGTTAGCAAATATTGTGAATGAGAAGAGAGTGTCTCTGGGCCTGTCTGTTAGTAGTGAATGGAGATTCTTCTTTAGCTCAGGACACAAGGGGAGGGCTTTTGCTTCTTGAACCAGAAGCATTAGAGTTCTGTCCTTACTGTCACCATGAAGATCTACTTGGCATGAGTGAGACAATTACAATGTGCTAATGGGCCCCAGATTTGTCACAAATAATTACATTGTGCTACACTCACAATTACAGTTTGTTATACTTGGTGAGAAATTGATCATTTCTCCTGAAGGGAAAATGACAGACAAGTGACATCTGGACATGGGGATCTTATTTCTTCTTCTCTACTAATCAGTTGAAAATAATCCATTTCCTTTTCTCATCCCCCATCCACTGTCCTTCTCTCCCTCTACAGAGACAAATGACCAGGGATTTCGGTGAGACTGCTTAATCCGAGTGGTTTTACATAGGCCCTAAAGGAATGCCATCACCTCATATTTAGCCAAAACAGTGGTTGCTGTCTGCATTCCTTGCAATACACAATTGGAAATGTAAATAGTTTAGGAAACAGCAGAAGTTAGTGAATAGATGGACAAGAATGTCCTGCTTAGCGGGAATGCTTTGTTTAATACCTTGAACTGCAGAAGACAGAACACCACAATGATAAAGACTATAGGCTGGTGGATATCCATTAAGGTTAGAGGGGCTGAGTGCTTCTAGCTCCAATGAGAAATGCATATCTCCCGCATATGCAAGCACATCTGGATATTCTAGCAGTTCTCAGCCTCCTGAATGCCATGGGCCATCTGCCTCACACAAGTGCAGCAGACAGAGCTCCTGAACTCAATGCAATGACACTAATGCAGAGCCAAGGTGTGAAGTGCATCAGATTCCAGGTACATTGCAGAGTAAGGATATTAAAATGCGATTGTTTGGCTAATCGTATAATCAATATAATTTGTAGCGACTCTACAATTAGTCGATAAGCACCTCTGCAGAGCCTCAGTGGGGGTAGCTCCAGAAGAGCTGACTCAAGCGGGGACTGAGCAGTCCTGGCTTGTGCTGGCTCCGGAACCACCCATGCTGCAGCTCTGCATCTTAAATGCAGTAAGATCAGCATGAGCCGGGACTACTCGATCCCAGCTCATGCTGAGTCCAGCAGCCCTGGCCACCGTGAACAGGGGTTGCTTGGTGGCAACAGCCCCTGTCCACGTGGGGCCCAGCTCCCTGCTGGGACCCCTGCGGACAGGGGCTGCTTCGCAGCAGCATTCCCTAGCCTCCTCCTCCCCCCCGCTGCCTCTGATAGAAGCAGAAGCGGGAGGGGGGGAGGTTGGCCGGACCCTGGAGACAGTGCTGGGGAGAAATGCTTTAGTCCCTGCTCACCCCGCGTTCCCTGTGGCACTTCTGCTTTTGAAATGTATAAGAGCCCCAGAGTGGGAACCAGCATGAACAGGGACTGAAGCAGTCCCTGCTCACGCCATTTCCTGCTGTGCTTCCGCCTCCCCTGTCCCCCACAGAGATGGTGCTGGGGGGAACCCACGTTACCAGTTCCCCTAGCACCGGCTCCTGCTCCCCGCTCTTGCTGCCTCTCTCTGATAGAGACAGCAAAGGGGGGGGGGGGAGGGTGTGAGAGAAGCAACTAGTTGTGTCTACTATCCAATAAGCATTTGCTTATTGGGTTGTCAACTAGTCGCTTAAATCCCTATTGCAGAGACTGCTGAAGAGAGTAGCAGAAGCTCTCTGAAACCAGGTTCAGGGAAGTACTGGTGAGATAAGACAACTCTAAGAATTGCATGGCCTAACCTACAGTACAGGGCTCTGTCCAGTTCTCCCATTTCACCCCAGCAACTTCTCAGCAGTCTGTGACCACTCCTTGGTTCAGGATACTCCCAGTCTGTGTCAAATATTATGAGAATTCAAATGGAAGCAGCTACCCAACCTAACTTTAGGGGTACACATATGTATACACGTGTGCACACTTTCCAAGGCAGAAGAAGATAGGTCAAGAACAATATTCCCTCATATTTTTCCATCCATGTGCAGAATAAATTTTGTTATGTACAGTTAGGCATGTTCGGAGGTGCCTCGTCAGTGGAAACACATGCTGCTGGCTATGGGCGCTCTGCTAATAAGCTGGCTGGTATTTGAATCTCTTCTGGGTGCCGCCCAAGCACTCAGGTTACAGGGAACACTGGTCACGGACAGTGGAGGTTGTAGCAATTCCCGGGGGAAGAAGGCCATCCACTTGAATCCATGTTCACAGGCCGCTCTTGAGTCAAACGGCAAGCATAAAAAACCTGTCAGGCCTGGTGGATGAGGCTTTTCTGCTGAGATGAGACAGTAGTATCCTAGCCCCAGTTTTTATCTTCTGGTAAGCAGAGGAAGGTCTCTATGGTGATGCAATTAGACATCAGGGCCTGATGCTCTGAGATGTGGAAATCCTGATAGAGGCTATTATTTTCAATTAAAATATTGAAACCCTGCAGCATTTGCACAGTTGTCCCTGGAGATTTGGTTTATGATGCATGGAAAATACTAGCTTAATAATTTTTACTTGTGGGCTTGCTGTGTTTTGAACTTATTAAATGACCGCTCAATGAAACTCTGCATATATTTGTGCATGCTGTGGTCATAAAACCAATTAAATAAATAATCTCAGCTTTCCACAGGATTTAACTGATTATGTTTCAGTTTCTACAGAGCTTGTGCCGATAAAAATACAGGTCAGGTATTAATAGAAACACTATTTTCTGAAGGGTCCAACATAGAAACTCTGCTGGGTAAAAAGCTAGTGGCATTTTGCAAGATTGGGTAGGTGTTAAAAATCCCATTATATAGATGAAGAAACTGAGCCACAGAGCTGTGAGCATCCAAATGCTCAAACTTGAGTGCCTATTGTTAGGCACTTACCTTAAATCCTACATTTCTAAACATCTGATTAAGGTGTGGCACGCAAGTGTGAAAATTTCAACCTCAATATTCAGCCAAGATCACACAGAGAGTCAGTGTGAGATGCAGGAACAGAACACAAGAGTTTAAAATCTCAATCTAAGATGCATTTGATCATAATTCAAGGTTATGCATTGACTTCCATGGGACTCTACACATGATTAAAGCTAAGTATGTGCTTAAATGCTTTGTTGAATCAAGACCTGAAATATCTCTGAAAAATGTAGTAGCAATGGTATTCCAAGGTTGTTTAATTGTGGTTATTTATCTTACTGATTATTTGTATGTCACTGACCTATATGCTTGGATGAAGGCTGCCCAGTGCATCAGGAATGTACATATGCAGACAGACATGTAATTAGCTTCCATTTATTTTCATAGGTATGCTCCCCATATGCTGCCCATCTCTATGATGCAGAAAATCCCCAGACACCTCTTAGGAACCTGCCAGGACTTTGCTTTGATTATTGCTCTGAGTTCCATTTCTATTGCCGCTCCGCTATTACACTACTGACTAATGATAAATATATTCAGGAGTGCTGCGAGAAGAACAAGACCCGCTTTTGTAACCTCCTTAACATACAGGACCAAGACTACTGCTACCCCGATGTGCTGAAAAACACAGACCTCAATCGCAATCTGGGGTCAGTGGTGGAGGACCCCAAGGGCTGCCTTCAGCTGTGCTTGACAGAGGTGGCTAATGGGTTGCGGAATCCAGTCCTGATGCTCCATGCCAATGACAACACACACCGCATGTTCGTGGCAGAACAGGTGGGGATCATCTGGGTCTACTTGCCTGATGGAAGCCGACTGGAGGAGCCCTTTTTAGATATTAAGAAAATAGTGCTGGCTACCCCATGGATAGGGGATGAGAGAGGTTTTCTCGGGATGGCTTTTCACCCCAAGCACAAACACAACAGGAAATTTTACATCTATTATTCGTACATGGATAAGAAGAAAGTGGAGAAGATCCGAATCAGTGAATTCAAAGTTTTAGCATCTGATATTAACAAAGCTAATCCACACTCAGAAAGGTAAAGGTTATTCAGAGCCATTCTGAACGTATCATATTCTCATATGACCATATAGGAACCTGCCCAACTGCAACATCTGGATCTGAATGCTGAGCTTATGGTCATTCTCCTGTGCGCAGTCCCACATGGGCGCATTAAGGAGACCGCTAAACAGAGACCAAAAGATGTGAATGCTGGTTCAAAGTCACACAGCAAGCCTAAATCAGAATGGAAAACAGAACGAAATTCTCCTTCTCTAATCATTAGACACAGTCTCCTGTCCCTGCCCTGTGAGATCTAGCAGTACGGTGGCAGCCACAAAGACACCAACATTTCAAATCATGACCCCCTGGAGAGAATGAACTTACACTCTGAAATTGCTTTATAGACAATAATGTTAAATGTAAGGTAATACCTTCAATTATATAGGCTCAATGTTTTTATTGCCCACTACAAAGGTATTTTATTGCAGTGATAACATATGTATCACACACATTACAGAGCTAAAGTTCTTAATGGCACCAGCTTGGTCTCACCTTAAATAAAAGCTAAATTGCTCAGAACAAGAAAATTTTTCCTGGAAAGGCTGATGCTGTCCCTTTCACTCATAGAAAAGGATTGGGTACTAATTTTGTTGCTCATGAGATTCACAGTCATGCTGAAAGCTCCCCAAACTAGCCAGCTATTATATGAACAACAAAACCCCTGCGCCCATTTCTCACAGGGAAGGCAAGAAGCAGTTTTCACCCAGTGTAAATGCTGAAATGCATTGCAAGATTCATGTTTTTGAATAAGCACTGGTATTTTATTTTGGTGCCTATGGTTGATGGTCAGGGGTGCAATGAAGGAAGATCTGAGGGGAGGTCCCCCGCTTTGGCCTCTGACTGGAACTGGAAATTTGGCCCTCCAGCTCTGCAATCCATCTGGTACCCATAAGCTTTAGGCAACCCCAGTTCTGGGGGAGAAGACTGGAGATGGGCTTTTTCTGTGCTTCTTGGGGAAGCAGAGATATAGGAGGAGGAGGAGGAGGGGATTAGTCTGTTACACTTCAGCTTGATAACCTCTCTGGGGGTACAGCTACACTAGCCCCCTAGTTCGAACTAGGGAGGCTAATGAGGGCAACTGAAATCGCTAATGAAGCGAGGGATTTAAATATCCCGCACTTGATTAGCATATTCCCGGCCGTTCGCCATTTTGGAAACTGACTAGCCTGAAGTAACTGCCCGCATCTATATGCAACAGAGAAGCGGGATTCCGAGAATTCGAACTAAGGGGTTTAACTGTTACTCCTCCTGGAATGAAGTTTAACAGTTAATTTGAACTAAGAGGTTTATCTCGGAATCCATTTTACAGATGGGAAAACTAGATACTAGGCACTCGCTAGTATCTTTCTTGGTCGTCAGAGCAGAGAGATCAAGGACTGAATGGACACTGGGAGCTGATGTGTCCTTTCACTTCTATAGATGGATCTTCTGTGTGAAGATGAAAGTACTGTGGGGGAGGGGTTAGCGGGGATGGAATATGCACTGCTGCAGCCATGCTGTTCTGTGGCTAAACAGAGACCTTCAGCCCTTAGGCCTTACAGTCTGGCCCATTTCCCTGGGCACTAGAAGACCCCTGACTGTGTCATCATCAAGTGCTAGAAAATGCACCCAACAAAATTAGGTTTTAAAAATCCTATTTTGATTACAGATAGATACGTGTTGATAGGGATGTGAATGTTTAACCCCTTAACTGGTGGGGCTGGAGCAGTTCCCTGCCTGCTGCGAGCAAGGAGCTACTTCAGCCCCATGGGGGACCCGCCATGGACAGAGGCTGCTCTGGCTGGGCTGCAGCAGCCCCTGCCTTTGGAGTGCCTGACCCCACCACAGGTCAGGGCTGCTCCAGCTCAGCCAGTGCAGCCCCTGCCTGCAGCAGAGGGCTGCTCCAGCCTAGTGGTAGGTGGGGGCTGGAGCGACCTCCCCACCTGCCCTCTCCTTTAATCAGTTAACTGGTTAAACAATATGTTTAACAGGTTAAGCAATTAACTGGGATTTTACATCCCTAGTGTTGAATACACTTAAGTGTTAATTTTAGCTGAAAAGTGTCTCTTTGGCAGGTCAAACTTTCTAGGAGCTCTGCCTTACAGTAAGGGACAAAGATTCACTGAGCTCTTTGATGTTACCATTTGCTGAAAGGGCAGTGTGAAATCAATGGGAACTATGAGTGCCCACCTGCTGGTTATGCATGTATCATTGTCAGATTGCCATGTGCCTTGCAGACTTGGGATATGTCTCTACCTTTTGGGTTGCCAGATGGTCATTACATCTTATTTAGAAAATACTGGACGTTTATATTTTCTCAATTTGTTTCCTGAACAGAAAGCTCAAATACTGGACTGTCTAGTTCAAAACCAGACACCTGGCAACCCTATCTACCTTTTGAGCTGGGAGGTATAAATCCCAGCTCATATAGATGTACCTGCATTAGCTCTGCTCGAGCTGACACCTAAAAATAGCAATGTGTCCCCAGCAATGGGGGTGACAGCTTGGGTTAGCCACTTATGTAGGAGGTCAGATAGGATTGTACTCAAGATGGCTAGTCCGAGAGGCCACCTATGCTGAATGGACTTTTAGACACTAGCTTGAGCAGAGGGAGCACAGATATCCCTGTGCAAACTGGGAATCGCACCTCTCTCAGTTCAAATGTAAACATACTCATAAATGGAGGGATGAGATTAGCAAAGAACATGAAAGGTCCTTGCTTAGTCTGGAACAGTGAGATAGCTTGGAAGGACATGTCATGCAGATAAGAGGTTTCACTTATTGTGTAGACTAAATAGTAACACATTTCTCTAACTCAGCAAGACCCTGAATCTTGTCCAGTGGCTGCATCTGTGGTTATTTCTCTTTCCTTTCCTTTTTAGGAGTCTTTTGGAGCTTGAAGAACCAGCTGCAAATCATAATGGGGGACAGCTACTCTTTGGCCTGGATGGCTATATGTATCTGTTCACCGGGGATGGAGGGAAAGCTGGGGACCCTTTTGGAAAATTTGGGAACGCTCAGAACAAGTAAGCTAGAGGACAGGTTGATATATCGCTTATGAGTGCAAAGCATTGGCTAAGTGCATGACAAAACAGAATTTAGACTTTTAGCAAACAAAGGAATGAACTGATGCAAAAAAAAAATGCTGCTTTACTACTTGGTGCAAACCAGGATTACCCTCAATTTACAGGACATCAGGCAGTGTCCTCCGTATACTTTTAGGATGAGATTTACGAAGCCTGAAAATTCAATAGCCTAGAAGATTCAGATGTCCAAATCCTTTTGGGAATTGGCATCCAAATTCCCTAAGTGGCTTTTAAGACTTTAAACTTAATATCTTGGAAGAATTGCACACTGATACTGGCTACAAGGCAAATGAGCAATTTTACATGACAGCTAAAAATCTGTACATTGATATTTCCTATTCAACGATTGCAGACTGCCCCTTGTTTTCCATGCCAAACTGCATGAGCAAGTCATTTACATTGAATATCTATACTGGTCCAGCCCTTCTGTCCTTACAAGGGACACTTTATGATTCCAGTTCTGATGTAAGCTATTTTTGCAGTTCCATATACATATATAAATAACACATTGCTTTTGCCAAAAACTTGAAAGTGAAATTAGTACTCATGGTACAATGGATATTTTCTGAAAACAAAGTCTTCTGCACACACCTAGAACCAGTACAACCAAGGGAGCGGGAGTGCAGATTTCCCCCACACTGTCCCACCTGACCTCTAAGGACTGGTTTTGTTACCACAGTCCACCCATTCCTTTGCTCCTCTGCTGAGACAAGGGTGCCAAATGGCTATTGTACTGTGCCACGTGGAACTTCATGGGGAAAGCAGAGAGCAAGCGAGAGCAGAGACCGTCTTCCAGAAAAACCACAAATTATGTGTGAGCTAAAGGAGAAACTTGTATGCAGCGGAGGGAATGATTGCTCACAGCCAAGCAGATCTGATTCCCGTCAGGAGAGGGCATTTCCCCCAACCATCTAGATATTTTGTTAGTCTCTAAGGTGCTGCACTTTTCACTTTTTTTAAAAAAAAATTTTCAGTTAGAGTGCATCTACACTGCACCATAAACTCAATTTGTGCTATGCAAATTGCGTAACTTATTTCGAGTCTATTTTGAAATAGGCTACTTCGAAATTTGGCACTGTATACACAGCACCAAATTTCGAAATAAAGTGCTATTTTGAGCCATCCCTTACTCGTGGTACAATGAGGTTTACAGGGATGACGAAATAGTGCATCTGCTATATTTTGGAATAGTGGACACATTCAAAAGACGCGGGGTAGCTGTTTTGGGATACCTCTGGTATCCCCAAATAACTTTGATGTGTAGACATATCCTTATAGACCAATATGGCTACTCCTCTGAAACTTCCCCCAACCAGTTCATTTATTCAAACTGGTTGACATTTAAAATTTTTTTTAAATATCTTTGATGAAAAAGGACACATTTTCATGAAAATTTTCACAAAATAATGTTCCTATTTTCCCACCAACTCTGATATTAACATTTATGAGCTTTGATTTACCTGGCAGTCTCATTAACCTGTTGCTTTTGCCTTGCTTTACTTTCAGGAGTACTTTACTAGGAAAAGTGTTACGGATAGATGTGAATGGAAAAAGCCCAGATGGAAAGCCATATCGCATCCCACCAGATAACCCCTTTGTCTCTGACCCCAAGGCTCTCCCTGAAATCTATGCCTATGGGGTCAGGAATATGTGGCGCTGTGCTGTTGACAGAGGGGACCCGGTTACTCACAAGGGACGAGGGAGAATATTCTGTGGTGATGTTGGACAGAACAGGTTTGAAGAAGTTGACATCATTGTTAAAGGAGGGAACTATGGCTGGAGAGCTAAGGAGGGATTTGAATGTTATGACATAAAGCTTTGCCACAATTCCTCCTTAGGTAAGCCAGAAACTTCTTGTGTGAGCTTTGCTTGAGACAGCACATGCCATGGAATACATACTTAGTTAATGACTATACTGCTGCTTTTCCAATGAACCTCTGTAATCTGAAGTCATGTACCGGAGGGGGGGAATATGTCCCTGTCCATGGTGGCTGGTGGCCCAGCTGGGTGCAGAGACGGGCTGGAGTGAAGGAGGTCTGACCAGAAGAGAGGGTGCAGGAGATTTCCAATCCAAATACAAAAACATCCTGGCACTTCAAGAATTTCTTTTTGTGTACCACATTACACACATGGGGAAGGGCCAATGCAGTCAACAGACAACTTTCTGTGGAATTCAGTGGGCACTGTATTGGGGCCTAAGTGCATTATGGGAATATTTGCTTTTCTCTGAAACATCAGGTAGTGGCCATAGTAGTAGGCAGGATACCAGGCTTGGTGACATGATCTTATAGCAAATCCTATGTGGGAGGCAGTGTGGCCTATTGGATAGAGCACCAGAATGGGCCTCAGAAGAGTCTATTCCTGGCTCTACTCCTTGATGACTTTGTCTCTAAGTCATTTCACCTTTCTGTGCCTCAGTTTTCCCAGCTGTAAAATGTGGCTAATGATCCTGATCTTCTTTGATATCACTCTGATATCGACCAATGAAAAGCACAATATAAGAACTGGGTATAATTATGTTCCTTAAGGATTTTGTTGACAAACACCATTTTTAAAATAATAAAAGGTAAATGATTCTGAGAACTAAGCTTGGCATATGAGTATATATATGTGGTATCAATCTACCCAATATATCTGTTGTAGTGATTGCTATATGATGCTATTAATGCAGAATACACCAGTAGTTTTTAACAAGGTTCAGCACTGTGGCCTAAGAACCAGAAATTTTACCATGTGTCTGTGTTAGGCTTGGCTGCTAAGCTTCTGATTTTAACTCATAACATTTTTCTGTCTGTGCTGTTCAGAAGAAAACCTCAGTCATATTGAAAAAGTGTGGAGAGGTCTAAAAGTTTTCAGGAGCAGAATGTTAGTTCCCCTATCCTCACCAAAAAGTAAAAGGGCTGGAATCACCTTTCATGGTGCCAGGCAGAAAGGTGACAGTAATTTAAGTTTCTGGTAATATTTGGCATCCACTAGAATGATTTTCAGTTGCTGCCCATGATTAGCATTTACTGCATTGGGAGCAACTGCAGTGTATCAATCTGTTAAACTGAACTGCAACTTCCTGCTTCCATATGTTGTCTTTTCAGTAGAAAACAACAGAATGTTAATGTTAATCATTGTTACATTGCTTGATACACTTGGCCACATGTTACATTTCAAGAACTCTCACTGCAGCTTTTACTTGCTAGATCCAGTATGATAGCACGATTGAGCCAGTGAACTTCATTAAGCCACCTAGGAAGCTCCTTTAAAGCCTCAGGACCAAATTTTGTTGGTGTACATGAATGAAACCCCATTGAAATGAACCAAGCAACTCCCACGTGCACTAGCCCTTTTGAATACATCAGTATTGTTGGCCAATTGCTCTTTGATAAGCGAGTCAGTGAAAGGTGTTCTGTTTTGTGTTTAACAGATGACATTCTTCCAATATTTGCCTATGGCCACACTGTGGGGAAGTCAGTCACTGGAGGATACGTGTACAGAGGCTGTGAATCCCCGAACCTGAATGGCCTCTACATTTTTGGTGATTTCATGAGTGGGTGAGGACATTTTCCATTCTTTTCCATCCAGCTGTCCTTATATTTGTATGGCTCCCATGAATGCAGTGTCTGCATATCTGAGCATTTTGAAATGCCCTGGCCCACAGCCAGTGAAAGTCCCAAACATTCAGCATATTTAGAATGGTTTGATTGGATCCATTACAATGGTTTGATTTGATCCATTACAGAGACAGCACCGGTAAGGTTGTGATCTGGATCTGAACTTCACCCAACTTACAATTTCAAGAGTGGGATTTTTATTCAGGCTCATCTTATACAAAAGAAAATTAAACTCAGTTTAAGGATAAGGGTTCCAACTAGCCTTTTACTTCCAGTGATGCATGATTTTTGTAGGAATTAACCGAGAATGAAAATTTGGAATCATGCAACATAAGATTTTATTTTTCATCTAGTCGCCTTATGGCTTTGCAGGAAGATGAGAGGAGAAATAAATGGAAGAAGCAAGATATTTGCATTGGTAGCACTAAAGTCTGTGCTTTCCCTGGGCTGATCAGCTCTTATAACAAATATATCATCTCCTTTGCTGAAGATGAGGCAGGTAATGCATCTCCTTAATTGTGTTTGTATAGGAATTTGGGTTCTGTGTTTCAGGGGTTTGGCTGCCCTTGGGAAATGTTACTGAAGATTGACCAACTGCATAGTGGTGATGAAATACCTCCGCATTGCAGTGTGGTTGGCAAATGGTTCAGACAGTTCAGAAATCTGCCTAGCCATGAGATTTGTGAGGTTTTTTTCACCTACCCCAGACACACATGATGTACAACTCAAGATGAGCTCATTATCGAGCTCATGGCTCTCTTGAAATCTGAATTTGGATTGTAACTCACTCAAAGTTGGGTGGGGGGTTGGATTCATGTTTTGATTCAGGTCCATCCATATTGTTTGTTTATTCACTTTTTTAAATTTAAAAATGTAAAAGTATGGGTCACTGCAATGGGATCATATTCATTCCAGTTCTTGCAGCCAGCCTAATCTCTTGGGTAGCAGAGTCTGGAAGAAGAGGAAGTCCTTTAAAAATATCTTATGGCTCAGTAGAATATGGATTGCATCCTTTTCTTGTAATGGAAAAGATCCTGGATGATCTCAGACTCCGGCATAGTATTTTCTTACACATTTGGCTATAGTTTCTAGAATATGAAAAATAAGGCAAGAGATAGACACCTGGGGAATGTAGAAATGTTATTTTATTGTGAAAACTAACTTGGTAGGGATGGATGTTGAATTCTGGTATCAACTCTTCCTCTAAAAATTGTATCAGTGCTGTAATGTAATTTGAACTACACTAATGGTTTCTTCTAGTATTTGCTCAAACTATCATAACCTCCCTGCATAGTATACTAATGGCTAATGAAAAGATATGAATTCTAGAGATATCAGTCAATTTATCAAAATATGAGCCTGAACATCCCAGTAACAAAGAGACGTTTGTCCTAATAATTAGCCATTTTAGAGACTGATTTGTTGGTAGTTATAAGTAATTTAAATATTTTGTTTTTGGATGTGTGTTTCTTTTATTTATAATTGCTAGCTGTTTTACTGGACGAAAACAAACCTTATAGAAAGTACACTTATTATACATACCAAATAAAATTATCTTTTGGAGTGTCCTCTACAAGGACACACAATGGCCATGAAGCTACATTGGGATTGACACAGGAGTGCTTTGCTTGCATGTAGCCTAGCTGAAGTCAGTGGGTCTATGTGGGGCTGTTGCAGCCTGCCTACATGGTGAGATCGTTGCCTAAGGTGTGATTCTGAATGAAACAAATATGGTTGTGTCTTCCTTTCTGAGAATATGACATAACGGAGTGGCAGGGAGTGGGGGTGTGGAATAGTAGTGCACCAAATCTGCAGTTTGTCTATGTCTTTGCATCTGAAATGACTTAAGTTCTTTTTGTCTCTATTTATTTAGGGGAACTTTATTTTATGGCTACTTCTTATCCCAGTGCCTATGCACCACATGGCTCTATCTACAAATTTGTTGATCCTGCAAGGTTAGCATTAAGATCTGGTTTTCCTTTGCACGCTGCTTTATAACAACACAAATTATCTAGTTGACTTAACAGATGTGGAATATGTATGTGGAATCTACCCATCTATGTTTTGATCCCAGTTACTTTATTGTAAATCTCGAGCAACTCCACTAGCTTGAGTGAAGTTAGTTCTAGAATTACACTCAGGCCCAGAATCAGTTAAAAGTTTGGAGACAATAAAGTTAAAAAGTATTCACCTTTTTATAAGTCAAAGATACAACACAGACCTGTTTTAATAGTACAAAGTAATAATCAGTACCCTTAGGGTTCATGACTGAGACGGTCTTTTTCTGTCCATACGTCAGCCCAAGGACCTTGTAAAATAGACATTAATTTTTTAATGGCAAAAAGATCTTTCACCAAAACTTTTCTTTCTTACTCAACATAACTTTAGCCTAGCTGGCATGTACTTCTTATCACAATCCAAAGGTGAGGAATGTAAAGGTTAGGGTAAGTATTAAACATGACAGAAGGAGATTAGAAGAGGATTGGTAATGGGTTACAGTGCTTTTACCTCTAGGCCACTACTTCAGTTCCAGCCAGCATAAGGCTGTTATGTCTTAAGTTGTTACTATATCACTAGTGGCTTAAGAAAAATTAATTAGTGTTCTCCAAGAAATTCCTCAGAGACCTTGTTTTTGTTCACAGTTAATGCAGATTGGCCACTTGTTTTCTGTCATCCTCAGCAAACAGGCCTAGAAGCGAATGAGCCATTCCGACAGAAATGCCCTTTCACCGTACATGGTGATTGTTCCAGAATATCACTGAGGCACATTTGTGTGGGGAGCTATTCGGTCAGAATGGGCCATTTAGATTGTCTAATCCAGGGGTTCTCAAACTTATTTTGCTGGGCTGACCTATGAAAATATTTCAGGCTGTGATGATCCTCTCCAAAAAAAGTGATGTCTCATGCCTCATACCACCCTTACTTCTATCCTTGTGTTGGTGGTGGCACTGTCTTCAGAGCCATGACCCCCCAACAATAGCCTGGTGACCACTTTTGGGTTGGGACTCCCAGTTAGGTAGAAAACAAATCTAGTCGACCCCCTGCCTTGTACAGGCCATTACATTTCATCCAAGCACCACTATGTTGAGCCCAACGACTTCTGTTAAACTAAAGCATGTTATTTGTGAGGAGACTGAGCTGTGGTATGCCACAGGCAGAGAACAGGAAAGACCCAGATGATGCTGAAGCCCCAGTGCAATTGCAGGAGACTGATGAGGTAAAATGTGTCCAGATTATCCCTGCAGGAAAATCATGTCCCATACTGCAGAGAAAGGCAGAAAAAAAATCCAATTAAACTAGTTTAAATTGAAAACAGATTAAAAATGTTTTGTAGACACAAGTCTCTAAGTCTCCCATGAATGCCAGTGTGATGAGCTGAGGTTAATAGGGTTTAGCAGGGTCAGCTGTGAATCAGTTCTCCAGAGTGAGTCTATTAGGCTACATTTTAGGAGGCTGTTGAAAAGCAATGATATGCTGGCACTTTCCTAAATTGTTGTCATCTATGACTTGGCAAATGTATTGTAGGGAGGTCTTTGCACACAAGGGTCTGATGCATTTGTAACTGAGGTTCTCCTGTATAAATGGAGAAACCCAGCTTTACATTTTCTAAGATGCCTGAGGAGGGTGGTCAGATGTCTGCATGTGAGCATGGAGGCAGCTTACTAATGGACAACATTATTATATAGGAGGCTTTGATGCTTGCCCTACATTTTTTTTTCCTGAAATGAACCAGTTTTCTTAGCTGAGTTTCAGAAGCGTCTTCCTTTACTCCATCACCTGCCTTCTAGAGCATGACTGTGTTTTTAATCTTTCCTTTGGTCCTTTTGGAGATTTTTTTTCTGCACCTTAGCTGGGTTCCCTGCAAAATAGGCCTCGTTGCTTGTCTTTGCTTGTCTGTTTGATGAAGCATCAGACTTTAGTAAGAACCTGATCTTCAGGAGCACTCAGTATCCACAATTCCAATGGAAACTGAGGCTGCTCATCACCTCAGAAAATCAGGGTGTTAGGTCTTCAGACACTCAAGCACCTCAAAGGAGAGGGGTAGTGTGTGAGTTGGGTAGCAGTCTAGCTCTCCCAGTTGTCACAATTACAGCTCTTCTATCCTGATTTGTCTTTCCTTGCAATTTAACAAAGTTTTCTGTTTTATTCTACTTTTCTCTTTGAAGGTGGCCAGATGTGAGGTGTTTGGCACTTTGGCAATATTATAAACTATAGAGTGAGGTAGCTAGCAGAGAACAGAGAATTTCATGTGGCACTTTTTATAATGGTATCAGCAAAATATTATTCCACAATAATAAAACATGGACATTTTTTCAGTGAGAAAAAGCACACTTTTTTGTGAAAAGGAGTTCCTAATTTTTTACCCTAATTGCAAACTGTTTGGTTTCGCCTGAGGGTACATGACCTAACAGGAAGGATTGATATGTAATCTCTATCTCTGGAAAAAGTAAATTTCCTGATCATTTCCATGTGCTTTTTAAATTTTAAAATCTCTTTTTAAGGAGAGCGCCACCAGGGAAGTGTAAACACAAGCCTATTTCTTTGAAAACAAAGAGTAAACGTATCCCATTTGCTCCGCTGGCAAGTAAGTCCTTCGATTTTCCTTTTATTATTTGGCACACTGTATACAATCTGAAAGAGATGTCTGGTTGAAATGTGTAGCATGTTACAACTCATGTTTCTGTTGCAAGTTAAATATACTGCTTTTAATTAATCTCCTCAGATGAGTTTGGAAGTGATTAAAGTTAGTTTTTTAGTGTTCACAACTGCAACAGAGTGAGCAGAAAACACGAAAGAACAAGGTATGGTTAAGGCTCTAGACTGGGACTTTCAGGGGACCTGGGTGCAATTTTGGGCTCTGCTACTGGTTCCCAAGTAACCATGGGAAAGTCTCTGTGGGCTAGATTCACAAAGATATTTAGGTGCCTGACGCCCAGACTTAGGAACCTATATCCAGTTTGTTGGCATTGTTGTGTTTCATAAGACTCCTGCTTGACTACTGCCAAACCCTGTGGCTACGTCTAGATTGGCAAGATTTTGCGCAAATACTTTTAACGGAAAAGTTTTTCTGTTAAAAGTATTTGCGCAATAGAGCGTCTATACTGGCATGTGCCTTTGCGCAAAAGCATCCGTGCCCAATGTAGACGCTTTCTTGTGCAAGAAAGCTCCAATGGCCATTTTAGCCATCGGTCTTTCTTGCACAAGAAATAAACGTGCCTGTCTACACTGGCCCCCTTGCGCAAGAGGGCTTATCCCTGAGCGGGAGCGTCGAAATATTTGTGCAAGAACCACTGATTTTGTACATTACAAAGTCAGTGTTCTTGCGCAAATACAAGTGTCCAGTGTAGACAGGCGGCAAGATTTTGTGCAAAAGCAGCTGCTTTTGTGCAAAATCATGCCATTCTAGACACAGCCACTAGGTCTCTAAAATCACTTAGTGGCTAAATTTTTGCTGTAAAATTTCCCTTGCTGCCTAAGTTCTGCCTCTGAGTATGCACACTACTGCCTCCCACTAGGCATCCAAATACCTACCTCTCATGTAGGCCCCATGAGTGATTCATGAGCCAGGAGGACACAGGCACTCCTCTACCTATATTGCTTGAGGCACCTAATCTGGCAGGCATGCTCATGGGTCACTTATAGGGTTGTCAGATGTTTAACCAAAAATACGGTCGCCCCCTCCCCCCGCAAAAAACAAAACAAAACCCAGGAAAAAAATTCTGTTGGGGGGGGGGGGGGGAAGGGGGAGACCAAAGTTGTTGAGCAAAAAAATAAGAAAATAAAATAAAATAAAATAAAATAAAAAATCAGCATGGCCCCTTTAAGAAGAAACTTTTTTGCCGGAGGCCATTTTGTTTTTCTGTTTCAGCCACAAGACAGGCTTCTGCAGAACCAGGTAAGCAGGGGGGTGGGAGGTATCTGGAGAGGGGCTAGGCCTGGTTGCTGAGTGTGTCCTAAGGTTGCCAGGTGTCCGGTAATTTCGCCTCTTGGCAGGGAAAAAAAAAATCAGAAAATACCAGACATTTTAGGTATCCAGTACTTTCTGAATGTTTTTACCGGACAGGAGGCAAAAATACTGGACTGTCGGGGTCAATACCGGACACCTGGCAACCCTATTCACTTAACTCCACACCAGACACCCAGGAAGAGGTAGAGGTCCACTCTCCTTCCCTCCTAATTTTTAGCATACTGGTTAGTGCACTGACCTTTAATGAGTGAAATGCCTAGTTCACTTTTCATGTATGTGGCCTAACCACTGGGCTCTGGGACTAGGGATATTAAATATCAGTTAATTGAATAGTTGGTTAAACTCATAAATTCTTATTGGTTAATTGACTATTCTATAGTCCCCGGGCAGCCCCTGTCTGGGGGGAGGGGTCTGAGCTCCTGGATCCAGTGTGAGCCTGAACCGGGCTGATTTGCCTGCCCGCCTGGCTCCTAATACACTTTAAATGCAGAGCCACAGCGGGAGTAGGTCCAGGACCCAGAGCAAGCCAGGACTGGGCCGGGCTGCTGGCCGGCCAGCCTGCTAAAAAATGTACTGGCAAGGGGTGGGGGAAAATGTGTCTAGTCTATAGCATTAACCTATACACTTTTGCTTATCGGTTAATCAACTACACCAGTGGTCTCCAACCTTTTTACACAAAGTTCACTTTTTAAATCTCAGAGCAGGTGAAGATCTACCACCCCGCCCTTTCCTTGAAGCCCCGCCCTCTCTATTCTCCTC
>CM057847.1:41968466-41984078 GCA_030068395.1 Apalone spinifera
GCCCCTGGGCACCATGCTAGGGAGGCGCCAATTTAATCCCATTCTGCTCCCCCCGTCATCCCTTCAGCTCATGTGCTCCTACTCTGCCTGCCACCGGCAGCTGGAGTCTCCTCCCTGCCTCTCTGCTCTGAGCCTGACCCTGTTCCAAGCCTGACCCTCCTCCATCTCCACTGGAGGGATAGTGCATGGGGAGCCTGGCCCCAAACTGTAGGGGGTGGGGGAAGATGCAGTACAAGTTCCCCTCAGCTGTGTACCAGGTTCCGGGCCGTGCCACATGGCGGCGGGGAAGGGAGGGGGGAGGTGCAAATTTTTCCTTTGCCCCCCGGCGCATAACACCCTTGCTATGCCTCTGCTTAAATGTGGGGAGGAAACTTTTGCAATAAATAGACTAATTGATAGTAACTGAATAAAAATTACTACTAATGCAAAACTGACAACAAATTGAAACAACATCCCCAGCTGCATCTAGACTGGCAAAAGCAAAAACTTGCCAGCTGTCTACACTGGCCGCTTGAATTTGCGCAAGAGCACTGACTTTGTAATGTACAAAATCAGTGCTTCTTGAGCAAATACAATGACGCTCCCATTCGGGCAAAAGCCCTCTTGTGCAAAGAGGTCCAGTGTAGACAACCCAGAACCATTTTGTGCAAAAAAGCCTCGATGACTAAAATGGCGATCGGGGCTTTCTTGCGCAAAACCACCTCTAGATTGGCATGAATGCTTTTGCGCAAATGCGCTTTTTGTGCAAAAGCATCCATGCCAATCTAGACGCTCTTTTCTGCAAATACTTTTAACGGAAAAACTTTTCCGTTAAAAGCATTTGCGGAAAATCATGCCAGTCTAGATGCAGACCTCCTGTTTAGACTCCTTATATCTTTGTAAAGTGGATTAAATTACACACAGAGCTCTTCATTAAGACAGGTGTGTTCAAAATCTTGATTGCTGTCCTGCTGCAACTTCTGGCCAATGGAAACCAATGAATATATAGGATGGCTGCAAGTATATATAATTAAGGCTAGAATTTTTGTACAGACATCATGGAATCTGTGACTTTCAGTGACCTCTGTGAATTCAGTTCCAGTAGCTGGAAGCTGCAAGGGCCCACCACAAGCCTCCTGGAGCTCTGATGAGCTGGTGAGTGGTAATCTGGAACTCAAACCTGGCAGAGGGGACTCTCATAACTCAGAGTTGTCCCCCATAGCCATGCCCACCGATGTGTGTGTGTGTGTGTGTGCTGGTGATGGGGGAGAGGATCTGCTCTGATGCCCAGAGATTCAAAGGGGTCTGGAGCTCTCAGTTGCCATCACTGCTACTGCAGTAGCAGCAGCTGTAGCCAGAGCCCCATGCCACTTTGAATTGCTGCTGGAGCATGCTCCCTGTGGAGCTGAGTTGGGGGTACACCACAGTTTGGGTGGTGCTAAGGGCTGACTCCCCTCAGCCCTGCCCCTTCTGCCTGAGGTGCTGCCTCTCCCCTGCTCTTTGCCCCAAGGCCCACAGTGGCTATTGGCCTGGCTACCTGTAGCTGACCAGCCTCTGCAGGCGTTGTGGGGACTTCATAGCTGAGCTCCCCATTTTGTCCTGGATATCTTTAATGAAAGTCAGAGACTGGTCACAGGCTTCTATGAATTTTTCTTTATTGCTCATAATCTGCCTGTGACTTTTACTAAAAATATCAATGCCAAAATCTTAATCTTCCTCTCCTATGTTTCCCTGTATTCTATGATATACCATGATGTGGGACACAATTATGTTATGGGGGGAGAGTTATAATGCTAGTGCAAAATCATTCAGAGGGAGATAATCTGTATACGTTGCACTTCCCTAAACCAGGACTCTTTGGTCCATCAATATCTGTCCTTGGATCAGAGAGCCCTGGGGCGGGACCAGTGGCAGCGGGCAGCATTTGGCAGCCTGAGCTGGAGGCCGGCCACCTGCAGGCCTGGGTGGTAGGTAGTCTGCGGGGCCGGCGTCCAGCAGCCCCGACTGAGGCTGGGAACCCGTAGTAATAGAATCGTGGGCCACAGCAGCCCTTGCTGTATCTGGCAGCCCAAGGCCAGGAACCCACAGCAGCTCTGGTCATGTCTAATAGCCTGCTGCATCAGGGCTGGGAGTGCGCAATCACCTGCAACAGCGGGGCTGGGAGCCCATAGCAACCCTGGCTGGGGCTGGCCACCCAGCTGGGCCAGAGGCAGGGGAGCCAGCTGTGCCAGAAGCGGAGCCGGCAGCGAGGTGAGTTGGCAGGCTGGAGGGCTGATGGCAGAGGACCTTCCCTCCTGGTATGGCAAATTCCCTCGTTTGGGACTGGTAAGGTCCCCAGGGTGCCAGACCAGGAGGTCCAACCTGTATTATTTTTGCATTTTGTCTTTTCAACTTCCTAAACCTCCCCTGTGTACAGATGAGATTTGGCTGGTCTGATAGCTAGAACTGAATGGTTTGTAGAAGTTTTGGTAGGGAAGGGTCTTCAAGAACTTAGCATGCTTTGAATTTTACTTTATATTTTGAAAATGAAGTCGCCAAAATCCATTAGCTTCAGGTTTGAAATCATGAGCAGCCAGCAGTTTTCTTAACAAACACATACCTCAGCTAGGCAGTCTTTAAACTTCCTTCCTGAGTAGGGTGACCATCTGTCCTGTTTTTACTGAGACAGTCCCTTATTTAAGACCTCCTCCCAGCATCCTGACTTTTTTTTTTTAAATGGGCACATTGTCCTGTATTTCCCCTGCGGGGGGGGGGGGGGGGGGGGAGAGGTGGGGCTACAGCTGCTGAAGCCCCAGTCACCAGTGGCTTCCCTCCCCCCCCCTTGCATGCTGTGGAGCTGAACTTCATCCCTGCAGTGGGTCAGGGTGGGAGGAGAGCCACTGGCACTCGGAGCTTCAGCCAATGGAGTCCTGAGTATTGGTGGTCCCCTCCTGCACTGCAGAGCTGGAGCGCTGAGCATCGGCAGCTCCCCCCACACTGAGGGGTAAGCCCCCCGCTTGGTGTCCCATATTCATCATAGGGAAATATGGAATATGATTACCCTATTCCTGAGGGGCTGTTTGGTGCTCTGCTCAGGTTGCTGTACTTGGTCTGTATGGCTTTGGGGATGTATGTAAACTCTCCCCAGCTCAAGGTCACCTTTGAATCCGATATTTGTAAGTGCAGCCTATTTCTGGTTAATTTAACAATACACATTCTTGGCTATAAATCTGAAGCACCAAGAGTTCCATATCTGTTTTTCAGGTTAGTGAAGCGTGAATTATATCCATTGTAAATCTCCCAGTCAGCCCTAAACCAAGGAGACATGAGCATATTTTGTCCATTATATAATCCACTCTACTTTTCATAGCTGAAATGTGTTTAAAAACGATGTATTATTTTTTTCCCACCAACTTCAATCTTTGAATAATGGGGTACAAAGAAACAATGTAATACACTTAGTGATATTTACACCCTTTAATTTAAACAAATTGACCAATGAACCTTGCTATACCTCTCATGATTTCTCAGGCTTTGATGTTACTTAGCCAAAAGGATGGGCTTGAGAGCTTTGTAAATTTATACATTTTACTGGGGATATAAGCGACCAGTCGACTAGCTTATCAGGTAGTCAATTAGTCCCTCAACTAGTTGCTTCTACCCCGTTGCTGCCAGCTCTTCATACATTTAAAAATCAGAAGTGCAGCAGGACCTGGTGCAAACTGGAACAGCTGATTCCCGGCTCGCGCCAGTCCCCCACCGAGTCCTCCCCACTGTGCTTACGTCTTTTAAATGTATTAAAGATCCAACTGGCTCTTTAATACATTTAAAAGGCAGAGCCGCAGCAGGGTTAGCTCCTGGGGCCGGGAGCTAATCCCCCTGCGGCTCCCCCTCTTATTGACTAATCGACTAGTCAATGGAAAATCCATCAACTAGTGTAGTCGATTAGTTGATTAAACGAAATTTAACATCCCTACATTTTACTAATGAAATTAGAATGGAAAAAGAAATAGAAAGTCACAGAAAATAAAACAAGATGGTTATAGAATAATAATAAATAGGTTGCCTTGAAACATAATTAGTAAAGATCCAATCACTTCAGACCAAGATTTTATCATAAAATTTAAACATATATAGATCTAAGTAGGTGACTTTCGTACGAGGGCTGTAAACGAGTAGTCAACTATCTATAAGCCTAGGCTTAGCAAGTAGTTGATTTGACTACTTGACTTGCATTCCTTCCCCCCTTGCTGCCTCTGAATCAGAGGTAGCAAGGTGGCAGGGGGAAGAAGGAGCCCGTGCTGGGGGAAGCCAGCTTAAAAGCTGGTTCCCTCTAGGACTATCTCCGCGGTACCGCCAGCTCCTCCTTCACTGCTGCTTCTAGCAGAAGTGTGGGACCCCCTGTGGATAGGTGCTGCTGCCAGAGTAGCCTCTGTTTGTGGACAGTCCTGGCTGCGGCGGCTCTGCAGTTTAAATGTAGTAGGAACTGGGCTGCCTGCATGCCCAGCTGCTACTATATTTAAACTGCAGAGTCGCAGCGGGAGTAGCTCCTGGACTTGGTGCAAGCCGGGACTGAGCCTTCCCTTATCAACTAATCAAGTAGTCAATACCAACTGTATCAACTACATGATTGATTACACACCTCTTAATAGCCTTATTGTGTACCAATATGGGGTTAAATATCCACAAAACAGCCCCTCTGATTTGCGAATCAAGTTATATGCTCACAACACTTCAGTAATTCTAAAATAACAACTTAGACATTTAAATTTACTCAATTACTAAAAGTGTCATTTTAATTTAAAAATAGGTATTCTCAAACTCTGAACTATTACCTATATAAAGTTTAACATTTGATTTACTATGGATTTTTACATTTCTCTAAACAAGAGTTACAATGTCACTCTTACAGAAGTCAACAAACCACATTCAGGTATCTTTTCTCCACTTTATTTTACGTATACATTCCATTACAGGAAATACCTCTATTATGCTACTCTCATTATGCTCTCTCAACTGTCTTTGTATGTAACCACAAGTTAGTCAGTCTCAGCTCATTTTCCCCCTCACTTGTTGATTTAAAATTATTTCTAAATATTTAGGGTAAAACTTCCCTAGTAAAATACAAACATTTTTACTAAGTCATTCACAATCTTTACTAGTGAAGTATGTACTTGGAGTTTTTAAATAAACATAACCCTTGAGATAGTATTACTCGACTCTGGTTCTTATGCAGTATGGATTTAATTGTGTAGTCTATTAACTGATTAATTGATAAGCAAAAGCTTCAGGTATGTCTAGACTACAAGCCCCTTTCGAAAGAGGCCTTTTTGAAAGAGCTCTTTTGAAAAAGCCTCTTATGAAAGAGATCATCTAGACTGCCACAAGACTTTCAAAAAAGCAATCTGCTTTTTCGAAAGAGAGCACCCAGGCAATCTGGACGCTCTCTTTTGAAAAAGCCCTGTTTGCGTTCAAGAATGCCTTTTTTCAAAAGAGCTCTTTTGGGAAAAAAAGGTGTTCTTCCTTGTAAAATGAGGTTTACTGCTGTCGAAAAAACTGCCACGTTCTTTCGATTTAATATCAATTTAATTTTTGGCAATCTGGATGCAGGTGAAGTTTTTTCGAAAAAAGCCTGTAGTCTAATGCTGTAGACTGTGCACATTTCTCCGCCCTGCCCCCGCCAGTACATTTTTTAGCAGGCTGCTGGCCAGCAGCCTGGCTCAGTCTTGGCTTGCATCGTGTCTGGGACCTACCCCTGCTGCAGCTCTGCATTTAAAGTATATTAGGAACCAGGCGGTCAGGCAGCCCGGCTCAGTCCCTCACACCAGGACCAGGAGCTCAGACCTCCCTGAGACAGGGGCTGCTGCCACCCCGCACAGATGCCTCTTTATCAAAGGCAGCAGTACAAGGCGACAGGCAGCTGGTCTGCAAGGGGAGCTGGTTTTTTAAAATGGCTCCCCTTGTGGACCAGCTCCTGCCTGGCACCTTGCGCTTCTGCTTCTGATACAGCGGCTGCTCCTCCAGCCCCCGGGGACTATAGAATAGTCAGTCAACTAACCTATAAGAGTTCATGAGGTTACTTGATTATTCAATTAACCGATATTTAATATCCCTATTATGAGGTAGTGTCTTTTTGTTTTATTTCTCATTTCTGTTACAAATATTGGGTGGTCCTATGACAACATGACAAATCTCACTGTCCAATTGAGGAAGTCGTCTGAGCCTTGTCCTAATGTTCTTTGAATGGAAGGGCGCAGTATACTGAAGGATTACAGCTTGTTTTAATCTTTCAGGGATAGTCTAATGGCATTTTTTCATATTTGCCAATCTGACATAAAGCAATCAAGTTACAATGCTTTTCTGATGGAGTTACTAACTAGAATTTCTTTAATCTTGAACATCACCTTTTCACAAACTAATGAGTCAAAGGATAGTTTCTGTTGTGCTTTCGTTTTGTAACTCATTGTTTCTACCTGGTTTATTTTTAGAACCACGCACAATCTGTGCATACTTTACATGCAAACACATTAGGGTCTTGTCCCTGACTCTTCTTTGCAAAATGTAACTAGTGAAATGTGGATGGACATCCACCAAGAGTATCTTGAGTTTTGCAAAAAGCCTGTCGAGGCTCTCTCTTGTTCAGGCTATAACTTACCAAACATCACTATATTTAGCTTTCTGTTCCTTATGTAGCCTTCCCATATTTTTAGTCTCTATTCATGTGAATCACAAATTACATAGTCATTTCCTCATAATCTGGAATGGTCTTAAAGCAGAAAAAAGTTACTTATATGGGAAGTCATAATAGCTGTATGTACCTTTAACTTTTGCATATATTGAGTTTTCCTCTCAGTCATTTAGTTAAAATCACTTGTGCCCTCATGTTTCTAAGTTGGATCCATGTTTTTCTTTTTTAGCTATTAACTGATCTGTGCATTTACTCTGGTGTTTCTTCTGGCAATACTCTGACCAACGAGCCAGTGCTTATGACAATCTTTGGTGGAATCTCTCTTTAAGACTTTGACTTGACTTTTCAACATATCTGTTACATGTCAGGTTTCATTCAGCTTTAACAAATATTGCTATCTTTATTCTTAAACTGTTATATTTTATTTCAGTTGTCATTTTTATTATTATATCCCAAGGAAGGCTTGATTTGAGTATCTCATTGAACTATTTAAAGCCACTGGACAAAAATGAGACATTTCCATTTTTGGTCTTTGCACTGCAGATATACATTACTTAAGCTTAGTTTGGACCTAAGAACCCACACAAACTTATTGACTCATATTTATTTTAAATTAATATTGATCCAATTTGTATCTTAATTATAGTATCTGTGTTGTCCTTACTCAACCCTTAATTGAATGGGGGATGTAAATTAAGTAAATTAAGATGCACCTTCACTGCATAAAGAAGGTGAAAAAATAGTATCACATGCTTTTATACAGTTTTAGTATTTAGGAGAAAATTTGTCATTTATAACAAGTAATGAACTAGCCATGTTTACAAGAAATACAAGTGAAATTGCACTGAAGATAAAACAATGAAGTAGTTTAAGGTAAATGCACAAGTGTAAATATTTACATTATGCTCAATATGTTTATATCCGGCTCAGCCTAGTCTGATTATGTAATAAAAACACATGATCATCAGAATTGGTAATAGTACACACCAGACAATATAACCAACAAAACACACCTGTTCAGGATTTTTTGGCAGCTGATGTAGGTAAAAAGGTGTGCTAATACATTATTTGCAGCATATGAGCAGACTGAAGGAATCAAGTCCATCAAACACTAACTCAGTGACCATTGCTATGAGACAGCACCATCCAGACAGAAATAAGACTGGAAATAGAAATACAGCACAAAGCAATATTGAAGAAAGGATTACCCCAAGTTTGTAGTGGTATTGTAGCAGTGTCGGTCCCAGGATATCAGAGAGACAGAGTGGGTGAAGTAATATCTCTTATTGGATCTCTTGATTTAAGCTTTTGAGCTGCCCGGAGCTCTTCTTCAGGTCTGGGGAAGGTACTCAGTGTTACAGCTAAATACAAAATGGCACGGATTCTTTAGCATAAGCGGTTAGCACATATTCTAAGGGACCATTCAAGGTGAAGTGGCCTGTTAATACTCCTTATAGTCACAGGACCAAAAAAAGGCTTTATTAAATAAAGGAACAGTTTAGCTGTGTTGCCTGTGAAAAGAGCTATGGTAAGTAGCAAAAAGCCACTCTTATATCATAAATATAGTCCCTCCCTGGGCCTACATCAGCTTAACTAGTAAAATGTTTCCTCACAGATGAGCCCCTAGTATCTACATTATGGCTACGTCTAGACTGGCATGATTTTCCGAAAATGCTTTTAACGGAAAAGTTTTCCGTTAAAAGCATTTTCGGAAAAGAGCGTCTAGATTGGCATGGACACTTTTCCGCAAAAGCACTTTTTGCGGAAAAGCGTCCGTGGCTAATCTAGACGCGCTTTTGCGCAAAAAAGCCCCAATTGCTATTTTCGCGATCGGGGCTTTTTTGCAGAAAAGAAATGTCAGCTGTCTACACTGGGCCCTTTGCGCAAAAGTTTTGCGCAAAACGGACTTTTGCCCAAACGAGAGCAGCATAGTTTTTCCGCAAAAGCACTGACAATCTTACAACAGATCGTCAGTGCTTTTGCGGAAATTCATGCAGCCAGTGTAGACAGCTGGCAAGTTTTTGCAGAAAAGCAGATGATTTTCCGCAAAAACTGGCCAGTCTAGACGCAGCCTATGTGTAACGCCATAGTCACCAAGATACATCACGAATAGGCCCAGAATATGCTTTTTGGGAGTTAAAAAACAACAACTTAGTTATAGCCTGTCTAAATTGTATGCATAAAAATCCCAATTATCTATTGGTCACTAGACGGTTGTTTGTCATATTTTCAGACCAATGCACTCCTTTCCTATTGCATTTTTGGCACATGCTAATCTGCATGGGTGCTAACAGAGTCAGGCTGAGTTGCCCCTAACATCTATGCATACAATTGACCTTTAATATGGATTTACATGACTAAATATTTAACCCTCAGTGTGATGTAGATGTTACTGGAAGCCACTAGGTGGAACCTAAATACTGCATTAAAGAAGCGGGAAGGGGTGGAAGCATTAGCATGAATTTCACACATTTTAAAAAATCAGTACAGGTTGAACCTCTGTAAACAGTGGAAGGCTGGCAGCTGGAATCGCTGCAGGTAGGCTAACGGCTGCCCAGCAGGACTGGGAGCCCAGTGTGTGGCAGCAGGGCTGTCCAATAGGACTGGGAGCCTGGCGTGCCCAATTGGGCTGCCTGGCAGGGCCTGGAGCGGTGGGAGCCCGGTGGGGTGGGATTTGGGCTGGAGCTGGGCTGCCCGGCTTCATTGGAAAGGGAGGGTGGGCAGGCAGAGCAAAAGGACTGGTGGCAGAAATTGGAGCCAACTGGGAGGCCAGTTGCTGGTCCAAGCCTGGGGGAGGCTGGTAGCAGGAGGGCCAGATATGATCTCTCCTGGTCTGGCAAAATCCCTAATCTGGTCCTGAGGGTGCTGTACCAGGGAGATCCAACCTGTATAATGATTTAGTTTTTAAAATCTATTAACCAAACAAGAACATTCCAAACTCTAAATACACTTTATAAAGTTTGTGGTGACTTTCTGGAGGATGAAACCTGTTTTATGCACTGCTAAACCTCCTCAGTGCTTTCTTTAGCATTATTTCTTTTCAGATGTTCAGTGAGATAATACAGGTTGAACCTCTCATGCTCAGAACTCTCTGGTCCAGAAACATCCATCATCCAAATTGAGTTATTTACCCAGATATTCCCTTTTTGTGGACATGGCCAAGTTTCCCACAGTTCCATAAAGTTTTATTTGCAGCCATCAGTCCTAGCTCTCAGTGTTCTGAACTGTTATTTAGCTCCAATTTACCCCTAAATGTCCATTAGCAGCCCAGTAAGCAGTGGAACTGTTGGTAATGCTGCTAGACAATTTTGACCTCCCATGGTCTGGAAAATTCTCTGGTTCAGAGCCAATCAAGTCCCAAGAGTGCTGGACTAGAGAGGTTCAACCTGTACTGAAAAGCGTGGGATTAATGTCATCTGGCTAGAGACAAGCCCAGTTCAAAACTCCCTTATGTAACTCTGTCAACACAATACACATGTAACATATACATAGTGTCATTTTTCATGCAGAGGTAAGTTCATGAAAACCTTTTATAAGGGGATCTTTTGCAAGATAAAGAAATATAAAGAAAGTTTTGTTTTGCTATTTAGAGAAGTATGAAACTGTAAGTTGGTGGGTGTTACTCTTTTCTAAGTGCTGCCTCCTGAGTCTGTTTACTCTTCTTGGAGAGAGTCCCAGGAGAGGGTAATATTTGGGGAACAAATCTTCAGACAAAGCACAGAGCTAGAAAATGTGTTAACTAATATGTGGTCAAACATAATTTTGCCTTTATTGTGGACAAAGGGGTTCGAACCTTTGTTTGGTTCGAACTAATGCGTCCCAAAGCGCACTTACTGGTTCGAGTAATTGATTAACTGCCTCTAATACAGAGGCAGCAGCGCAGGGCATCAGGCTGCTCCCTGGGAGTCAGACTGTGAGCTGTATGCAGCCGTGTAGTAGTTTGGTTAACAGATAAGCTCATCATACTTATTGGTTACCCATTTACATGGCTACACTCTTACATCCCTAGTTTAAACATGTTAACTCATCCAGATTAACCACTGGTTTCTCCAAATGTCCTTCTCCACTCTAAGAGCAAAACTTGTGATTTAATCTGGAGTTTACTCTGGATTTACACCAGTCTAACTGACATCCAAGTCTGGCTCTTAGAATTCACATTCCATATGATCTTTCTACATTGCTCTGAATTCAAATACTAGCTTGAGAAGTAAACCACTGAAATACCTTTTCAGGTAACTAGGCTTTAAACTATCCCTGAAATACCTATTGCATGTTAAAAGTGCCC
This sequence comes from Apalone spinifera, assembly GCA_030068395.1. Classification (NCBI taxonomy): domain Eukaryota; kingdom Metazoa; phylum Chordata; order Testudines; family Trionychidae; genus Apalone; species Apalone spinifera. The sequence continues at coordinate 41,979,398 of CM057847.1, forward strand.
AGATTTCCAAACTTCTTTGCAAGACTAATTATCCTGCTACTTGTCAAATGTGGTTGTTTTGTAAGATCACCCCTTTGTCACACAAATCCAACTACCTGCCTTGGATGGTAGGAATCTGAAATAAATAGCAGAAGACACTTCCCTTAACAAACGTGGCATGCCTCATTTCAGGTTGTCGTGTCTCATCTAGTTTGTCCTCTGTATGTACACATCATTGTGCACCCAGGATGAGCTCAGCATAAATACAAACCAGCAAAACAGGCCCACTTGCTTTTCCTTGGCAGCCTGTATGTGAAAGGACTATACACCACAGCTATCTTTTCCACATCTCATTGGTTTATTGTTCAAAGGTTCTAGTATTTTTTTTATTACAAATTAAAAATCCCACCCCCTAAAACTCTGTAATAACCTAATAATTCACAACCAAAATGTCAGTGAATTTCACTTATTACCGTGTTTTAGCGCATATAACCTGCGGGTTATACAAAGTTTTACAAACCCTGCAACCCCCCCCCCATGGGGTATACATGTCCGCAGGGTATACAAGTTTATTTTTACTTGCCTGGGTGCGAGTGCGGCTCCCCTCCTGCAGGCCGGCCGGCAATTATCAGGTACCTAAAAGTAGCGTATATAACCCACGGGCTATACATGTGCGTGGGTTATCTTAAAATTTTTTTACACATTTCGGAAAAACCGTGGGTTATGCCCAAGTGTGGGTTATATATGCTGATTTACGGTAATTCTTAAGGTTGAGTGAGGGCTAATGGGATACTTTATCCTGTACAATCACAGAGCTCTATTCAAAGCCCATTAGTCAGTGGAACTGTTTCCATTGGTTTCCGTGGGGTTTGGCTCCAGCCCAGAAGTCTGGCATGCCAGGTGCCGAGTGCCCTCCAGACCTACTGAAGTTGTGACTTTTGTTCTGACTTCTATGCTGGGCATGAGGGTCTGTATTCTCATTTGACCAAATTGTGAGGTACTTACACACTTTCTACTCACTTTTCTCAGGCAACCCTCCCATTGACTTCAGAGGGAGTTTGCAAACTGAGGTGCCTCCAGACTTGGCAATAGGACAATAGGAGTTGAGAGATTTTGTGGGGGATGGGGACAACGCATGAAGCCTCCCCCTGCAGTGCAGAGAGCTACATGGAACAGCCAGAGTTGCTGGCAGGCAGAGAAGCCTGCCTGAGAGTGCTGCTGGCTGGGAGCTGCATAGCTGAGTGCCTCCCTGCCAGAGCCTGCTTCTGGCACCCCACCCCTTCCTGTGCCCCAGCTCCCTCCCAGATCCTGCACCCCTTCTTGCCCAGGCCAGAATTCTGTACCCATAACCCCTCCCAGACCCTGCACCCCAGTCTTCTGCCCCAGGTCACAGGTCATCTTTTAAAAAAATAAGCAAATAGCCCTCATGGTTGCAGAGGTAAATGGGGAAGTGTGGGGCAAGTGCACCCAGAAAGCTCAAAAAGGCAGAAATAAACTACTTAAAATGTATTGTGTTTTTTTAAAAAGAAATTCATGATTTTTTACAACCATCTTATGGTTTTGAGGCCTGAGAGATGACTTCTGAAGGCTAAGGATTGGCAGTACTGGGTGAGGCTGGAAGATAGTCCTCTTGTGGACAATGGAATTGTCATCCGCTCCAGACACCAAGGCTTGCTGACTCTCCTTTCTCCCGGCTGGATGATTACTTGGAAGCAAAGGCTGGCTTTTCTCTCTGTCCTGTGGGAACGCTGAGAAAGGGGCACTCCCTAGTTCTCTGTTTAAATACAGGGAGTTTGGTGTTCCTTAAATCACAGTCTAGTTCTCAACTCTCATGATAAGTCTCCCAGTTGGGACTTTCATTTTATCGGCCTTTGCATCTGTTCAGTACTCTGTCTGTGGAGCATGCTGGGAGCTGCCAATATAGCAAATGTGCTACACACACTTTATAACTGAAAGAATAATATTTACTTATATGTTTAACCAGGCAAACAGAAGCAGAAAAGACTATGTAGATGCAATGAAGGGTAGATAAGTTGCTCCTGGGACTTTCCAGTTAGGATAGTGTACACCTGTTAAGTTTCCTTCCCACAGCTCTGGTTTCCAGGAGAGCTGGGTCAGAATCAGAGCTTTAGATATGAACTCCTCTGAATCAAGGGAAATTGAGATTCTGATCTGAGCTTTAGGTTAACAACTGGCAGAACAAACAAACAAACAAACAAGCTTAAAAATTCTGTGAACTTTGGAGATGTTTAGAGCCTTATTGATTTCCAAATGTAGTTTAGGGTCAGTTTTTCAAGTGCTCCATCCCACATATTTTGGGGGAGGTGGCAGGTGAGGAGAAGGAGCAGATTTTCAAAAGAAGTCAGCTCCCATTTAAAAAAATGTTCAGCAATCACATGATTCTGTTGAGGCACTTACGAATAGATTTCCAAAACACTGGATGCTGAGCTGCTTTGAAAATCTGGCCCTTTGTCTATACAAAACTAAACCAAAACCACACATCTGAACATCCCACTTTTTGAGGAAGGTTGGATTTATATCCAAACATGGGCCCAGGTCTAGTGTGCAATTCCTCCTACTTCTGGTTGGGCTGAAAATACTCTGAGAATAGGCTTGTTCATAGTACTTTCTACTTTTTCAGGGAGTCCCAAATGGAACCAATCATACAGAACTAAAAAAATGAGAAAAGAGCTAGCCAAATCTTTTTGAATCTCAGGGAAGATTTGGATTACGTTTTGTGGAAAGTTTCAGGTTGGTGCTTATTTCAATCAAATTGGCTCACTCTTTGCTAGTGAAGATATAATATTATCTTGGTCTCAGATGGATAATTAAGGTGTGGAGATCAGACAGGTGATATCATAGTTCAAACACTAGTTTCAAGTCTTAACTTTGATAGCTTTAACAAATCCCCTAAAGCAGAATTGTAGAGCTAATGCTGGGATCAAATGTGCCAAAAGCTTTAAAAGCACCATGGAGAATGTCAAAAGAGAGTGATGAGACTGCCTCACATTTGCATGTGGGGATAAATTGTTCCTGAGTCTAATCCATAAATCAAAGCATTAAACTATTGTAATTAGACTCCACATGAATCTCTGCAGGGCATAAATATTAGCAGCTGCTCTTCCTATACGACAGATCTTTAAAAAAATCTATACATGCATATAAATCCCCCTCCTAAAATGAAAAGAAATCTACTTAAAGGAAGCCTTGACCTGCCATAGGACATGTCAGAAAGATGTCTGATGAATAAATACAAGAACATCTTAATACAGTTGAATAACTGAGGAATTAACACTCCGCTTCCTGTACCGATAAATATTAAATACTAATTACAATGTAAATTATATAAGGAAATTTAGAAGTGACTCAGGATCTTCACTCCGGATTGCGTCAGGGCAATGAGTATATAAAGTCATGTGTTCCACAATATGAAGTAGGCCCGATTAGGGTTGCTATGTGTCTGGTTTTCACCTGGACAGTCCAGTAATTGCGTCTTCTGTCTGGTAAAAAAACCCAGAAAATACCGGACATGTAAACATGTTCTCTCGGACATTTTTCCCCTGCAGCTTGTGGCGGGGATGAAGGGTGTGGGGAGTGTGGGAATTTAAGGTCTCCTCCCCCCCTTTTTTTGTTTTTTGTTTTTTTTTTGCTCAACCAATTTTTTTCCCCTCCCTGTTCGGGATTTTTTGTGAAAGTAGCTAGCAACCCTAGGCTTGATCTGATTCCCACTGGAGTCAATGGAAAGGCTCCCATAAATTTCAGTAGGAGTTGGATCAGGGTCAGAATACTTCAGAACACCAGCCAAATAAATGTGCTATTTGAATAAATATACAAGTCACATTTTATAGGGGAGTCCAGTTTTCCAGAATGGAATGGCCTGAGCTTTTAGGCCTCAGTTCAACAGAGTACATAAGCAGATATTTGGCCTTTTAAGCACATTGAGTTCAGTGGGGATCAAGCACGTACTTAAGTGCTTTGCTGAATCAGGTCCTTGATGCCTTTCTCCACATTAATCTTCAGATTTCTTATGCTGCCAGTATGGTTGGAACACTCTTTCTGAACTCAGACAGATTTCATTTCTTTCATCTTTCCAGACCTACCTCTTTGAGTTATCCCTTCTTTTTCTCATCATTAGTAATCCTCATACTCTCTCTCCTTCTCCTGAACAGTGTCCCCATGCGGTAAGGGCGTGTAACTTACATTCTGTAGATCTCACACATATTCCATGTAAGTAATACATGATAGTAATACATGTTCTGGACCACTCATATTAGTTCATGTGAGATCATATATTAGCTCATATAAATCCAATATGTAGGACACACACAACTTAACAACAAACTTATAAAACAAAAAATGGTCTGGTAGCACTTTATAGACTAACAAATCAGCCCACTTCTTCAGATGACTGGAGTTTTGAGTTTAGGATGTGCAGACCCAAAATAAATTAAAATATAAGTTGCATAGAATTGTATTCCACATGTTATCCTATATCTTATCTTATGTGTGTCTTGTCTTACTTAGATCATAAGTTTTTTGGGACAGGGAACACATCTTAAATGTATTTGCAAAAAGTGATTAAAACAGTGGTATACTTATTATACCTCTCACATCTTACTTCTATAGGCATTTAAATTACTCTGACCAATCCAGATATATTTGATGCCAGGTATGTATTTGGGGCACTCTTTCCTCCCTCTAC
>CM057847.1:42003224-42015136 GCA_030068395.1 Apalone spinifera
TCAAGCAAGCAAAAATGGATGTTACAGGGGGGTTCCTGTCTGGCTACAGCCCTGGGCTGGGACCCGGTGGAGTGGGAGGGCCCGGGTCCCCCTAACCCCCCACCCCACCACAAATCAGCCTCCAGGACTCTGAGAGGGGCTTACCCAGGAAGTCGGCCAGAAGGCTGGCCCCGCCCTTGGAGAGGGCTGAGAGCTCTTGGACAAGGCCAGAGGGCCGTATTTCTCCTGAGCAAGGGGCACTGACATTTGGACTAGGCCAGAGGGCTATATTTCTCCTGAGCAAGAGGCATCGAATGTTGGGACTAGCTTGGGGGGGAGGGCGTATTTTCCCCCAACTGGGGCGCGTCCACTCTAGGACCAGGCCTCACCCCTTGACAGTGGGATAACTATCATAATGGAACAGAATTCAGTTAAGCCTTTCCTGGAAGGATTGACAACAGGGGCGGCCCGTCCATAGAGGCGAACTAGGCAGTCGCCTAGGGCGCCAAGTTAAGTGGGGCGCCAAATGGTGGCTCAATATCATTGAGGGGTTTGGAGGTGGGGGCTCCAATTGCATGGTTCGCCTAGGGCACCAGTTGCTGGCAGCTAGTCTAGGGGCCGCCCCTATTGACAACTTGTAACAATGGTGGAGAGATTAAGGCAAACACTTACAGCCACTTATACATTTAACTAGTTGTAAATATACTGTTGTTAAAATGGGTAGGGAAAGAAGTAAAAATAATAAAAAGCCTTCAGTGAAATTGCCATAGTAATATCTTCAGTGCACTAAAATGTTAATCTCTGCTGAGTTTCTTTGTAGCTCTGCCAATGATCTCTAAAGCAGCCCTGAATAATTGGAATATTATTCAGGCAGTGATTCAAAGACATGCTAGCTGCTTCCTTGTTTGAGGATGGCTGGTCTATGGGACTGGTGTGGTTGTAAAAGCTTGAAAACATTTACAGTCTTTTATTCTTCAATATAAAATATCCTCTTATAAAAATGGAACTAAAACTATCCAGATACAAATAAAGTGTAATCATCCTGCATTACTGGTCCTGACTACATTGCAGAAAAAATTGAGCCTCGTCTTTAGCTCATGCAGAGATTGTTGGGGAACAGAACTGAAAATGGAGGCAGAGAGCATTGTGAGTTCAAGACTTTCCTAAATAGTAGACAGAATGACCCTTGTGAGTTAGAATCTTTGCAAAGTGATGAGGTAAAACTGTGCCGGATCTGGGAGCAACCTGCTGCTGGATCTGGAATGGATGGTAAGGCAAAATGAACATAGGAGATGAGGCCCCTGTTCTGAGAGGGGTGATTGTGTTAGCCTGTATCTGCAAAAATGAGGAGTCCTGTGGCACCTTAGAGCTTAACAGATTTATTTGGGCATAAGCTTTCGTGGGTAAAACCCACTTTGTCAAATGCACTTGAGTGGAAATTCCAGAGGCAGGGATATATTTATGTATTAGTATATCAAAAGAAGGTAGTTGACTCCTGACATTGAAAACGACCGTCTGGACTTCTGTACAGGCTGAAATTGTGAAAAAACAATATCACAGAATACAACACTATCAACAGCCTCCAAAACAACTCTGACACTCTTTCTCCCCCCAGTTTGTACTTCCTTTTTATATATACTAGCTTATGAGCTCCAGCTGTTTCATGCTGGCTAACCTTTGCCTCTCCTTTCACGTGGAATCTTGGGGTATGTCTAGACTGCATCCCTCTGTCGGCAGAGGGATGCAGATTAGGCAGGTCGACATTGCAAATGAAGCGGGGATTTAAATATCCCATGCTTAATTTGCATTAAAAATGGCCTCCATTTTTGCTCACTCAGCACTTTGTCGGCAAAAAGCAGCAGTCTAGAGGGGGGTCTGTCAAGAAAGAAAGCCTTTTTCTACAGATCCCTGTGAAGATGCAGACAGGTAGCACCTGCACATGAAATCAGTGGTGATTTTTCTATCAACTTTAATTGGAGTATGATAGATCTGAAAGGCGGACTGCACAAAGCATCATTGCGGCGAGCAATTTTGCACTGGCAGGAGGAACGGACTACATGAGATCTTTTCATCCTTAATTTCTGTGATCCCATAACTGTTCCTGCTGCTTGTGCCGTCTGGTCTGGAGATAAGCCCAATTTTCTTCTCATAGTAACTGTGTCCTATCAGGTTTTAAAGGTCACCAAAACAGTCCTCTGACATGGAGGTAACACAGTAATAACATTTGCTTGGTATTTATACAAATCACCAGTTAGCATCTTAAGGGTTTTATTTCTCCTACATAATTTTGTAAAGTTTTGCCAAGCATCAGATGCAAATCCTGTCATTGAAGATTTTACCCTTCAGCTTTGAGACCCGTTGGCTTGTACTTAGTGATGAGATTAATGCAAAGCTCCCAGAGGGAACAGCTGCCTTTAAGTTCTCAAGATAAAATAAATAAATTAGAGAGAATGGGAGAGGGGCTCTTATGGGAATATTTATGACATTAAAAGAAGATGTTAACTGATGGATGCCTAATTTTCTTCCCCTGACACCCGTGTTTTTGTAGAGAACATAGTTAATTCTCAACCAAACTGTTCCTGGGCAGCATTTGCTTGTGCTGATACCTTGCTATCACAGTGCATAAGGGATATGCGCATGTAATATGAAGTCTACAGGAAGGCTCTTACTTCCTTATTCATCATCTGAAAATACATAACTGAGGGGCTAAGTGCACATTTTATAATACTCATGCAAAATCCTATGTTAAGGCAACATTATGTTTGCACATTTATAATAGCACAATGTCCGGCAATTCAAAAGTGAGGGTTTCAGTAGCCACACTAATTCAGCCCAATTACAATTACTCATTCAATAGGGCTGAATAGTATTCTCCATTACTGTTTTTTTTTATCCATACATAGCACAATTTAAAGATGTTGTATTTTTTTTGCCATTTTCCAGCAGAAATCAGAAAGTGAAGATAAGGGCAGAGGTTAGAAATTAATGTAATAAAATTAGAATGAACGAAGAAACAAAACTGACTTTCATAAACTGAGAGTGGTGGACTTGGGGGCCAAACCTGGGTCTGAATTAGTCAGTAGCCACAGAAGAACTGATTTCAACACCCCTTCAGTTTGCTTCAACAGTCCTATTTATCATTAATAAAAAGTAGCAACTAAAATGCAGATGTGAATTTTACATTGTTGCTTACCAGAGATGGGTTAGTTTGGACCCATCTCTGGTAAGCACAAAGAAATGAGGAAATTATTTCAAACCCCAAAGAAAGAATTTGAAACCCCAAAGAAAGAATTTGCTTTGGTTCACTTTGATTTTTGGCTGAAGATTCAGGTCTGGTCTTGCTTTCACTGAATATCATTCTAGGGCCTGTTTCTGATTCCACAGAAATTACTGATCAAAGCCCTAATAAGGAAGGTATAGTAAGCAATGGCATGAGATAGATATATGTTTATAGGGATTTGTCCCCCCTGTTATGTCATAAAAGGGGAAAGGAAACTTCAGTTAGAACCTAAAGTACTAGGGATCCAAATGCGTGACATAATAGTTGGACTAGAAGGCTATGCTTGTTGTGACAATGAAATAGTTGGACTAGAAGGCTATGCTTGTTGTGTGTGTGTGTGTGAGTCTCGGCTACATATATTAGTGCTGATAAACATTAAGTATTGCCTGTTGTCATCTGAACCATAAGTAATTTACCATTAACGACTTGATTTCTAAAGAAACTTAGCCCGTACTCCCTTTTTGTCCGAGTAATTCACATTTAGTGCAAATGGAGTTATGTACCATACACAAGCTCCACAAAGAGATTTAACCCTGGATTAGACAACCAAGTCCCAGTTTTAGGCACCATTGCAAGCCACAAAACACATTTAGCTGCTGCTTAACTCTGTAGGTGCATTCATTCACTTGGCACCCAAACTTTTGCCATTAAGTTCCCTTGGCACCTTAGTTCCTGCCTCTGAGCATGTGCATTGCTGCCTCGCCCTAGACATCCAGATGCTTGGCTCCAGCCCGAGGACCAGTGTGATCCTCAGACCAGGTGAAGATGTGTGGGTGAAGACCTAGCCTGCCTGTTGGGCCCAGTCTGGTGTGTATGTTCAGAGCATGCCTATTGGATCAGGTCCCTTTCAAAATCTACCCAGAGGTAGTATTGATAGTTGCCTTTACTTTTAAACCAGGGGCAAGAGTACTGGCCCTGGACATGTCCAGCAGCAGGCCCAGAGCCTGGAGTGTGTGTGTGTGTGGGGGGGGGGGGGGGGGGGGGGGGGGGGGGGGGGGGGGGGGGGGCAGTGGGGAAGAGTGCACAGTGCTCCGTGCAGTGTTCCTACTCCAAGCACTAGCTCCATACTCCCATTGCCTGGCAACCTGCTGCTGGCTGTTTCTGGGATACAGTATGCTCTATGGTGCCAGGAGAAGTAGGAAGCTTGCCTTAGCACCCCTCAAGTCATTCGACTCCTTCCCCAGCCCTGACCCCCCTCCAAAGCCGGAGCCCCTCCTACCTACAAAGGTCTCATCCTGAGCCTCACCCCAGAGCCCACACTCTAATCACATTATATTGGGTCACAGGCTTAATCAATTTCCTTCAACTGGATCATGAGAAAAAAAGTTTGAAAACCACTGGCCTAGGCTATGTCTACACTATGGGCTTTTCCCGGGGTACCTCTGGTATCCTGGAAAAACTCCGCCTTGTCCAGGGAACGTGCATGCTCTTCCACATATTTTTTGAGGAAGAGCAGACGCGCTCTTTCAGAAGCCCTGACTTTCTCCTCCCAGGAGGAAGAAGGGATCTTCCGAAAGAGGAGGCTTTTCCGAAATTTGGCCCAGTGCAGACAGGCCAAATTTCAGAAAAGTCTCTTCTGAAAAAACTATCGGAAAAGGTACGCAAATTGCAAGGCCCTGGATGAATGCTCTCACCACTTGAGGATCTCTGATTGCATTCTGCCTTTTGTGCATCCCATTCTTAGGGGCCAATCTCTCTCCATCTGCTGCATCTATCTCCGATTTTGTGGAGCCTATTGTTTTATTGATTTTTCTAGGTGCCTCTGTTGATTTGTGGATCTATCTACCTGCTTGATTTGTGGGGAATCATAGAGAGGCACTGCTATGTCTTTCTTTGCTCCCACAAAATCACATCTGTATTTCTTCTAGTCCAACTATTATGTCATGCGCTTGGATCCCTGGTACTTTAGGTTCTAACTGAAGTTTCCTTTCCCCTTCCATGACATCACAGGGGGGACAAATCCCTATAAACATATATCTATCTCATGCCATCGCTTACTATACGTTCCTTATTAGGGCTTTGATCAGTAATTTCTGTGGGATCAGCAACAGGCCCTAGAATGATATAGGCCTGATTTTAAAAATCAAACCTCCAAATGAGAATTCCAGGTAAATATACTTCTCACTGTCAATGATGTTGGAAATTCTCTCGTCTAGAGACACATCTGTGGATATTGAACTTTTATTCCTTCTGAATGAAAAAAGTTTCTTTAAAGCAAGTCTCTTTTTTAATCAAAAACTGATTTAATTGTGCACTGATCAAAGAAATTAGAAAAGAGATTGGTGTTTCAAATTGGAAAATGCATGACTGAGAGAGAAGCATTATTCAGATAAATTTTTCCTCCACAAAAGAGACACCCCAACAGTTGAATAGAAAGAGACTTTTTATTTACTTTATTTACCTCACAGGAGATTTGACTAATCAAATATAATATTATAGTTATGGTGTTTGGAGTATATTTCAATTTGGGAAAACAAAATCCTTGGTTTGGAGAATGTTTTTCTGAGTGAACTATTTAGTCCTCTTTGTGATGACATAAAGGTCTTTGGCCCAAGCTCAGCTCCCATTTACATGAGTTGATTCAGTGGAATTTCTCGGGGTTTACACTGACTGCAGAATCTGGTCTGCTGTCTTTAACCAAAAAAGTTGTGATTGCATTCAGCTGTCCAGAGAGGAGGGGCTTAGTACACTAAGAATCGGGTGAAGCTCATTGTATGTATGGTCTGGAGGTTTGAAACCCAGCAATCTCAACTTAACTATATAACATGTGTTTTTAAAAGGTCAGTTTCAATTCACTGGTTATACCCCGTATTGCATTTCAATGCCAAGATTGATTTCCATAGAATTTGACTCCTTTAAAAATTTGAATAATTTTCATTAAACAATATTTTGATTTTGCCATCAAAGACAAGAGAACAAACAAAACCCATGGACCCTATTGAACGGAGAAGCAGCCTGGCATGGGAAAACTGGATTAAGTGCAATTTAAATATCTAACTACATTAAAATAAAAGCCCTCATTCTGTGGAATGCTGCAGTGGATACGAATTTACATAATTGCCCCAATTAACTAGGTATAATGAGACCAGCTTTTATTGCACATCCTTTTATTATTCCCTGCAGCAGACATGCTAGCTAGTATCGACACCCGTTCTATTTCCATTGGACATGCAAAGCTTTTCCATTTTCTTAAGATCTCCCTTTTGGCAGCAGTTAAGGCTATAAGTCAATAGGAATATAGAGGACAGATGTAGGTTATGATTTATGAGACCAGCTATGCAAAACTTGGCTGTAGTACTAATTTGTAGTAATTTATGTCACAATTTGTATTATTTATGAATTATTGGTATTATAGAAATTTCTAGAGGCCTCAGTCAGATCGAGGCCCCATTATACTAGGTACTGTACAAAGAATGCTGCACAATTTAATTTCACCTCTTTCTCTGTTCATAAATTGTTCCCAGACAGCTTACAATTTTTTGGATCTTGTTAGTTGTTCAATATTTATTTGCAGGATAATTTCTGTGGATAATTCTCTAGGTGTGTATCATTCCCTAGCAGCACATAACAATAATTCAATACTCCAAAATTCAAGCTGTCTCGGTTACTCTTGACAGGGAATAAACTGTGGGTCATGGGCTATGTTTCTATTCTGTTTTGGTTTGAATCAAAACTCCTATGAGAATAACCTGCAGAACTCCATAGAGTTTAAGGAGGGCAGACTGTTTTTTTCACCGGAATGTTAAATATTGATAAGGACACAGAAGAGGGGTGGAACATAGGTTCAATCCAAAACAAGGTCCCTGTATTTTCCTCTCAGCTAGAAAGGCAAAGGAGATGATGCTTGCTTCAAAACCAGTGGGGAGTTCTATTTCTGATGCCACATAGAACAGGGAATCTCAGGACAACCTGGCCCTAATCCCACAGATCCCTCTTTATGCCTGCCTACCCTCTTATCTTTTGGACTCTCCTGTGCTGCCTGTTCTCTGCGTCTCTCCAATGGTGGGATGGTTTGTAGGCTACTACGCAAGGGGCACATCTGCTCTCCAGAGCCTCCCAGTCCCCTACAACCTGGCTATACTGCCTTTCCTCCATAATTTGAGGCAGCTCTGCAGGTGACCATGTGAAGCAGGAATGTCCCACAAAACTGAAACTCCACCATCAGGGGATTTCTGAGGAGGGGGAACAGGATCTTGAAAATGGATGTAAAAGTGCCACCCCTGCTGAGGAAGAAAGGGGGTTCATGTATCAGTGGAAACTTTGGAATGTACTTTGCCACAACGCTGTTCCCAGTTTTATCTCCCTCTTTCAGTTTCATGCTGCACTTAAGGGTTGGGACCTCAAATGATTGTTAGTTGAGTTTAATAAAACACCCAGGAAATTGTACATTAAATCTATCAACCGCAGGAGGCAGGTAGTGTATGGAAAATGTCACAGGAAAAATAATTACAGCAACAAATCCTTGTATCAGGTATTAGAAAGCACTAATAGCCCCATTCAGCCAATCATAATGCTGTACTAAGCCCAGCACAGTAGGCGAATGAATCTGCATGTGCACTAGGAAGTTCATCTATTGCCACAAGTTATCCCATCATTAGGGCCCTACCAATTTCAGACTGTGAAATAAGCCCTTCCCTGTGAAATCTGATATCTCCTTGTTCCTAGGAGTGGCCCATCAAAAGGGGCTTCCCAGCTCTGACTGGGCAGGGAAGGTCAGGACTTGTTCCTCCGCTATGGTGGTGGGAAGGGAGGACCAAACCAGACTCACCTCCAGGAGGCTCCCCCTGCTGCAGGATGCTGTCTAGGACTGGGCAGCAGCCTGAGGTTCCTGCAGCTGGAAGAGACTTGTGAAGTGGGATCACATATTCCCTGTGCTACCGGGAGGGCTCCATCAAAGGGGGCTTCCTAATTCTGACTGGGCAGTGCAAGGACAGGACTTGTCTATCTCCTGCATAGTGCTGGTGGTGAGAAGAAACCAGATGGATCCACTCTGGGTGCCTCCTCTTGCTGCAGGATGCTCTCTGGGACTGGGTAGCAGCCTGAGGCAGGCAGTGCAGCTCTCTTTGAAGCTGCTCAGAGAAAGCAAGTATTGTCCCTCCCAAGCCAGCCAGGACTAGCAGCGAGGAGGCCCTAGTTGGGTTGCTCCCAGCAGCACAAGGGAGATCGGATGCACTTCTACCTCTTGGAACCTCCTGTGGCTTCAGGAAGCTCCACGGTTGCTGCCTTCAGAGTCCAGTTCTGAAGGTAGCACAGAAATGAGGGTGGCAATCCCCTGACCTCCCTACAACAGTTTGCAACTAGGATTGCCAGATGGTTTCAACAAAAATACCAGACACACTTGACATTACATCACGACATTACATCTTATTAAGAAAATACTTTATATTTTCTCAATTTGTTTCCTGAAGAGAGAGCTCAAATCCTGGACTGTCCAGTTTAAAACCGGACACCTGGCAACCCTATTTGCAGCCTCCTACCCCGCAGTCTTCTTTTGGGTCTGGACCCCAAGGTTCCAATGCCATAAAATTTCAGGTTTAAACAGCTGAAAATGTGAAATTTACCAATTTTCAAATCCTATGGCCGGGAAATTGACCATAGTGCACTGTGCAGTCAAGTGAAACTGTGTGGATTTGGGCACCTTGAGAATGTATGAAGAAATTCTTGTAATTGTTATAAATTGTTTATTGCCTTCAGGTCTGGCCCTAGCATTTGCATGCGTCTGTGGCAGGGGGAGTGTATTATGCAGCCAGTATGTGCTGGGTCCCTCGTGCTCCATATGGACCATTACAAAGCTCATCAACTTCTCTTCCAAGTGCAAGGTGCATTTCTTTAGCTTGCCCTGTCCAACATCAACACATAGCAGAATGCCCATGCAAAACAAACTACTGAAACAAAACATTACACAATTCTCCCTTGGTGAAAAGCTAGGGATGCCTATTTATCAAGGACCAAAATCTGCTCTCAGTTACACTGGTGTAACTAAGTAGACCTGGATCATTACGTAGCACAAAGGCTGACACATCAGGGTCAGAACAAAGTATGTAGGCAGGCCTAAGGAAATGGCATCTCGCACTGCTCACCAATATATACCACATTGGACTGGGAAGGAACCAAAAGGCTGAGAAGGCAAGCTGTCCCTTCATGATACTTTTATTGGAGCTGCCAGATGTCTGACCATTGGCAGGAGGGGCCCTGGAGGAGGATGAGCGAAAAGACTATCACCGATCATATGCCTCAACAACTGATGGTTAGAATTGTTCGAGGGTTCAAGGCGCCTTTCTTCTTCTCATTGCAAAGCTCTCAGAAAGCTGAGGAATTCAGATTGGCTGGATAGCTGGAGTGTGGGGATGCTTTTTTCTTTTTGATAAAAAAAAATTCCCTCAGGTTCCACTCGATCAGGATGTCAGAAAAGCTTCACTGATTATAATATAAAGAAGCTATTCCAACTACTGAAGCACAACTTGGAAGGTCAAAAAGAATCCTGTGATTTATATTAACAGGATATATAAAGAGTGTGGGACAGATGTGACCATTCCCTGCTATATCCTTTAAAAACTTCACTGAATTAAGTGTAAGTGTCTCTGGACTCCATTGTATTAAATGCAAAGGTTATGTGTTAGTGTGGGACAGAATGAACAAAGGACTTTATTGAGCAAGGTGGCACAAAAGAATGGTCTTTGGAGACAATGTATGAAGTAGATTTCCTGGGAAATATCTAGGAGGAAGTGAAAGCAAATTCTTCTCCTCTTTTACCCCTCATCTCATCTTTATTATGCAAAACCCCAGTTTTTTGAAGCTATGGCTGGAGGAAGGGAATGCTGCCTATTTAGATTATCTATTCCCAGAGTCTCAAAATCAAAGGCTCAGGCTGCATAAAGGAAAAAGTATCCTGTGCACGGGTGCTCATTCTGAGCTGAGGTTCTGAACTGGTAAGCACAGAAAAACCCATTTGAAGGAATGGCTCCTACCACCACCCTGCCTGGAGTTGGGGAAGGGTCATCTTTGGTAAACTAATATGTGAGTTGGTTCTGTAGTGTTTAATATGCTTTCTTTGTAATGCTTCCACCTGAAGAATAGCTCGGGCTTCCTTAAAAAGAGCTGTATGGTACTGATAATTGCAGGCAATTATGCTGCTTATAGACTCTGAAGAAAGAGAGCAAAGTGCAGATGCAGGCCTGTAAAGGCTGTCTGGTTTGCCAGGAATAACAGTGTAGGTTGGGAACTGTGCAACCTGGAAAACCTTGACTGGAAGGGAGAAACCCATGAGAGGTGATAGCCCAAGAAAGGTGATAGCAGAGAGCCTGAATAGGAGTGTCATTGCTGGACCACAGAGTGGGGATACAGAGGCAGTTGCCCTAAACTATGACAGGGTAGAAACACCTGTAAGGGAGAAGATGTTTCTATTGTGGTCTTGTACAGGTTGTACCTCCAAAACCTGAGACTCTGATCTGGCAACATCTGTGGTCCGGCAGGACCATGGATGCTCCTGGAGCAGAGAGTCCAGGAGCATAAGGGAAGGAGGGCCAGCTGGGTGGGGACATCAGAGTCGGCTGGGGGCAGCATGTGACTGGGGTTAGAGCTCTCCAGTAGTCCCCAGGAGCGCGGGGATAGGGACGGAGCCCCGCGGCTTCCCCTGGCTGTGCAGGGCTGGGGTCAGAGCCCCGGTCTCGCGGTGGCTCCTTGCGGCAGGAGCCAGAGCCTGTGCTGCCCAAGGAGCCAGGAGTAGCTGGGCAAGCAGCCCAGCCAGGTTGGGGAGCGGGTAGCGCGAGACAGGGTTACCTGCTGGGGCAGTTTGCCAGCAGCGGATGACAGGCTTGGGGGCTGGTAGCAGGAGGCTTCTCCTGGTCTGGTAAATTCTCTTGTTCGGGACAGGTCAGGCCCCGATAATGCCTGACCAGAGAGATCCAACCTGTAGCTAGGAGTAATGGAATGACAGAAAAGCAAAGGAAAATTTATGGTGAATCAATGGAAAATGTTCCTTGCTATAAGATCTGTATAGGATACTTTCCCAAGACACAAAGTGGAAGCCTTCACTACTTGAGTAATTTAAAACTGAACTAGTGAATAAACTCTAGGGAATGATCCTGCACTGTCAGTTTAAGAGAAGGAGTGGGATTTTCCCATCTCTAATTCCTGTGAGTTTGTTAATGTACAAGAGAGTAACAGAATTCTCACTGTATGTGCCAACACCTCTCGTATGCTTTGTGATTCCCACACCTACATAGTATTTGATTCTTGTTCTCAAAGGTAAACTCTGTTGGCTGGTTTTAACTTTTCTAAGAATCCTCTGAGCTTTATGGACAGCTCTACATTATCTGCAATGCTTTGCATGCGTTTAAATATACAGTGCATTTAAAATATGTTTACAAGTTGATATGAGCATGAGGCCTTACAGATGAAGAGATTTACATGCACATGGAAAAGCCTTATTTCATGCGGCGATTTGAAGTAGGATGATTTGTTGTTCTGAGATGCTTTCCTTGAGCCATATAACATATCACATGGGAGGAGGATGGAATTGTAGAGGTTGGCAAAACCTTTTCTGAATCGGGGCTAAGTATTAAGGAAGTCTGGACTGACTTATTGTTTCAGCTGATTTCTTATGGAATCAGTCAGAAATCCAGCAGAACAGCACAGTTGCAGCTGAGTTTTT
>CM057847.1:42023723-42053713 GCA_030068395.1 Apalone spinifera
GGCTGTGGGGCAAGCAGGAGAGCCTGCCTGTGTTTGGCAGGCCAGATCCGGCACACGGGCCATATTTTGCCCAGGCCTCCTCTAAACCAATCTGATGTTTTCTTGGGTAAGGACAAAGCTTGATAGCAAATGTATTTTTGAGGGAGCAAAAGAGATTTTTTTTGTTTGTTTTTGCACTCTGGGTCTGACCCCAAACTCATTGTAGTTCCTAGAATTTTCTTCAGTAGCTTTTGGGGCTGGTCTTCTGACATACGTGTTCCACTTTTAAGGCCTAATCCTACAAATTGTGTTGATTATCTCCTGCAGGTGCTGCGTGCCCTCAGGTCTTTGATATTTGTGAAGATGCTGAGTGCTTTGCAGGGCTGGGCTCTTAGGTTGTGATCTACTAAAGGGGCTTTTGTGTGTGATCCTGAGTGATACAGTCCCAAACTTTTAGGCACCTAGAGAATCACAGGACCAACACTAGGATTCAAAAGCGCTGGGGTGGGGGTCAGGTGTAGAAGGAGAAAAGAACAGGTGTCCGTTACTTCTCAGGTGAGTATCCTAAACACTATGCTATGGAATGTTCCTCTAGCTCAGTGGTTTTCAAACTTTTTTTCTCATGATCTAGTTGAAGAAAATTGTTGATGCCTGTGTCCCAATGTAATCTGATAGAGTATGGGCTCCAGGATGGGGCTGAGGATGAGAGATTTGGGGTGTAGGAGGGGGCTCTGGCTTTGAGGGTATCAGGGGTGTGGCAGGAGGGGCTTACCTCGAGTGGCTCTTGGTCAGTGGTGCAGCAGTGATGTTAAGGCAGCTTACTGCCTGTCCTGGTACTGCAGACCATGCTGTGCCCCAGAAGCCGCCAGCAGCAGGATCCCAGCCAATGGGAGGGCGGAGCTAGTGCTCAGGGCAGGGGCAGTGTATGTAGCCCTGTGCACTGTTTCTCCACCCCCGCCCCCTTCCCAAATAGGAGGCAGGACTGGTGCCAGCCACTTCTAGGGCGCAGCACAGTCTGCAGTGACAGGACAAGCAGATAGCTACCTTAGCATCTTAAATAAATTAAGTTTATGGAGATTACCTATCTCCTAGAACAGACCTTGAAAGGTCATCAAGTCCAGTCCCCTGCCTTCACAGCAGGACCAAGTACTATCCCTGACAAAGTTTTGCCCTGAATTCCTAAATGGCCTCCACAAGGACCAAACTCACAACTCTGGATTTAGCAGGCCAATGCTCAAACCACTGAGCTACGGGAACCACCTTTCTCATTGGTCACTTGATTCCCCCCTGTGCAATGCCACCCACTGCCTGACATTCTACAACCCAGTCCAGGGTCACAACCCATAGTTTGAAAACCACTGGTCTAGCTTGCCTGTTGAACTTGTTCCACTGTTTAATTAGGGTAGAGATGGGACCCAGTACACTTCAAGGGCAGATTTTCTCAACCCAATCCTAGTTTGATTAATTCATTTAACCTTTAATGAAAATCAGAAGCAATTAGTTCTAATATGTAGGAGGAAATTCACCCTGTGCAGAAAGAAGGCAGGCATGTGGACTTCAGTAGCGTGTGGGCTTTGTGATTACTTTCTGCATCCGGAGTGAATTACATCCCCAAGACTGTTTTACTGAGCACAAATTCATTTTTAAAATGTTTTCTTAGAAATGTCTGTCCATTCAGTGCCTACATCAGTGAAAACGGAGTGATGCAAGCATCTATCAACAGCAGCTGCCAATTTACTGACACTCCCCTGAATGTGAGAGTTAGTTGACTTTCAGAATGGTAAGGTCACTTTTATTGTCATAAAATGTTTCTAGCCCACATTAGTGCTGTAGGGACTGACAAGTGCTTTGGGTAACTAGCAGGACAGGAATGAGCCAGTCTGACTACTCTGAGACCTCTCCTTCAAGAGGCTGTAAATCTGGAAGTGCTTTCACAGCAACATTCAAAAGCTGAGCTGTGTGATATCATCTTTGAAATGACAGAAAGTTCTTCTAGAAGTAACAGAACTCAAAATGGCAGCAGTCACTGCTCTGGAACTGGATTTGGTTGTTAAATTAATTGCATCTGAACATTGTTTCACCAGTAGTGAAAATTTGCATTAGGTCAGCTTTATTTCTTTCTCTTGGAATTGCAGAGACAGGCTGCATTTTAGACCGTCTAGATCTCTAGAACGCATTCCTGATGAATATCTAAACTCATTGTTCTATTGAGAGACCTGCATTTTGACTATCACTTTGGCCTATGTTCTGTTCTCCTTAGCATGACTTAAGACATATACTCAACTTGTGATTCATTCTGACAGGGATTTATCTTTCAGGAGTCCAACTACAGACAAAGTTTCAGTGAGCTCTCTTACCACGGAATTTTTTTCTTCCTTCAGAATTGAACTGATGAGAAAATTGTGAACCCATCTGTCAGTCCATGGGGCACATATTGCGGACAGCTGTGGTCAATGAGCCAGGCCTATGAAAACCCAGTGGACAATCAGTGGGTAATCTGCACATATGATTTGCATGAGTCAGCTGCCTAAAGTTGCCTAAATAGCTAAAAGTTCTAATTTATTGGGCTGCTGGTTGTGGTAAGCATCTGTTCATGTCCTGCTTATTGTAACTAAAGACAGAGACATGGAATAAAAAAATCTTGGGACACTGATGGATTATAGGTATCCTTTTTTCTTTTTAAAAAAATGTGTATTCTAAATAAATTACTAGACCAAATTCTTTGTTTGTTTCTGCTGGTGTCATGCCACTGAATATAACTTTGAGCCAAATCTGGCTCATTATGTATGCAACTATACATGTTGTACTTGTTTAGCTGAGAAGACTTTGTCCAGTCCTCTGTTATTAAGGTGTAATGGAAAATAACTCTGACAATAAAACGGGAACAGGGCTTGCCAAAAGTATCATGAGAAGGCACCAGATCCTGCTGGTAAACTCAAGCAGCAATTCAATTCTCTTAATCTAGGAAAAACAAACAAAAGCAAATATTATGCCATTCAAGAGCCAAAAAATGTTACTTGTCTCACAGGCTAACCTCGACTGAGGAGCTCTGAGTTCCTATGGAAGAGAAACTCCTTTCCTGATTGACAAATGTGAGTTTAAGATTCCAGGCCTGCCCCTACTGTAAATATTTAACCTTCTTAAAATACATCTAAAAAGTATGTGTCTATTAAGTTTGGCGCCTGGGTCACAAGACAATTGTGGGCCTCCCTGAATAAAGACTCCCCATAAAGACTCCCCATCAAATAGTTTTGACCTGAGATTCAGCCTGATGTAAAACCATTAAAATTCAGTGGGGAATGTTCCTTGAGATAAATACAAATGATGGGCTGCTGTTTTTTGTGCTACTCTTTTCTGCTGCTGCTTGCAGATATAGAAGGGGGAACACAAATTATAAAACAATCCAAGATGAGGGCTTGATCCAAAGCCCATTATAGTCAATGGAAAAAGTCCTGCTGACTTCAATGGGCTTTGTAGCAGGCCCTTAAAAAGCCAGAGTTTGTTTTTGTTTGTGCTCCCTGCTAATCCTCTGACACCAGTGAAAGGGCAGGTGTAACTAAGAGCAGAATGTGGACCGTTACCTTCAAGCATTTCTCAGCATCATCTGATTAGCATGTGGACTTTGCATGGAAATAGGGGTTTCTCATTTTTCCTACAGGTTGGCTTGGCAGGCATATTTGTATGCTACCTTTCGCAGGTGGGAGCAAAGAGGACATGTGGCACAATCCTTGTAGAAGGATAAGCAGCTTTGCTTAATGAACTTCAGAGGTGAGGCTCTAATTCTGGATTCTTCCTTAGTCAGAACTACTTTTAAAAAAATACTTGTTACTTTTAATACATGGGAAAATAATAGTTTGACATCCCTATAGCTTACATCTCTGTTCATCAATCAAACAGTGATCGCATAGGACAGTAACACTACAGACGTCTTCACCGTACCAAAATATCTCAAGCAAGCCTATGGCTCAGCAGCCACAAGCCATTGCATGCAACAAGGAAAAAGAAATCATATAACTTTACAACAGGACCAGACTAAATA
The DNA here is from genome assembly GCA_030068395.1 of Apalone spinifera. Classification (NCBI taxonomy): domain Eukaryota; kingdom Metazoa; phylum Chordata; order Testudines; family Trionychidae; genus Apalone; species Apalone spinifera. The sequence goes on from CM057847.1 coordinate 42,027,742, forward strand.
CACAGCAATATGGAATCCCACCCAGGCAGAAGAATGAGAGACCTCCAACCAAAAACAAACAAAAAAAAGAATGCTGAGAACAAAGACGTTCCAAAGCAAAGTTTTGAAATTTAAACCAGTGCTATTGGGCTAAAAGTAGTAATATTACTGTGTTAGTTCACTGTCTCTATTGTTGTGATAGGAGCTTCCTTAGCATGCAATGGATCCAGTGCTTATAGTGTGCCAATAAAAATGTTTCCAAGCTAGCTCTTGTTCAGTACACATAGCATGCCGCATCATGCCTCATGGGTTTCTGATTAACTCAAAGGGAGGAGGTCCCATGGTCACAGTGATGGACCTAACAGGTGTAAATTAGTGGAACATGATGGTAGCAGCAGCATTTTAAATGGACATGAGGTGAGTGGACTTGTAAAGAACATCAGAGAAATGGAGTTTGCAGTCATCATAAAAGAAGGCAAGGGCCTGGAAAACAGAGTAAATGGATAAAAAAGGCTGAATCTTAGAGAGAGGATGAAAGAAGCAGCAGCAAGATTTGGACAAGGGCATGACCAGGGAAAAGGAGGCATGGCCATGGCTTCTGAGGCACTTTGCATCAACCTAATCTTCCTCCCTGTAATTCAGTCAAGTCCCAAACAACTGGAGCTGCTTGGAGAGATGGCCTTGGTTGAATGAAGCATTTTAAAGTTAAAAGGAAACCAAGTTTGATAATGATATTTTTAGGCAGCTCCTTGTCAAGTTTCCATCCAAGCAAATACTGGATTCCATCATTAGTTTCTGCTCCCAGTTGGAACATCCCCAGAGCTCTGAATTTGACAAGTTCAGGTCAAAAAAGGGTAACAGTGCTTTTGAAAGTGAAGTGGGTGATTCAGTAAGTGGCACTCCAGGATGGTTGGGGGGGCATTGTGTTGGTATAAGTGCAGGTATAAATATATTTTGACCTGAAAGATGCCTGTTTTGGTTCTGTGCTACAGCTTAGAGCCTCTTTATATGAGGGACTTCTTAAAAAAGAAAAAATGGACTCCATTTCAAATGTTATCAAAATTGATCGATACATAAAGGAGAGATGGGGGAAAAAAGTTTTTCTCTAAATATAGACATTTTTGTTTAAATATGCCAAAAATATACATATCTGGCTACACAAATATCCTTACCCTTCACTAATTGTCCTTTATTGTCAGGTGGGAGGCCAGGACTGAGAGAAACTATAATTTAACTTGTGAAATGAATATTTCTATGAGCAAATCTGCTATCAATCTCCTAAAAACATAAGAACAGCTAGAATAGGTCAGACCAAAGGTCCATCTAGCTCAGTATCCTCTCTTCTGACAATGGCCAATACCAGGTACCCCAGAGGGAATGGACAGAACAAGTAATCATCAAATGATCCATCTTCTGTCACCCATTCCCAGCTTCTGACAAAGGCAGCGTTTTGTTGACCTGCCCCTACTAGTAAAATTCTGACTGTTTTATTTTATTTATTTATTTAAGTTAAGAAGGCCCAATCTCACTGCTGATAAAATTGGGAAAAATGTGAAGTCAGAGACAGCAGTGCTGTGAAGCAATTCTGCCAAGCACAAATTTGAATGGGACTTGTCCGAGCAGTGATGTCAGGTATAGCATCCCCTTTGGCTGGTAACAGTTAGAAGGCTGCCATCTTTTGTTTACAGTTCAGTGCACTCAGTCATGTAATGCCTTTGCTTCTGATTTTCTGAATTTTCTTAACTGGTAGTGTGGTGTTTTTTTCTTTTGATTTATACATACGTGCAGCTGTGTATTGCAGTGTGCATGCCACTTCCTACTTAACTAACTATTATGTTTCACGTTATTGAGGAGATCACGTGTTTGCAGGAGATTGTCTTATGGGTTTTGAGGAGGATAAATTTGTGTTGGTTTCCTTCTCTGTTAGTTCCAGGAATCTTCACTGTATTTCTTTAGTATGTCAAAAGAAAATCCTAATAAGTCATTGCTTGCAGTGAAAATGAAATTGGAATAAACATTTGTAAATATATTTTAGATAAACTTTATATTTCCCTAACAAAATTAATCACATGGTTTTTCCATCTACTCATCTGAAAAAAGGATAATTTTCATTATTCAGGGTGAAAGATTATATATTCTCTCTTGTTTTCCTGTGAGAACACATAGCATTTGTGTTTATACAGTTAGTTTCCTTTCTATGAAAATATAAATATTAATTTTTATGGTATTGGGCCTCTTACACTTGACATAGCTTAGGGCCCCAGAATGTCTTACTTCTGCCCTGCTGAAATCCTCCTGTCTTGACCTCAGATGCTGTACAACACAGTACAAGACAATCCATGCCCCGGGTTTCCAGTGTGAGTAGAAAAGACAGACAAAGGGCAGGAAAAAGAAAGTAGTATTATTATTTTGGATGGTGGGTGCACAGCCGGCTTGGGGAGGCTAGCCCCCAAGTGTGATGGGATGTGGTCAGAGAAGACCCTTTGGGAGTGCTTCCTGGAGTGCTGACACAGCCACTGACACTTGCCTCCTTACTCTCTGGGGCTTCTCACCGCTCTGTCCTGCTGGGCCAGCTTCCTGGTCTCCCCCAGCCAAGCCACAGAGCTGAGGTCACCGCCCCCACAAGGAGCAGCACAGACACTGAAACTCTTCAGGTCTGAAGAAAATGCAGTTTGGGCCCAGCTTCCTGGGATACCCCTCCCCAACTGGGCTCAGAACCTCAAATAAATTATTCAGGTAAGCCCCCTTTGACAATGAAGGGAAGATGTACACACTGATTGCTCCCCTGGGTAACAATTATTTACACTGGGCTTGATGGTAAATAAAAGTGATTTTATTAAGTACAAGCGGCAGGATTTAAGAGGTTGCAAGTGAAAAAAGACAGAGCAAGGTGAATGACAAATTTAAAATAACAAAAAACACTAATTCTAACACACACACAACCTTATTATAAACTCTCCCTAAAACTCTTCTGATTCCAGCTAAGCTTCCACACCAGGGAAGTTCCCTGGGGTCTCTGGTTCATTCTCTCGGGAGTCCCATGCCAGCAAAAGACCACGAACTGAAAAATGTTGTATCTTAAATAGCTTCCCTTTTAGACAGGAATTCTCTCTTTTTACATTCTCTTCTTCCATGAAAAACTACCTGGTCAGCCCCTACCAGTTGGGATGGTCACATGACTTTCTAAGATCAACCGCTAAGACTTAAAGGACAAAAGAGGCTGTTTACAGATGATCACCTAGACTTTGAGGGAAACACCCTTGATGGCTTTCATTTGCACATGTTAAACCATAAGCCATTCCATACTCCATGGGTGCTGTCTACACTGGCCGCTTGAATTTGCGCAAGAGCACTGACTTTGTAATGTACAAAATCAGTGCTTCCCGCTTGGGAAAAAGTCCTCTTGCGCAAGTGCTCTTGCAAAATCGCGTCTATACTGGCCACGGATGCTTTTGCGCAAAAGCACTTTTTGCACAAAAGCATCTATGCCAATCTAGACGCTCTTTTGTGGAAATACTTTTAACGGAAAAACTTTTCCGTTAAAAGTATTTCCGCAAAATCATGCCAGTCTAGACGCAGCCTATATGTCTAACTTCACACACAAGAACGATACATACACCAAAATATAGATCCAACAGATTGAGACATGAGCTTGATGGGTTACATGAGGTATTTTGTCCAAAGCATCTTTGAGTGATGCATATTTGTGCCCATAAATCCATTTTATAGAAGCCATCACACCAAGCACCAACCCTTCTGCCTCAGGTCCAGACCTCTTCCTTGCGGCTGCTAGCCCCTACAGGCCACAGAGTGCTGGGGGCCGACTAGTGTGACCCCCAGCTCCCTAGCTCTGGAGTGTGGGGTTGCTGGCCAGCACAGACCCTGTCTTCCAAGCCCCATAGTGCAGGGAGGCTGGGCAGTGCAGCCACAACCCTCCCCCCCCACCAGGGCCTTGGTGCGCAGGGTAGCTGGGCAGCATGGCCTCAGTCTGTCCTCCACTTGGCCCTGGAGCTCAGGAGAGCCAGGTAGCATGGACCCAGCCCGCCTGAAGTGGGTGGAGTGAAGCTAGCCAGTACTGCCCCTACATTTCCAGCCCCAGAGCATAGGGAGGGCCAAGCAGCCAAGCACAGATGGAGAGCCCTTTGGAAACAGGAGGGATAGTGGGGGTGGGCCACACGTGGCTGTTTGGGGAGGCATAGCCTCCCTGTGCCTCTGATACCTGCCACCATTTTATGGTGGGGAACGGAGAAAGCAAGCCCAAGATTAGATGTCTGTGTCAGAGTCAGTAATTTGACCTCATTCTCCAGTGCTTTTGTCAAAAATAACCTGTCCTCTCTAAATACTAGATTAGATATGATGTATTTTTCCTTATATTGTGTCTTTTTCTTTGAAAAATAGACACATCCTTTGAACTATTCATTCATCAGCTATTTCAGATAATGTAGAAGTGTGATGCAATTCTCTCTAGCCAATATCTTTACGGTCATTTTAAAATGCACCTCACTATGGTATCCAGGCTGCTGAACCCATCAAAACCAAAATGTATTATGTAATGTGTGATCAGACCCCAAGTCAGGGATACTAATAAGTATTCAGGCTGGAAATATTAAATGCTGTGGGATTTGTTCTAGTCATTCTAGCTGTTTGTATAATCCTCAATCTCATAATTTTTTATTTCTGATGTCAAAAAATTGTCAGCAATAAAAGTTATGGGAGGGAACATCAAACTGACATGGAACATAGTAAATCTGGCACTAAAATGAATGGATTGCTTCAGAAAGATGCAGGCTTCAGCGGCATGGTGGCATCAAAGTGCCAGTTAGAATATTCTCAAAATGCATTCTGGTTTATTGAAATTTTACTGGCAGCGATTCATAAAAATAATTACCCTGTGTGCATGGAAAATTTACATGTGGTGATTTAGTAATCTAAGCTGTCAGAAGGTGTTCTCTGGGGAATCAGACATTCCTATAGGCACAACTTCACTGAAGAAAATAATTGAGAAACAGTATTTGTGAAGACGAGATTTTCTGAAATGCGCCATCTCAGGAAACAAACAGATGTTTCTCATGCTTTGTATTGCAAATAATCCAAGGGAGTTGGTGAAAGCAAGTAAAGAACTAACAGCTCTTGTCAATGGTTCAGTATATGAGTCACTGGAAGCGGCTGTCTTTGGGAATCCATTAATTTCCTTATTTTGCCTTTAGCCCTCCTATATTGGCAGTTCTCCTACATGCAGATGCACATACTCTGCAAAAGCAAACCCCAGTGCCTCATGAAGTTAATTTACACCTGAGCAAAGTGAGTGCAAACAACTATAGTTTTGGTTTGGGAACATTTTGCTCCATCATTAAACAAAGGTAAATTATTTCAAGTTGAAAGGCAATGGAGAACCAAGCCCTTATCTTCATTAGCCAGCCTTCTTTGGGGAGCAGAAATCATGACAATAGTCTATTGTGTGATATTTTGGCACTTTTGCTTCTAGTCCTGACTACTAGATGCTCTATGGATGCGTGAAAACCCAGGATAGTGGATGGAGAAAATTTCATAGCTTAAAAATGTTTGTTTTTCCCCAGAGATAGGGTGAAGATTTAGGCCAGTTATTATTTTATCTGAAGAGATGTGTCCAGAGGAGCTAACCAGACTCTCTCCGCTGCCCTACAGGCCAAACAAACCATAAGTAAATATAGTATGTGTGTGTGAGTTTTAACAGCATTATACTACATTAATGGGGCACTGCCAATTCAGATTAATATTCTTATCTGTTTCCATTTAGAGTATTGAAACTGACACACAGTTAAATAACAAATTCACTTTTCACTGTTTATGAAGGGTTCTTGTTGCTTTTCACTGAAATTAGATAATGATGAAAAAATCAATTGCACTTTTTTTTTAGTCTGTTTCACTTTTTGATTCACCTATAGCATTGCATTGCTGTGGTGTCTGAATTGCAAACAATGAGGGGGGAGTGTTTTTAAAGCAAAAAAAAAGAAAGATCTGTTTGTAGTGGACTTTTAAAAAAAATGTTTCTACTGATCTTACATTTTGTAAAACATTTTCTAGACAACTAAAATTTGGGGTAAAAAAATCAATCTGATGTCTTTCCTTAAATAAATGTAAACCCATCAGAAAATTTCTAACACATATAAAATCCTTACAGAAAGTTAACGAAATAATATCTGCCATTACTCGCAGTGATGAGAGTAAATACTGTTGGGATATGTAAAAATGAATAGGGAATCTGCTGGTTAAGGAGTTCAGCCATAGTAGGCATTACCCTTAAACATGTTTTTTCCTTTGTTTTTACAGTCTGGAAAGATAGATTAAGAGTCTGGCCAAAACAGGTATTATCCTTCCTGATGTGTAAACATGCTCTTTCCCTTCATTTTTATATCCTAGAAAAATAGATAAGTATGCAGTTGCTCTTCTTTGTTGTGTCTTTTACTTACCCCCACTGGTGCTGTAGAAGATATTTTCAGGGTTACATCTCTTGCAATTTCTGTAACCTGTTGATTTGAAAAGTTTGTAGCGTAAAAAAGTGTTGATTTAATTAGAAATGTTGTAAATAGTAATTAGGGGCGGGTATCATCATATTTGTCACCTGCCTGTTAATATTCATTATATGGATGTTATCGTTCTAAATAAGGTTTTAGGGAAAGTAATAATAGATGTGTGAATTAACATACTAAAATAAATAAAAGGGTGTAATTGGTGCCAAATTGTTGCCACTTGGACATTGTGTTGAATTCCGAGGTAAATGTAAGTGGGCAATAAAGCAGTTCCGTTTGCCCCATCCACTTCTGAGTTGCCTGTTTCTTCTCTAACAAATACAGCATTTAGCAAGGAGGAAACAGTGACCGAGTTAGAACTTAATTTTTCTTCTTTCCCCATAGATCATTTAGAAGATAAGAGAATTAGTTGAAACCAAATACCAAGTCATTCCTGTGTTCTAGAATTGGGTTTTACTCCTCTTATCTTTGTTGTCTGTCAGGTTCCTTCTCTGAAGCAATAAATATGAAAAATATTAAAGAAAGAAAAACAACTTGAAAATACCAGCCTTTCTTCCTAGAGTGAGTTATCTGAATATTATGGCTCCTAGTATTTTTATAACTCATACGTCTATAAAACAAATTATTCAATGATCAGAGGAAGAGCTAAAGGATACCAGATTTTGATGAAGTACTGCAAAAAAGAACAACAGAAGGAATATTAATAATGGCTATTTGTGAGGTTGAGGCTAATGTTTTGATTGCACTTGGACACTTAAAAATCCAGCCATTTTTAGTAAAGGCCCACAGGCAGGGCCGTCCTTAGGATTTATGGTGCCTTAGGCGGGATTATTAAACTGGTGCCCCTATGCCTGACTTGCTCTTCCACCCCTACCACCTCCTCTTTCCAGAGACCGCAGCAGCCAATCCCCTCCCTCAGACTGTGCTGCAGGCAGCGCATTCGACTCTCTCTAGGACCCAGCCCTGCTGTTACATACTCCATTGCAGTGTTTCCCAATTTTATTTGGCCATGGAACCCTTTTCAGCTTTTCAGAATTTCAAGGAACCCCTAGGTTTGTCGAGCAAGAAAAAAAAAAAGATTAAAATCACATTACACCAATACATTAAAATCACATTCCTTCCCCAAGACCCTACCCCTTTGAGGCCCCATCCTCTCTGTTCCCCTCCTCTCCATCATTTGCTATCACTAGCCCTTATACACTCTCACGGGGTTGAAACAGGAGGTGCAGGCTCTGGTGGGAATGAGGGATTTGGGTGTGGGAAGAGGTGAGAAGTGTAAGCTCTGGGAGGGAATTTGGATGCAGGAGAAGAGGATGCTGCTCGAGGAGGGGGCTCCAGGTCGGGGGGTGTTGGGCTCAGGTGGAAGGTTGGGGTGCTGAGCAAGTCACAGGCTTATAGATGTGAGGGTGCAGGAGTTTGTGTTGGATACGTGAGGGGCTCAGGGTAAGGAGGTTGTGAGTATGATGGGCTCAGGACACATTTGTGATGTGTGGATGGTGGAGGAATGTTGTGGCAGAAGACTGAGGATGTGGGGATGCAGGAGTTTGGGGATGTAAGAGGCTCAGGACAGGCGGTTACAGTATATGATAGGCTCAGATTTGGGGTCAGGTGGTGCAGGAGTGTTATGATGCTGCAGTGAGATGGGAATTTGGCATGTTGGGGGCATGTTGGCCAGGCTTCATTTTAAAATAAAATATTATGTTAAACTCAAAAGGTTTCAACATTGTCTTTGTATATGAGAGGGGCAGGGAACTGTTTTGAGTCAAGGGTCACTGACCCTCAGAAAAGTCAGTTGGGGCCACACAAGTGAGATGCCCAAAAAAACCCCCAAACCCCAAGCCTCAGTAATGCGGTCCCGAGGATGCTGGCACAGCTGGCAGGGTGCTGGAGCCAGGGACAGGGTGGTGGTCGGTGCTACCGTGGGTGGAAGGGTGCTGGGGAAGGGGACAGGGTGGTGCTGGGTACTGGTGACAGTGTTGGTGGGGACAGGAGACAGGGTACTTGGGGGGGGGGGGGGTCTGGGCAGGGAACAGGGGCAGCTGGGACGAGTACCTGGCAATCCTGTAGCACTTCTGGGAAGCGTGCGACTGCACTCCCCCTCCCCAAACAGCTGGCGTGCACGCTGCCTGAGCAGCAGGGGCTGTTGCACCCCAGCAACTTACCTCGGCGATGCCTTCCTGCGAGGGGGGGGGAGAGGATGCGTGAGTCCCATGGCAGAGCACACTGCCTGCACAGTCAGAGCTGCACAGACCTGGGTCTCCTGACCTCCCTCTCCGCGCAGAAAGGCCCCAGAACTAAGTTTCCGGGTGCCACAGCCCCAGCTGTTCAGGCAACACGCACCGACTCCTGTGGGGAGGGGAAGTGCTTCCCTCCCCGCTGTGGGTCTCATGGAGTCACTCCTGTCCAGCATGCCCTGGTGTGCTGGCCAGGAGCAACTGTTCCCTCTGCCCCCGCCTGCCTCTGCCTCTGCGTCGCCTGGGAGGAATGGGAAACAAGTCTGCTGCTTCTTTAAGCAGCTGGCTAGCCGGCGCCTTCTCTTTCAGAGGGGAGGCGGGGGAGTGCCGGCTTTTCGCGCTGCTCCACTGCTTTCTGACCGTCCCAGCAGAGTGGTGCCCCAGAAATACTGGTGCCCTACGCAACTGCGTACTCTGCATATGCATAAGGACGGCCTTGCCCACAGGTAATATCTTCCTGTTAGACTTTGCAGCTTGATGCCCTGCTGCTTTTCTCTGTAGCAAAAGCTGGCATCAGTTTATGCTGTTCTGAGTGACTGAGTACATGTGCAGTGAACATGGGATTCAGATTGAAAAGCAGTCAGTGATAACAGCTCTTTTTCTAAGCACTCTCCTTAGCTCCAGTTTCATCTATTTATCATTAATGTTATTGATCTCTACAGATGTCTAATATCCAAAAGGTATCATATCCAGACAAGAAGATTGGGTAACTCAGGGCATTGGTGACTAAAACCTCTTTGGAGGCTTATGTGAAATAGGCTGATGGTCTTTCTCAACTTTGTAGTTTTCAGAGCATGATTTTCTGAGCACATGCGACTTGCATTTACTTCAGATGGCATGGTAAATGCTCAGAACATTTGGAAATCAATTAAAACTAACTGGCATCCCAGCTAGTAGCCTCAGCAGAGATCCTAAAGAGTGAAGGGGCATGAACCTGAAATCCCTGGTGCGTAAGTGGTTGAAGTACATTCTTGAGGGCCTGGAGCGGGATGAGGGGAAGCTTGTACACTCTCTGCCCATGCTGAGGCTGTTGTGTGAATAAGTACAAGCTTTCAGTTTCTCGTTCTAAAAAATATTGACGAGCACTGAATTTGTTAGAATCAAATTATTTCTATGAATGGTGTTAACCCTGGGTCTGCTCCTGCTTTTGTTCCATACACAGAACTTCTAGGAGAGTGCCATGCAGGAGCACCAGCTGCAGAATTAGTCCCTCCATTTCTGAGATCCGTCTCACCAGGAGGTTGTTATTCTATCTCCTGTGTTGTCTCTTTTATTGCCTGAGTGATTTGTCTCTACAGCCTCTCGACTTCCACGTTATTCTGGGCATGACTGGAAACTAAAGGTAATTAATGATGCATTTCATTATTCCAGATCACGTAGAACAGTGGTTGGAAACCTGCAGCCCTCAGGCCATGCATGGTGTGTCAGGGTAAGCTGTAGGCGGGCTGCCAGATAGCTTGTTTACCTGGCATCCACAGGTATGGCTGCCCACAGCTCCCAGTGGCTGCAGTTCACGGGTCCTGGCCAATGGGAACTGTGGGTGGACATACCTGTGAATGCAAAGTAAACAACCTGTCTGGCAGCCTGCCAACAGCATACCCTGATGAACTGTGTGCTGCCTATGGGCTGCGGATTGTGCGCCATTGTCTTAGAGCCTGATTCACACCAGGCTGTGCCCTATTTCTTTATGGCTTGACACTCATACAAGGCTGGCTGCCTGCTCTTACGTACCCCCTAAACCAATTTGGTTATGCTTACCAGCCAGTTTGTTATATGTTGCTGTCCTCTAACGGACAGAATCAGAACTACTCAAATGTGTGTCAGCCTTGATACTGCTTGCAACAGTTCTTTATCTCAAGTGCTTTTATAGCCAAAGAATATGGGGTTTATCCCCATTGTCTCTCTCTCTCTCTCTAAAAAAGTTTTTCCTCCTGGGTGACAGAATGACATCATCACATGCTCTGGCCACGAAAGCCGTGAGAGAGAGGGGGGTTGGTGAGCGTAGCGAACACAGGGCACAGTCTGCTAGTTGTTGTGGAATTCCAAAGGCCCAACGTAGGCAGCAGAATAACAAATCTGAGAGTGTCTGATTTATAGACAGTACACTGTTGCTATTCCTTGGTGTATAAGCTTGATGTAGGTTTTTAATATGTGGAGAGCATAATACACTGGTTGAGCAGCTCACAGAAAAGTACATATTTGTATTGTCTGACACAGTTCCGGGGACAGTCAACTTACAGTTTCCGTGTTACTTTTACCCTTCATTATTTCCCCCAGGAACCACATTTCCTTGTAACTGCTGCCTGCCATCTAAACAACTGCATGGGTGTGATCAGGGTGCTGATCTCTTTGGAGGATCAGGCCTGATGTTTGCACAGACCCCATTAAGATCTCACCCCCAGATTTATGAGCAAATGACCAACAAAGTCTTCAAAATAAATTAGCAATGAAAGTTTTTATTCTGGAATTAATCCCAAAAGAGCGCTGCTTAAAAAACTAGAGTTAATTTGCATTGGTTTCCTTGGAGAAATGCAGCAGTATTTTGCATTTGTTGGCAATTCCTTGTTTCTAATGCATGAGGAACTGGGTATTTTATGAAGCTAAATCTCTCCTACCAAATAGCTTCTCTGGCTAGGGCCGTGGTGTTTCTTTCACATAATGGCAGAGAGAAATCCATTGCTCCAGCTGTACATTCAAGCTGATATGCTAATTGGGCTTTCATTAGTGCCTGGCTGATGTCACAAATAGAGGGTTTTTTTAAAAGGATAAATAGATGAAGTACTTTTCCATTGTTAAATCGGAATGAGGGTTGCCATGTACTTTAGCTGCCGGGTTTTTTGTTTTTGGAATAGTTCTAATTTTCTGTGTGACTGCCACTGCTCACTGTAGCATTCAAATATTTCCCTGGTGTATTACTTCAATAACTCAGTTCTTTATGAAAAAAGAAAGCTGGAAGAGGTTGGGAAATATCTTTTTTTGAACATTATTACTGCTTCACTTAGGTAGAAAGGGTAACTAGGAGACCAAATGCATTTAGATTAGTTACATAAAGTTTCACATTCATCACTTATATAATTGTATATATGCACCTAAGTAGCAACAGAGTTCAACAATCCTCCACCCTCAGTCCACAAAGAACCACCAGCTTATGCTACTTTGAGCTTAAGCAGACTCTCTAGTAATGAGAATATGCCCTTTTTGTCAGGGCTGCTACTAAAAACCATTGCAGTGATGGAACATCTGAACAAGTGTAGCATATAACCATTTTTTTACAGTGCATGAGGGATCTAACATCTCTCCAATGGACAGAGTAGTAGACTGGGAGTCCAGAGAATCTGATACATTACTTAGCTCTGCTACGTGACTGCCTGTGGACCTTGGGCAAGTCATTTCACCCTTCTACCTTAACTTCTCCAGCTGTAAAAGAGGGATAACAACCCCTTTCTAAAGTGCTTCACTGCACCACTTACTCTAAGATGTGCTGGCCCTACAGGGCTAACTAGAAAAAAAAAGAATTTAAATGTATTTTTGTAATTAAAATGAGCAGTTATGACATAAAGTGAACATATCTGCTTGGACAGAAGCCATATTTACATGAAGAGCCACACTTTACATAAAAAATAGCTGGATGTTTGGGATGATTTAAATTCAGTTTCAATTGTGAGTGATTCTTACAAGCTGATTTTATCCCTAATTCACATCTAATAAACAGAGAGAGAGAGAGAGAGAAGAAGAGAGAGAGAGAATTTGGAAATGAAAAATCTGGAGCAATACTAATTTGAATCTATCAGAAACCCAGAGTTTGAAAGTTCGTTGGTTTAACATCAGGGAATAAATGGGACCAGTAAGAACATTGATACCCTGGAACCGAATACAATGGCTAGGAATCTCTTATTACCACAAGTACAGAGATATAATCTTGGGCTTTTATCCATATATCTGTTTGAATGGGAAAATTAATGAACTATTAATGCCATTGGTTTTGAATCCAAATGGAAGACAATGGTATTTAACTAAATATATTTTATTTGCCTCTATCCTTAGCTTGGGTGTATAGACAAAATGGCTGGGACATCCTGCTTTTTGGTTCAATTAAACAGGCAGAGCATATATAAGACCTTTTTTTAAAATATGGGAATTTGACAATGCAAGAGGAAAAATACTCTCATGTCTGCCTACAGGGCTGACAAACAAAATCCATCAAGAGTTTAAATGAAGCACAAGAAGTCCTGTGGCACCTTATAGACTAACAGATTTACTGGAGCATAAGCTTTCGTGGGCAAAGACCCACTTCAATGGATGCAAAGTGGGTCTTTGCCCACAAAAGCTTATGCTCCAATAAATCTGTTAGTCTATAAGGTGCCACAGGACTTTTTGTTGTTTATGCAGATTCAGACTAACACAGCTACCCCTCTGATAAATGAAGCCATGTACTTTAATTTCATGTCTTTCATTTGACCTGTGTAATGTTTATATTTTGTTGTTTGGGGGTCACCTGGACAAGGACAAACCTAATGACTGGCTTGTCTATTGCTGAATGTCTTTATATGAACTTCTCTTACAATTAGGGCCCTAGCAAATTCACGGCCTATTTTGGTCAATTTCATAGTCATAGGATTTTAAAAATGGTAAATTTCATGATTTCACAGTTAAATCTGAAATTTTGCCAAGTTGTAATTATTAGAGGTTCTGGTCCAAAAAGGAGTTGTGTGAGGGTGGCAAGGTTATTACAAGGGGGATCGTAACACTGCTGCCTTTACTTCTGATGTGGGCAGTGGTGCTGCCTTCAGAGCTGGGCAACTGGAAAGTGGTGGTTGCTGGCTAGGAGTTCAGCTCTGAAGGAAGAGCTGCTGCCATCAACAGCCCAGAAATAAGGATGGTACGGCATTGCCACTCTTATTTCTGCACTGCTGCCATTACAAGTGACTATACTATTACAAAGCAATTTCAAAAACCAGCTGGAGAGAGAAGCTACGGAACTTGCTTTCATTTACAAGTTTGACACCTGGAATCAAGGTTTGAACAAAGACCTGAATTGGATGGGCCGCTACGTTCCACACCCTAATGACATCAGAAGCTAAGAACCGGGCACTTACAGCCCACTCTATTAGCCTCATATAGCATGGGCACTCTAATTGACACAATTTTTTTCTTTTCCTTTTTTCCCCTTCTCCATCCCCTCTTTCTCTGCTATTTATTTGTACCCTGGGCCCCTTATTCTATTCACCTGAACAAGTGGACTGTGCCCACGAAAGCTCATGATACCATCAACATTTTTTGTTAGTCTCTAAGGTGCTGCAGGACTATTTGTTGTTTTTTAAGTTTTTTCCCCATGTATTTCTAGGTAACTCTGTAAGGGAAACTGTCACAATAGCTATGTTATCGGTAACTCCTGTAGACATCCCTTCCAGCTACCTGAGCCAGATTTTAGTGACCAAAGAAGAGACTGTGCCCTGAGAAGCCTTCCCAGGTTTTATACTGAGCTCCTGCTGCAGTGCAGACACGGTCCCCAATCCTTGCAATCCACTCTATGTTGGCAGATCCATGCATCTAGCAGGGCTCAGTTGGGTAGGTTGGAACCATCAAAGTAAAAGTAAGATATAAAATCTTGGCCTCATTGACATCAGGGGAGCCAAATCTTATGTGTAGTTTATGCATCTAACTAATAATAATAATAGCCAACTGTTGATCTGCTGGATCATGGAGTATGTATAAAAAGGTCAAGTCAGGTACCTGATTAATCTACTTATGGCTAAGAAGCCCAGTTTGAGAGTGACACAGCTTGTTATAACTTAGACATATCTTAATGGTGTCTGAGTTGGACTCCAAGGTCACAGCACGCTGCTTTCTTCTTTCTTGCTTTGTGTCCATTCTCTGCCCTAAGAATCTCCTTAAGGTATAACGTCATGAGTCATTGTGAGAGTGAATGCTGTGATCTTTTGGCCCAGCAGGTGGAGCTAAGAAATCTCTTCAAGTTTACTGGGCTATAACAAATGCTGTGTGACCTCCTAACTGACAACCTCGAAATACTGTTAATTCGGTAACTCACTGCCAGTAAAACAAGTGGCTAACTCTTATTACACGCCTTTGCTCAGGCAAAGGAACAAGTTATCTGCCGGGCATTGTTGAAAGAAGACGAAGGTCATCATTGTCACAGCATCTGTGTGCAAGTTGCTATGTTTCAGTCTACCCGCATTCTGCTTTCATCTTGTTTTTTTCAAGTGTCGTTCTTAGAAAGGAAGTTGCTGGGGGACCATGAGTACAGAACATGGGGGGGAAGGATGGCATGTTTTCACAGAAACTTCTGGAACTGAGTCTAGAAAATTTGCATTTTTGGTCTGAGGTATGCAAATGCAGGTATTGAAGGCAGGGATGACTGCATGGTAGGTGCTGCTGCTGCACTCCCTGGTGTGAAGTGGTTTCTATTACACACAGAGTTTACAGTTTGGTTCTATGACTCTTAGCACCCCCACTATCAAAATTGTTCCAGCATCCCTGACTGAATTCATCTTGGAAGTGTACACTAGGAGGTAGGCCTCTTTGAAAACTTAGCCTGTTTACCCGCTGATCCTCCAAGTATCTCTTCTGAGGTAGTCAGAGATCTTTTCAACTCTAATTGATTTCTGCTCACTTTGCTGCTGAAGGCAGTGGGGAGGTGAGAGTACACCAAACCTCACAGGAAGAATTCAGCCTGTCTATCTAAAAAGAGTGTGTGTACATAAGGAATTATAATTGTTGTAGTGCCAATAGTTGTAGTGTAGATCCCAGGGAGGGTCAGGCTCGATTGTCCATTTTGTTTCAGACCAATTCCACAAGCCAAATACACAGAGAAGGGTTGGAACTTAACTTCATTCATAAGTTTAATTCTTATGCAAATGGTATGAATCGGGCTATCCGATGGCTCTCCCATTATCTTCCACATCTTAATGACTTAACCAACCAACTAAACAATGAAGGTGCTAATATTATCTGATGTCAGTGTAGAATCTGGTGTTGGTCATCTTCCTTTCCAAGTGCTAATTAGTGGTTCTCATCAGCCTCTTGTAACTATTTAGTCTTTAAGGTGCTACTAGACTATTTATTGTTTTTTAAGTTTTTCCTGTTGCAGACTAAGTTGGCTATCCCTCTGAAGCTTATCTTACTTACTGTCTCTTTTTTCTTCCTCCCCTCCATTTTTTTCCTTCTCCCCCACCTCCCTCCTTCTCTTATTTATTCTTGGATCTGGACTTCCAGCACTCCTGTCATCTGAGGAAGTGGGCTATGCCCACAAAGCTCATGACACCATCTACATGTTTTGTTAGTCTAGTAGCACCTTAAAGATTATTTGTTGTTTTTTTAAGCATTAGAAATGTAGTTACATAAACTAATAAAATGCTGAGTTTCAGAGTTCCAAATCAAGTACCAGTAGCTGACCCATGACCTTTACCTAATCCACTGCAGGAACTCTCTTGACATTGCTGTGTTGATTGACTAGATCATATATATAAAAGTGAGAATTTAAAAACCTTTCATTTAAGTCCTTTAATTTTTCAGTGGAAAAAATGGAGAGAAAAAAGATTTGATTAGAAAAATCTTCCCTTCTCCCTCTGAAAATGGTCATATAAGGTTCATAGGAAACTATATGAATAAAGTTAAAAAGCACAATATATTACTGTATGTATGTATCGAGACTTGAGCTCAGGGCTCTATGTTTCCTCTTGCTTTTGATATCACTAAACACCCCAATTGCCCTGCTCTGTAGTGAGAGTCTGCTATCTCATCAGCTATTGCAGGGAACAAATCACATATTGGAATCAGATCTTGGCATTTAATACCTTTTTTAGCTCATGTTTCACATATAGAGTGACAAATCCATGGCCATGTCAGATTTCATGTTTACCATGGTTGAGTACTGTGGCTTTCATAGCTTCACAACAATAGTGAAGATAAAACTCAGATCTTCCTTGGTCAAAAGTGTACAAAAACATGAACAGAAAACACTTGAGGTATGTCTAGACTGCATCCCTCTGTCAGCAAAGGGATGTAGATTAGGCAGGTTGACATTGCAAATGAGGCAGGGATTTAAACATCCCATGCCTAATTTGCATAAAAATGGCCACCATGTTTTGCCGACTCGGAACTTTGTTGGCAAAAAGCAGCAGTCTAGAGGAGGATCTGTCGAGAAAGAAAGCCTTTTTCGACAGATCCTGTAAACCTCCTTGCAGGAGGCCTAAGGGGATCTATCAAAAAAAGCTTACTTTCTCGACAGATCCCCCTCTAGACTGCCGCTTTTTGCCGACAAAGTGCTGAATCGGCAAAAGACGGTGGTCATTTTTATGCAAATCCTTGCCTCATTTGCAATGTCGACCTGCCTAATCTGCATCCCTCTGCTGACAGAGGGATGCAGTCTAGACATATCCTTGAATTAAAGGAGAATGACTCATAGCAATAGAGGGACTTACAGAAGTGTAGCTGTTCAAAAGCTAGGTTAAATCTGATAAAGCAACCGGATCCTCTTTTATAAGGCTAGGTCTACACTACAGAGTTTTTGCGCAAAAACTCACAGAGCGTTCATACCTCAAGTGCATTTTTGTGCAAGTAAAACGAAAGAACAGAGAGGTTTTTCTGGTGCAGGTATTCCTCTTTCTATGAGGAATAACTCCTTTTTGCTCAAGAGCTCCTGCGCAAAAAGGTGTGTGGACAGACAGCAGGGGTTTTTTGCGCAAAAAGAGACAATCAGAAAAAGCCCAAGTGCATTGGTGGCCATTCTGTAAATAGCAATCAGAGTTTCCTTTTGAGAGAGAGTCAATGAAGTCTGGATGCTCTCTTTTGCAAAAGCACATTGCTTTTTCGATGTGCTTTTGCAGTGTGGACACGCTCTTGCGCAAGAAGTTTTTGCAGAAGATCTCTTCCGCAAAAAGCTTCTTGAACAAGAAACCTGTAGTGTAGACATAGTCTAAGAGATTTTGTTGAAACTAATTGATATGGAGTAATGGTAGGGCTTAAAGGTTCAGCTGTGAACCTTTATAAGGCTATGCCTTAGAAAAATCTCCCTTTGGAACTCTCAGGAAGAAACAGCTAGAAAAGAGTCTGTTTGGAGAGGTCTGATTAAAAAGTATTTCCCCTCTTGTATTTTCCTAAGAGGTACTCTGTTTAGCAGGGGTTTTGGCTAGATGTTCATTATCTTGATGATTTCTCCAGGACAGTATTTATCTAGATAGGCATTCCTTAGAGTCTCCATCCCTGCTATTGGAGGAACTTACTAATGGCATAATATTTGTTATGCATATTCCATTTTTACATTGATTTTGACTCAGCATTTCCAGAAAATAAACAGCTTAGCAACAAAATGATCATTAACTTGGGACTTCTGCACCACAGATATGCAGAACACAGCTGAGTACATTTGACTTCATTCAATTGAGGTGTTCAAGCACTAATCCTACAGTGGAAGCTTTGCTGTTGACTTCAATAAGCACAGAATGAAGCCCTTTGGTATTAAAATGACAGGAGGATTCTTAAGTATCAAAGGGGTAGCTGTGTTAGTCTGTGATTGGAAAAAAAAATGAAAAAAAAAAAACAGCTAATAGTCCTGCAGCACCTAGAGACTACTTGTTAAGTTAGACTGGTTGACAAGGCAACGACACTACCTAGTTGCTAAGTCGCTTACTACTATATCTTTGAAAAAAACATGGATGACCCAACTTCTAAGTTTGTCCTTAAAAAGACACAAGAAAAAACACTCTTGACCCTCAAAGTACAGCAGGTAACACAAGGAAAATACAGATCTTTGTCCATCTGTAGTGCCTGGCCAGCATAAGAGATCTGTGAGTCTATGTCAACTGCAAGATGTTAGACCTAGTCCTTTAGCTGAAGTGGAGTGGCTCATTCTTTCAATACTGAAAGTTGCCCATGGTCTGAAAGGGGACCATTATAGAAACAGAAAGGGAAAATTTCTGCTAAATTAAATGATTTTGTTTCAATTCATATAATTAAAAATAGAATAAAAACTGTGTTAAGAATCCTTCCCAGCCTGATGTGCCAAAGTGAAACTTTACAGCTGATTGGCAGTTGCCTGAAAAAAATGGTCTTTTGGTGGAAATCCTGAGAGACAGAAAATGTGTAAATGTGCTGAGCTTTTGGGAATAATGCAGAATAATTTAAAGTGACCCCTAAGCTATTATGATTTATAAATATTTGAATCAAAATTAGATTTTAATACAGATTCTAAGAATCCTTGTAAGGAAGATATGGCAGGTATGAAATGGGAATCTGACTATGTTTATAGATGTAACATCATACTGGCTTAGTTTTTTGCATGACAATTTATATGTGATGTGTTTATACATTGAGGTGGTGATTGTCTAGTGTTTAGAGAAGGCAGTTGCAGGTCTAATGTTTTAGACCTAGTCCAGTCACTGGCTTGTTTTGGCAAGTCATTTACTTTTTGTCAGCTGTAGAAAGGGCTGTACTTAAGCTAAGTTCCCTTAGGAGGTAGCCAATTCATTAATGATTAAACTATTTTGAGAGCCCTAGATTAAAAGTGCCCTAGATGAGCAATACTTTATTAATGATTCAGACACCAATTTTCTCCTCCTTTACTGTGCTCCTGGTAAGAGAGGTAAATTCACACGGCTTCTTCTTCCTTCTCAGGTCTTTTCCCCTTGAAGCAAAATAATAGTACATTTCTCAGGAAGACAGCCTAGTAAATGAAAAATGAGTTCCACTTTACATAAATGAATCATTTCATGTCTTTTTCAGATGAGACCGTCATCTAAGATTTGTTTGTTGTGGTTCACGCTGGCAAGCAAACATAATACAGCTCTTTTGAGGTGTAATGCAGAGCAATTTAAAAACTATTTTTAAAAAAGCCTGCCCATTGGTCCTTAAAAAACATTACCTCAGTGTTAGCAATCTTACTAAACAAGTCACTATTTTATATTTTATTGGTTAGATCGCTGCTTTACTGTTCTTAATTCATCAATTCAAAGTCCTTGTGTATCCAAATGCTGCCTAACTCCATAAAATTGAATTTTATTATCTACCTGTTCATAATTAAAACTTTTTATCTGAGAGACTGAAAAATAATAACATCCCATGAGGGCGGAGGAATTTAAACTCCATCTGACCATAAATACAGGGAATGTTATGGTTTAGCAGGGTTATACATACTGTACACAAATGTGCTGATGTTATCTAAGCCTAACAATTGGAGGGACATCTTATTCCTTGGGAGACTGAATACGTTTGCAAATGATGCAGTGATTGTGTCATATCTGGCCAGGATCCACATATGTACATGTTCCCAAGCACTAAACGTTCAGAGTACCAGAAGAGCATTTCTGTTAGAGCCAGTCCAGTCCTATGTTTGTTCATCCATTTTTCAAAGCTCAATTTAGGAGGTTTAAAACATTGCTTCATAAATGGGTGAGATCATGGACTGTACTAAAGCAAACCTGCATGGGCAACTGTTATCTAATATGACCCTGATTATGCTGGTTCTTTTCCCTCATGTCTGGCCTACGGGACTCTCCATGGCTGCCGCTTTTTTCCGTCTTGGAGCTTTGACGGAAAAAAGCGCCAGTCTAGACAGGGCTCTTGCGGAAAATAAAGCCTTTTTCGCAAGATCTCTTATTCCCTTTTTTAAAGGCTTTTTTCCGTCAAAGCTCCAAGACGGAAAAAAGCGGCAGCCATGTTCATGCAAATGGAGCGGGGAAAATGTAAATCCCCGCTTCATTTGCAGTTGCGACTGGCCTCCTTTGCATGCCTTTGGCGGCAAAGGGGTCCAGTCTAGACACAGCCCAGGAGTTGGCGGGGGAAGAGGAGGGAGCAGGGGGCGGGGGAGCGTGTTACAACTCATTTCAAGGTTGTTTTAAGTTCTGTTCTAATTGCCTCCCCTATTGGCCCTGGACTCATGTGGAATGGGAAGGAGCAGCTTTAGTGCATCTCAGGATTGAGTCTATGGACTTCAGTGGGAGTTGAAGTGCTCAACACCTTGCAGGATTGCATCCTCTGTGTTCAACACAGTCAAGAATGACTTGGGAGAATGTCCCTGGGCAAGCAGCCCTTCAAAAGGCATTAGGGGCTAGCTTGCTCAAGATGGCTCTCTTCTCTTCACCTAAAAACAACTGGGTACTCCAGGGGGTGACTTACTGGCCAATTAGTGATGGCACATCTGTTCTCTATAAGCCCCCTGAGGTGTCTAAAAGAGCTCTCTAGCCAGGAAGGAAAGGGGGTGTCTCTGCAGAGGAGGAAGGTAGCAGGGAAGAAGTACAAAGGTGATTCAAAAGTATCCTGTGGGGTCTATGTTCCCAGGATGGGAGAAGCTAGCTAGCTAGGGAGAGAGAGCAAGAAACGGAAAGGTACTCTGAGGGAGAGTATAGTCCCACAGTTAGATGAAGCCAAGAAAGAGGTAACACTGAGGGAGATAATTTAATCCCATCCAAGATGTGGAGGAACCACTGACCAGAAGTCAAAGGGCTTGTAACTGTTTTCAGGGACAGAAGAGCAAGAATTTAAAGAGACCAAATTAGAGACTAAAACTCTTTCCAGAACTGATGTTTACTTGTGTCAAGTGATTATTAATAAATTAAGCCCTCTGGATGAGGGATTTCTTAAAGGACAAGTTTCTACTGAGCAGAAGGGAAACTGAGGTATAATCTCAGACCAGGATCTTGGGCCACATACCATTCTTCTAACTACTTTCTTTGTAAATCTTACCTCATCTTCATGCCTCCTTCCACACTGACCCCTAAACCTAAAGTTGAATCCCACTACTTGGGTAGCAAATGACAGGTCTCTTTTCATTGAAATGTCTTCCTAATAATTAACCTTAATAATAGCAACACTGTTTAGAGACTGAACTGTCATCTAATGTACTGTATGGTCAGAACTGAAATCCATCTCAGCATTAATAATCTCCACCCTCTATTTTAGCTGAGCATGAGCTGTTTTGTCATATTAAAGGTCTGAGGCTTCCAGAATGAGTAGGATTTCATGAGTGCTCAGCAGCTTGCCAGATACATCAGGGCTACGTCTAGACTGGCCCCCTTTTGCGCCAAAGGCATGCAAAGGGGGCCAGTCGCAATTGCAAATGAAGCGGGGATTTACATTTTCCCCGCTCCATTTGCATGAACATGGCTGCCGCTTTTTTCCGTCTTGGAGTTTTGACGGAAAAAAGCACCAGTCTAGACAGGGCTCTTGCGGAAAATAAAGCCTTTTCCACAAGATCTTTTATTCCCTTTAAAAAATAAGGGAATAAGATCTAGTATACATACCATACTATTTGAACACCAGCAATTTTTTGTTACTTAAGATGACAATGACCTCTCTATTTCTCTCTGCCTTTCCTGGCATCAAGAACAAGTCTTAGGAGTTTTGGGCTACTACTGTGGGGAAAATATGGATGAAGAGAGATTTTATGTTTGAGTCTCTGACTGCAACAAAATTAGTGTTTGTGCCTGTTTCGTTTGGCATCATGGCCCATATTGGTCTGAACTCTTCTGGTCCATCCTCAGCTAGCTGGATACACTGCAGTTCACCCCTTCCCCCTTTTATGGAATCTCAGTCATTGTGCTTTGGGCTATTGGGCTGCTCAGGTCAAATGAAGTCCTGCTGCTGGCCTTGGCTAGGATATGAAAGTTCAACAGAAAACATTGGAGGAAGAAAACAACCACATTTTTGGAACATTAAAAAACATATCAGTTAGGTTTGCTTTATTTTGGCTGATGGTTCCAATATATGTGTGTGGTTTTCCACACCAATTTATCTATCCATATAATACACATGGTCTGATGTTGGAGGGCTCAGATCCATTATGATTGTAGGATGTTTACTGTACCAGTTTTGGTAAATTAGAAATTGGATCATATTGTTCTTTGATCTTTAATTGCATTTTAAAGTGCATGACTCATCAATATTCTTATCCAATAGTTCTGTGCTGTTTCATGAAGGAGTTGCCAGGATTGGAAACACAATGCCTATTTCTCCAAGGAGTCTTAAAAGCTTTCTCTTGAGTTATTAGTTGCCTCTGAGACTGAACCACAAGTGGCTCCAAGCTATCATCCAAAAATAATCAGGTAGGGAGACTGGATACTGCAAGGGGTTGGTACTAGTTATAGTGGTTATCGTTTATCTGTTAGCAGTTGAAATCCAGCCCTTGTGGGTTGTAATTAATTTTTTACCACCTGATGATTGCTTATTAGCCTGTGTTAAATGATGCAGCTGATTTCTTGGCTTTAGCTTATTTGATGCAAATCAAATTGTTTCTTTGCACAGAGGCATAGTTTTAATGAATGAAAGTTGATTTATTTACAGATTCACTGCTCTTTCTTGATGAGTGTCACTTTACAACAGGAATATAATCAGGGAATCCAAACTCTCTGCCTAATCACTCCTAATTCACCCACTAAAGTAGTTATTAAAGGCAACATTTCTCATTTTCATGGCCCAATGGGTAAGTGAATCAGTCACCTGTTTTCTCCCAAGCCTAGAATTTTACTTGCCTGGACTCATTTCCCCTTCCTCCTCAAAGGCACCAATTCAGGAACACATGTCTTATTCAAGACAGCACTTAGGTGCATGATTAACTTTAACCACACACTTAAGTCCCATTGAAGTCAATGCATGTAGTTAAGGAGTGTCCTGAATCAGAGCCAGAAGGATCTTAAGCAGATGGACCATTGCCCACAATTCTTCCAGTTAAAGAGAAAGGGCTCAACACAAAACCCCTGGGTATAAATGTTAGCAAAACCTGTTGATGATATTGCATAATACAGTGATGAGCAGGTCTAGGTCCTAAATTACTATAAAAGGTCCCTTTTAGAATACTGCAGTATGGCTAACAAATAAAGAAGAGAGCTTGGAATAACTGCCTTCTGGGATAAAGAACTGGTACTCTGTGGAGATATTAAGGTGGATTTCCTGGGTGCTGTAAATAAAATACCTCAATACAGACTGGTGACCTGGATGGATCATCAGAACAGGAGTCAGATGTCCGCTTGGTTCTAAAGGATTCTGTGATATTAACTGCTTTAATTTGTGGCTGTGCAAAGCAGCATATTGTACTCCGCAAAAGCGCTGAGCCATACAGCAGGTGCACACGTTTATTATGATGGCTAATACAAATCCTATAGTGTTATGATTAGAGGCATATCTATTTACAATTCCACATTGCTGATATGTAATTACATTTGTTATATTGGTTGCATAATTGGATGGATTTACACAAATTACACATAAAACACTTTTAGAAGCACAAGAAGACACCCAATTGTGGCCTGATGGTTCAGAGGATTAGTAATGGGATATTAATCCTTCTGTCAAATCTAGCTAATGGTCAAGATTTTCAAAACTGGGTACCTAAACTTAATATCTGAAGACAATTGGAATAGGAGGGTGGCTAGCTCTTTCCAAAAACAGACTGCTGACTTAAGCATTTCACTACAGATTTAGGAGCCTATTGTTGGGAACCCATTTTTGAAAATCAGTATCTGAAAATAGAGAAGGGTTAATTTTTTAAAAAAGAGTGTTTCTAGGCAGGGCCTGGGATAAACAAATGGAAGACAATAGGCAAAAGGTTGAGAGAATAAATTATCAGCTAGGGTTGGAGTTTAGTAAATGGAACAAAACAAGAGTCTTTGTATTACTTGTCTGTAAACAGGGATGTCCTTTCCCATACACAGCACATGCAGCTGCGTAGTCCACCCATCTGCTTCTTCTTATCCTTGTTCTGTGGCTCTGCTTCCTCCAGAGGGGATCTAGTTAACTTAAAACTGAAAAAAACCTTGCCAGAACATTGAACCTGTGAAAAAACCATTCAAGTGGTAATGAAGCCATTTAACAGGAATTTGCCAACCCCAAGTATATACTGTCAGTATCTGAATTTACTGTGTTAGTCTACAGGACCTTAGTTTAAAATTTGCTTTAAAATATTTCATTAGTGTGTTGCTGAAAAATATAAAATCACTTCTCTGAAAATTTGTTTTCCCTGCCCCCAGCTGCCATTAGGCACAGGGGCACCAGTTTAATGGTACTGCATAGGGCCCCATAAATCCTAATGATGGCCCTGTCTGTAAATTATCTACATAGTCTACAAGATTGTTGCCTGGAGCACTTTTGGACCTATTATCTCCTACAATTATTTATGTAATATAAAATGTATATTTTAGGTGATGGGACACATGAAAAGATGCCTGCTTGTCTGGCAAGGAAAGAGAACATCCAGGTGAAAAGCTGAACCAGCAACCTGATCAGCTGAACAATTGAGTTAGCAAACTAATCTTAGTGCTAAGTGAGAAAAACTCTATATAGTAGAATCATAGAATACTAGGACTGGAAGGGACCTCGAGAGGTCATCGAGTCCAGTCCCCTGCCCTCATGGCAGGACCAAATACTGTCTAGACCATCCCTGTTAGACATTTATCTAACCTGCTCTTAAATATCTCCAGAGATGGAGATTCCACAACCTCCCTGGACAATTTATTCCAGTGTCTAACCACCCTGACAGTTAGGAACTTTTTCCTAATGTCCAACCTGAAACTCCCTTGCTGCAGTTTAAGCCCATTGCTTCTTGTTCTATCCCCAGAAGCCAAGATGAACAAGTTTTCTCCCTCCTCCTTATGACACCCTTTTAGATATCTAAAAACTGCTATCATGTCCCCCCTCAGTCTTCTCTTTTCTAAACTAAACAAACCCAATTCCTTCAGTCTTCCCTCATAGGTCATGTTCTCTAGACCTTTAATCATTCTCGTTGCTCTTCTCTGGACCCTCTCCAATGTCTCCACATCTTTCTTAGAATGCAATGCCCAGAACTGGACACAATACTCCAACTGAGGCCTAACCAGCGCAGAGTAGAGCTGAAGAATGACTTCTCGTATTAATGCATCCCAGAATCATGTTTGCTTTTTTTGCAACAGCATCACACTGCTGACTCATATTCAACTTGTGGTCCACTATAACCCCTAGATCCCTTTCTGCCATACTCCTTCCCAGACAGTCACTTCCCATTCTGTATGTATGAAACTGATTGTTCCTTCCTAAGTGGAGCATTTTGCATTTGTCTTCATTAAACTTCATTCTATTTACCTCAGACCATTTCTCCAATTTGTCCAGGTCATTTTGAATTATGACCCTATCCTCCAGATTAGTCGCAACCTCTCCCAGCTTGGTATCATCTGCAAACGTAATAAGCGTACTTTCTATGCCATTATCTAAATTGTTGATGAAGATATTGAACAAAGCCAGTCCCAAAACAGACCCCTGCGGAACCCC
>CM057847.1:42070057-42080409 GCA_030068395.1 Apalone spinifera
TAGATGGACCTTTGGTCTGACCCGGTACGGCCGTTCTTATGTTCTTATGATGCTGTGGTGTCTACCTACAAATATCATGTTCTTTCCCTTGGTCCCAAGTGTTAGAGGATAAGAGGGTCGTTCCTAGACAGAAAACTATCAACCTAAGTTTTCTCTAAATCTTCTAGGCTCTTCTCTTTATCTGGAGGTGATAGATTGAATCTCCTTTCTAGCAGTCCAATATTGCCTTCTTTCAATGGGAGTGGGTTGGGATGTGTGAGGGTGTGACTGTACGTTTCCCATCCTATGGCCGTCCCTATTGGTTAGCCAAAAGCCATAGATTACGAAGAAAGCCTCAGAGTGTCAGTGAGAGAAGACCCATATGCAGGCAGACTGTGATTTTTTGATTTTTTTGTGGTTATACTCCTGTAAGTAGCTGAATGGTAAGAATATACCTACTTTCTTAAAGTATAGACCTTCACAGACAGGCCTGAGTATTCATATCCTAACATTCCACCTTTTTTTTTTCCTTTTGGAATCCTCCTGCCCAGGTATCTCTGGAAAAGCACAGAACATATGGTGACACTCTTCCTGACAGGGCCAAGTGGAAGGTGTTGATTCTCCATCTGCCCTACTGCCCCCTGTATAGCACAAGTGCCCTTCACCTTCTCTCATATGGGCATACTACACACATTCCATTTAGTGTCTCAGACTTCCCATTATACTGGGCCTGGTTGCCAACAAGAGAGGTTGTTTTGCAGACTGTAAGCACTGGTGTCTGGGAAAACAATTATGACCCCCTGGGGTCTCATACAATATGTAATCAGAGAGTCTTTTTCACCAGCTCTCTGAGAGCAGGAAATCCCATGGCAGACAATAGCGCCATGGGATAACACAAAGGAGTCAGAGCAGCTGATTTTATGACACGTGTTACAAAGTTTTCCAAGCAATAGACAAGGAGCATAACCCTAAGTCACCAGAACCAGTATGTGCAATTGTTCTTTGTAAATGGCAAAAGCAAACTGGTAGATGTTTTTTTCTATATCTCTAAAGCACATTACAAAGTTGGAATCGAATTCTCATGTCCTTACTCATGTGGTATATTGGTCGAGTAAGGAATTCATGAGTTTTTCTTGAATCACTAGCTATTGATTAACATAAGATGCCACTAAAACCCATTGCAAATAGTGTTTCAAAGTCTAACAGACATCATAGCAAAATGTGACTGTTAAGAACATTGCATTGACAGCTTGTCTTCAAGGAAGGTAAAAAATAAGAAGTGCTTGCAGCTTTGTTAATGTTTTTGCACCACAGTATTCTTTGGTGAGCTTTGAGATAGCGGAAGTAGTGTACTGGCCTGTATATTCTGTACTACATAATGGAATACACAGTGCTTACATGCATATGTCCCTTATTATTGTTGTCAGTTGCTTTAGCAGACCATTTCAAAGCAAGTGGTAAGATGGAATTTCTTCATTAAAATAAGAAATTGCACACATTTTGCAGCACACACATTTTTTCCCCGAAGTGTGCATTGCAAAAGTTCACCTACCAGTTTATCCATTTTAAATTGTGGTTAGAAATGGTTAAAGTGGGCATATGTGACCTTTCTTAAGGTAGTAGTTGAGCTGGGCCTCCTTCTTTTCCTTTCCAAGTTCTGGGAGTACCCTTCACCTGAAGGCAATAGCTAGAAGAGGTAAGGCTGATCTTTGAAGAATTACAACGCACTTCATAAACAATGGGCTAAATTCAAGGTTGCATGGGGAAGATTTATCCCCATGTACATTCAGCAACTGTGAAGTGCAGCTTTGTCCGGGGTAAGGGTGGCAGCTAGACAGGCATGTGCTTGGCTGTCGAGGTCAAGAGGGGTATGTCTACACTACAGAGAAGATCAAAGCTGCTGCTGTCAATCTTCCAGAGTTTGAATTAGTGGGTCTAGTTAAGACAGCTAATTCAAACTGAGAGGGGCACTCCGATCAATGCTGGTAGTCTTGCTTCCATGACGAGCATGGGAAGTCGAAGGAAGAGTGTTCTTCCTTCAACTTCCTGCTATGTGGACAGCACCAAAAGTTACTTTGACTTCAGCTATGCAATTAATGGAGCTGAAATTGCATATCTTAATTTGACCTTGTCCTGTAGTATAGATGTACCCAAGGAGGGAAGAGGAGTTTTAGCCAAGTATACCACAGTGAATCTCCTACATTTACAAGATGAGATTTTTAATGTCTCTAGAGGAGACAACAGAGTAGATCCTAAATCTACCCTGATTTATCCTGGTGACTCATCTAGTCCCTGGCTAGTCCAGGGAAAGAAGGGAATTTTACCTCCTTCTTCTGGTCCAGTGATATAGAGAGCTTGACCAGAGTGGAGAATCTAAGCCACAGTATGCAGTACTGGTTGTTCTTAAAATCTCAAATCATAAATCTTTTGAGGGAATCTTGCCAAGCTGAACATTTGTGTAAAAGTCTTGATGGGTCTTATGGGCTTGTCCTTTTTAAAGATGAAAACAATTTATTTTGTTCCTCTATATCACCTTTTGCATAATGTTATCTTGGTCTCATCAGCTCTTCCCTGAACACAGAAAGATGCCTCGGTATTTAAAAGGACTTTAATAGTTGTTTTCCCTATGAATATGAACTTGGTCTTAAAGCTGGCATGACAGCACTCTGATATTTTGTTCTGAGTTTTTCCAGCTGTAACCCAATGCACTATGAGTTGAAGAAAATTATTTTTATCTCTAGTGCCAGATGTTAAGATCCTCAATGCAGATTGCAAATGCTTTACTCATGCAAATGTCTGACTTGATGTTTCACTTCTGACTAGTTTGTTGGATTTTTACTGAGCAAAAATAGTAAGAATTATCAAGTATTTTAATGAGTCGTCTTCAGATGCCAGATTTGAGATTAGACCCAACAGATAATTTCAAAACATGAGCTAATGATACTAACTTTTAAATTGTTTAGTGTAAAATGTGCCATTGCAAAACTAGTTGGATGGTGGCAACAAAGAACTGTTTGATGCATGTATTAGTATGGCTATATTGTTAATGTTGATAGATTATTTAAAATGGAAAGATTGATTTTTTTTTAAAAATTAGTGGATATTTTGGATTTAGTTGGTATTGTATAAAGCTTTATTATTCTTGTTCATGGAAATTTCTGGGCCTGATTCAGAGCACTGTTACACCAGTTTTTATGCTCGTATAAATCTGTTGAGATTATTCATGTGACAGGAGTGTAAAATGAGTTCCACAGAGTAGCAGAGCAAGCTGTCTGTTTTGGAACCTAGGGGCAAGATCCCCAGCTGCTATAAATCGTTGTACCTTCTTGCAACATGAATGGAGCAACTGTGGGTATGTCTACATTATAGAGTTTTGTTGGAAAAACAGCCGTTTTTCTGACAAAACATGAGTTATGGCCACGACGCAGTCATGTTCTTTTGAAAGTAAATTGAAAGAACAAAGGGTTTTTTCCAGCATTGGTATTCCTCTTTCCATGAGGAAGAAGCCTTTTTCCAAAAGAGCTTTTTTGGAAAATGGCATGTGTGGACGGAGAGGAAGGGCTTCTTTTGAAAGAAGAGGCCTCAGGAAATAACACTGGTACCCTGATGGACTCTCTGTCCATACTAATCACAGGTTTATAGTTCCTGTCTCTTGCCAGCTCTTAAAGCTGCAGGCACCCTGGACAAGCCTTGTGGCAGGAAGCTGGCCTGAGAGCAGTACCCTGACCACACAGCTCTCCCTGCCACAGGCCTTGCCACCCATGGCAGAGCCACAAGCCCCCTGTGATCCCTCTGGCCCTCACAGGGAACAGCCCCAGGGGTCCCAGGACCCATCCAGGGGGACCAAGAGGCGGGCACCCTCCCGGTCCAGAGCAGAGATTCTCCTCGAGCTGTGGGGTGAGGAGGAGACATTGCAGGATCTCTGCTCCAAGCTCAGCAATGTGGACATCTTCGAGTGCATGGCTGAGTCCCTGGTGGAGTGCAGACACTCACCTCAGACCTTGGAACAGGTCCGGAGTAAAGTAAAGGAGCTCCACCAGGGATACGCCAGAGCCAGAGAGTGCAGCTCGCGCTCAGGGGCAAAACCCCACACCTGCCCCTATTACCAGGAGCTCCACCAGATCTCAGGGGATGGGGAAACATCTTCCCCACTCACTGTTGTGCACTGTGGCCTCGAGGCCCCCTGTTGTTGCCCGGCTTAAGGTCACGGCGGAGGATGAGGAGAACCAGGCCAGCAGGTGGAGGAGGAGGAGACGGACACTGTTACCCTGTCCCTGGAGCCGGTGCCTGTCAGCCAGGACATCTCCTAGGCCTCGTCTGACACTGGGGAGGGATCTTCAGGTGAGTGCTCTCTGTTTGTCACACACACAGGGCAGGGGAGGCAAATGCACAGGGGGCAAGGGGGCGAGCGTCGCTTGGGCTGCTTGGGCTGGACAATGTATTGCAGTCTGTGCAGTGTTAGTGTGCAGCACACAGACTCAGCAGGCAGCCCCTGATCATGGGTGGGATCCTGCTGCTAGGCTCAGGGGAGGCCACACATACATCCGGCTTCCCAGATGCGCACCCTGGACTGATGGGCCTGTCGGATGGCAGCTCTCTGCAGCTGCTTGACGGCTCGCCCCTCGTGGCGGGCATCTGCCCCCCATCCCGGGAGGAAGGCCTCCCCCTTCCTCTCCACAATGTTGTGGAGGACACAACACGCCGTGACCACCTTGGGGATGTTGTGCTCCCGCACGTCGAGGCAGATCAGCAGGCACCTGAACTGTGCCTTGAGGCAGCCGAAAGCACACTCGACCTGGATCCTGGCCCGGTTCAGGCGGGCATTAAATTGGTCCGGTATAAGGCTTCATAAGCCATGGCATCAGGAGATAAGCCGCACCGCCCATGATGCACAATGGCATCTGCATGTCACCAACTGCTAGTTCATGGCGGGGGAAGAATGTGCCCTCCTCCAGCTTTCCGTATAGGCTAGAGTTCCGAAACACGTAGGCATCGTGTGGTCTGCCCTACCACCCGACAAAAATGTCTGTGAACTCTCCATGGTGGTTGACCAGGGCCTGCAGCACCATGGAGAAGTAGCCCTTCCTATTAATATATTGGGCCACTTGATGCTCCGGTGCCCGGATCAGTATATAGGTCCCATCTATGGTCCACGTGCAGTTCGGGAACCCCAGGGCAACAAATCCAACCACGATCGGGTCCAGGTCTCCCAGGAGGATGACCCTTTGCAGCAGGATCAAATTGATGGCCCTCATAACCTGCAGAAGGAGACAAAGAAACACAAAACAGAGAATGAGAGAGGGAGTGCCTGAGCCCCTGGGATGTGCCCACCCCCCTCTTCTTTCCTGCCCTCCCCCAAACACCCCAGGAGCTACCCCCTATGAGGCCACGCACCCTCACCCCAGCAGCAGGCCTGTGGGAGGGCAGGATGGCACAACCCCACAGGGACGGGGCTTCCCTGCCATCCCCACTCCACCCCCCATAGCCCTCAGCCCCCCTTTTCCGAGGAACCCCCTTTTTCAAGACTCTCCCCCCCCGCAGGGACTGCAGCCCCAGAGCACCTTACCTCCATGAGGAGGTTCCCGACAGTGGACTTCCCCATGCCAAACTGGTTGCCCACTGACCGGTAGCTGTCTGGGATGGCGAGCTTCCAGATGGTGACTGTGATCCGCTTCTCCAGGGGGATGGTGGGCCACAAGTGGGTGTCACATCTTTGGAGGGCGGGGGGCCAGCCAGCCACACAGCTCCAAAAAGGTGGTCTTCCACTTGCGGAAGTTTTGGAGTCACAGCTGGTTGTCCCAGTGCTCCATCCCACCAGTCCTAACTGGTGTTGAGCATCCAAAAACACCGCTCCACTGTGGGGTGCGGTTGCCAGAGTGTAGCTTCCATGTCCTGGGAGAGGGTCCCAACAATGAGCTCAGTCAGAACCAGGAAGGCAGCTAGCAGAAAGTGCTGCAAAAATTGCAGCATGGCCGTGTGGTGCCGTCACATGCCCAGGGACAGCTCCAGCTCCAGCTCCAACTCCACAGCACCAAGAGAAAAGCTGTGGCATCCCAAAAAGTGGGGCAACCACAGCAGGCTCTGTGAGAGCTTTGCTGCCTCTTGAAGAGGTAGCAAGCACGCAGCAGAAGCAGAGAAACGGTTGTTCAGGGGGGTCTCTTTAAGTGCATCTCTGCAAGTCTCCAGCACAAGCATTCAGAAGCAACTGGTGACCTAAGCCCTGGCTGAATTGGTTCTGGGTGGCCTTTTATGTGAGTGTGTCCAATCAGTCTGGATGTTCTCTTTTAAAAAAACAGATCACTTTT
This sequence comes from Apalone spinifera, assembly GCA_030068395.1. Lineage (NCBI taxonomy): Eukaryota > Metazoa > Chordata > Testudines > Trionychidae > Apalone > Apalone spinifera. The sequence goes on from CM057847.1 coordinate 42,076,342, forward strand.
TCAATGTGTTTTTGTGTGTGGACGCTCTCTTTCAGAAGAAGTTTTTTTGGAAGATCTATTCTGAAAAAATCTTCTGAAAGAAGCCTGCATTCTAGACATAGCCTGTCATGAGATGAGGGCATGGACTTTAATTTTGAAGAGCTGCACAAATATTGAATGTATTGTATTTGTAATCATTGGAAATAATAATAATAATAAAAAAGGTAAAAAAAACCCTTTTGATTAGCAAATGGTGGGGTTCTATTACCCCTGATGTTTGTCTGGTTATCTTGTGAACCTCTCAGCCCTACTCTGGGCATGGTGGAGAAAGATGGAACTAACGATATTACTTGGCAGTTCTCAAAAGTTTACAGTTTGCATTCTGTTTGGAAAAGCTTCTAAAAAGAGATGTGTGAACTTTGGCAAATCATTGAATGGCTGTGTCTCATTTTCCCTCTCTGGACAAGAGGGGAAAAACATCCCTATCCACATACTTTTGATCCAATAAGCCTCAATCATTTGGACAGTCATGGACAATGAATGCAAAGGACAGAAGAAAAGAATAATGACCTTGTTGGTAATGCACTGGGATGGGACTCAGGAAATTTAGTTCAGTTCAGTGCTCTGAAACCAGATATTCTGTGTGACCTTGGGCAAGTCACTTAATCCTTTTGAGCCTCAGTTCCTCATCTGTAACATGAAGTTCATAATATTTCCTTCCCCCATACTCTGTCTGTTTAGATAATAAACCCTTTAGGAAAGGATTGTCCCTTTGTCTATATTTAAAAGGCTACGTCTACACTACAGTTTGTCGGCATAACTCACATTGCTCAGGGGTGTGAATAAACCCCCGACACCACGTAACGTACGTTTCACTGACATAAAAGGCGGTGTGGACAGCACTATGTTGATGATGGAGCTTCTCCCACTGACATACCTTCTGCGGCTCACACAGGTGGCTTTATTATGCTGACAGGAGAGCTTTTCTGTCGGGATAGTGCATCTTCACCAAATGTGCTGCAGTGACACAGCAGTATCAGTGCCAATGCAGAGCCATACGGGTACACGTTCCTTAAGTGACTGTCCCTTTCTACGTGTTAGTATAGTGCCTCATCTGGGTTGTGGGTCCCTTGGATCTACTGCAATGAAAATATCATTAATCATAGCAGAGGCACAAACACAACTGAAGAGAATTTATTAAAAATTAAAATCAATATTCATGGACACTTTTTTGCATTATTCATGCAGGTTTTGTCACTGAGGTCTTTTATTTGCTTTTGTGTTTTTAGAAGTCTAACAACCCGCCCTCTGAAATACAGAGAAGAGAAATTCCAATAATAATGAGACAAAGACATTTTTTTTCTAGTCCTAAATTTAATTTGTTTGCTACATAACTCATAAATGTCTTCAAAGACTTCATTTTTACTGCTTTGTGATACAAACTCAAGGTCACAAAAGAGGCAATTTTTGGCATCTCCATACAATATGGCATTGTAACACTTCAATTTCAGTGCAGTGCTCTTAGCAGTGCTGATGTTTATGATAGGAAGGGCAGCATGGGAAATCATGAAGGTGCTTGTCTGAACATTTAGCAAGTAATCAATGGATGTTGGCAACATTTGCTGATGTGAGGGAGCAGACATCTCAATAGTGAATGAGATGTGATAGGTAGAATGGAGATGTGCGATGAAGGGCCTTGAAAGTAAATACAGGTAACTTATATTTGATGTGTTAGAGAAGGCAGAGCCACTGGAGGATTTTAAAGAGGGGATGATATGGCCAAAATGATGGGCTCAGAGCAACAGTTGTAGCAACATCGTGAACTGATATAAATGGGGAAAGATTGCATGAGTCAAAGCAGAAAAAAGGCTGTTGTGTATTCAAGATACAAGATGATGCGAGCCAGGCAGAGAGTTTCAGCTGGCTGGCTGGACAGGAAGGGCTATATCTAAGGGTACGTCTAGACTACAAGCCTCTTTCGAAAGAGATCATCTAGACATCCACAAGACAAGAGGCAATCTGGACGCTCTCTTTTGAAAAAGCCCTGTTTGCGTTCAAGAATGCCTTTTTTTGAAAGCGCTCTTTCAAAAAAAGGCATTCTTCCTCGTAAAATTATTTTTATTGCTGTCAAAAAAATGCCACGTTTTTTCAATTTAATTTCGAAAGAACGCGACGGCAGTCTAGATGCAGGTGAAGTTTTTAAAAAAAAAATCTACTTTTTTAGAAAAAACTCTGTAGTCTAGACATAGCCTAAGAGATACAATTTGCAGGACTTAGGCATGGCCTAGATGAGAGGACCTAGAGACTTGAGTTGAACATGATCCCAGGGTTACAGCCTGAGTGACAGACAGGGTAGTGTTGTCCATAGTGATTGAGAAAGGAAGAAGGGAACAATTTGGGGGTGGGAGAAGGGAGATTAAGAGCTCTGTTCTAGCCATGTTCAAGTTGAGCTGAAGGCTACACATCCACAAGAAGATCTCACTCAGACAAGCTAAGTTTGGGCAGAGCAAGAAAGGTCTGGAGAAGAGAGGTAGATCTGTGAATCGTCAGTGTAGAGATGGTAATTAATTTGTGTTTGCGGATGAGATTACCCAGAGCTAAGGCACAGATGGGGAATAGAAGAGACAGAACTCTGTAGAGCCCCACAGAAAATTGGAGGAGTCTCCAAAGGACATGCTGAAGAAGTAATTATAGAAATCTGAGAATAATTAGGGGAGCACAGAGTCACAGGAATCAAAGAAAGACAAGATTTCAGGAAGAACATGGTCAGTTATGCTGACTGCAGCTGACACATTAAGGAGGATGAGGATGGGGTACAGGTTCTGAGCTTCAAATAGGAAGAAGTCGCTAGAAACTTTGATGAGAGTGGTTTCAGTGGAGTGTAAGTGTTGAAAGAGGCTCTACCATAGAATTAGAAGACAGGAACTCCAGGCAGCAACTGTATATATTCATTCAATGAACTCAGAGATATGAAGGGGAAGAAAGATTAGGTAGAATGGGGTTGTGAGTGGGTGTTTTAAGACAGGCGGGACTAAAGCATGCTTGTATTGCAAAGAAAAATAGGTTAAGAAGAGTAATAATTGATGCAGAGACTATACAATGGGGTGGTACAAAGGGTTTATTACTAGATGTGTAACATGGTTGAATTACAAGAGTGCTGAAGTGTGATAGATGTAAACCCAGGTGTTAAGTATATTGCTTCTCTTATTCTGAGCAGAGGCAAACAGTGAAGAGCCAAGTACTATAGTCATTCAGAAACCATGTCTGACTACTGTTTTGTGCCATTTTAATTCTTCGAGCAGTATCTATAAACATTTACATTTGACTTTATTTTCCAGGCCATTGCCAGATCCCAAGGAAAACTGCATCAGGCTTTTATGATGTTATGCTTGTTAAACTACAGAAATGCGAGGGCAGTGGTATTTCACCATGTTTACTAGTGAGTTACCATTGGATGTCCTTTATCTCAAATCTCAGCTCTTCAGGTTTGGGATTCAAATAATTTTTCTGTCTGCCATGATCTTAATCCTCATTTACATGATCCCATTGATTTTCTGAGATTTTCACACCTATTACAGATAAGAATGATACTGATTTTGTAGACAGGCACAGAGAGATTAACGACCATATAGTCTGGAAAAACTTAAAAAACAACAAATAGTCTTATAGCACCTTAAAGACAAACAAAACATGTAGACGGCATCATGAGCTTTCGTGGGCACATCCCACTTCCTCAGATGAATAGAGTTATTCAGGGTCCAGTTTCTAAATAAATCTGGGTGAAGGAGGAAGAGAGGAGGAAAAAAACAGGGAAAAGAAATAGTCAATTAGAGGGTCCATGCTATATGAAGCTGATAGAGAAGGTGCAAATTGTTCTTAATTACCCATTGTTTGGCTTTATATGTCATTAGGATGTGGAATGTAGTGGGCCATCCAGCCATATTTTCTCTGTTAGATTGGGATACTTCTGTTGAAATCAGTGATATAACTGAGATAGGAATTTTCCAACATTGGTCGCCCTTTCAGTGGCAGAGCTGGAAATAGACACCAGGAGTATTGATTCCCCATCCCTTCGTTAAAGGGTTAAAG
>CM057847.1:42103572-42128043 GCA_030068395.1 Apalone spinifera
CCCCCCCATGGTCCTCCTCATCCTGCGCAGTCAGGACTCTGTTCTCCAGCTGTCTCTGGGCAGTGACCTTGACCCACTCTCTTCTGACCAGGGCATTTAAAGCTGCACAGCTCCCTTATATTGTCATATCCCCAGCAAGCCCTTGTGCCTAAAGGCTGGCACCTGTGCATCGCTTTCTCTCGGAAGATAATGATGACAGTGTTTTTTCCAGTGGTCACATTGTTCTTTCAAAGCAAAATGCAATTATTTTTAAGCAGGAGCCTATCATAAAACCATGCAATAAAAGAAGGAAAGTTCCTACATGCTTACTAAAAACTTACCAGAAATCACTGATCGGTGTCTGTCTTTCCTACCCTTCAACAAGGTTGAAGTGCCTTAGGCCTGGTCTACACTAGACCAGGCAGGTCAGCTTAAGGTATGCCATCCAGCTATACAAAATGCTCCTGTCAGCTTCCCCTACACCTCACAGAATTAGGAGTACACAACACTGGCAGGGGCTGCCCTCAGCATTCGAGTGAGTGGGTCCAGTGTAGACCCTCTAAATCGAATGCTAGAAGATCGACCTCCGGGGGTGTGTGTGTGTGTTGATCTTCTCCGTAGTGTAGACAAGCCCTTAGGACTCAAGGTCCTGTAAGTTTGTTGAATCAAAAAGGAAGACCAGGAGTTCATTGAAACTCATCTATTAATATCAAAAACCTTTTTGTGGTTTTCTAGGCCAGGTCTACATGGGTGGAGAAAATCAATGGAAGATACGCAAGTCCAGCTATGTGAATTGAATCGCTGGAGTCGACGTACCTTGCATCAATTTTGGGGTGGCCCCACAGCAGGAGGTTGATGGGAGAAATGCTCCTGTCAACTCCCCTTGTACCATGGTTGGCCGGGGCATTCACGTTCGATTTAGTGGATTGTTAGCAGACCCGCTAAATCAAACCCTAGAAATCAATTGCTGGAGTGATTCTCCGGTAAGTGGCGACAAGGCCCTAGTCTCTGAAAATCCAGTCTGAACCCAGAGGGCAGTACCTCTCTGGAGCTGTTTGCAAACTCAATTATTTGCCTGAATAGCCACCTCCTTCACTATTTTTAGTCCTTGTGGTACTCTTCCACTTTGGAGTAGAGCACGCTCATATATAAACAATTCATAAGTTTCATTCAATGGTCCCCAAAGATACAGCATGGGATTGCAATATCTATCCCACTAAGCATCTGCCACAGAGGTTTGAAAAAGCATGGAATCATTGTCAACTATTATAACTTTGTGAGGGAAAGGGGGCATGGATGGATGAATGCCAGCATTTTCCCTTGACCCTGGATAATGATCAGTTTGTATCTATTCTGGTGCATGCAGCCAGCCAGCCTCAATATCTTTATTCTAGCCAGTTAAACTCTAGAATTCTTTTTTTAAAGCATACGAGGCTATTTGTCTCACCAGTACTCTGTGTCTGCTGCAGGAAGAAATAGCTTCTCTCAATTTTAAATTGGTACTTGTGATGGGGACCATTTACTGCCGGGGTGGGGAACCTTTTTGGGTCAGGGGACACTGTCCCACAGAAAAATCAGTTGGGGGTCACACAGGAGTGAGAAACAAACAAGCAAACAACCACCAAAGAACAAAAAACCCAAAACCAAACCATTACTGATGTGGCCCCTGACTGAGAAGGAGAAAGACACTCCCCACATTCCCCTCACACACCTATGGGGGCCCAGCCTACTAGATTTTGTGTGCTCCAGCCCCATAATGGGACAGTGTGGGGACTGGAACACCAGTGCATGCTCCCCAGTGCTGAGGGGGGCCCCCTGAGCCTCAGGGGCTAGATCTAGGCAAGCCATGGGCCACATCCGGTTGCCCACCCCTGACTTACTGCCATTGGGGCCTCCTTCTGGTCACTCTGGGGATTAGCTCTTGCCAGGCATTGCACCTTCCTCTGGTGGTTTCTCCCAACATCATACTCTCGCCCTGTAGTCGCCTCTTGCTCCAGGAACTGCTGCCTCCTCTTCATGACTCAGCCTTCCAGCCAAGTCACTATGAGTTCCCCCTTCTAAGGGGAATAAAATCTTCCTAGAACAAATTGTTGCAGGCAGACCACTGACCTGTGCCTGGTCCGTGCTCCGTCCTCAGTAGCTGGCAGAACTCTAGTCCAGCCTCCTGGTTCTAGCACAGGGGCCCTTCTAATCAGCAGCCATGGTTTTTGATTACCTATTCCTTGCTGCTATTTCCCTGAGCCTTCACCTACCTACCTGGCTGATATTCTCTAGATACTAATTATTGAACAGCCTACTTCTACCATGATTTCTGAAGCCTAGACTTTCCCATGCATTTCTTAAATATTTGAATGTTGTTCATAATTATTCCCCAACTTATTGATAAATTCCACTTATAACTATGGCACTCTGCCAAAATTCAGAGCTGCTACTGAAATAAGGCCTGTTTCCTGCTTATACAGTAATTATAATCAGCCAGTGTCTTTAAAATAACATGCCCAGTAATGGAGTTGTAAACAAGTTACAAGCTGCAAGTTTTCTTTATATAGCTCCAAGAACCAGAGGAAAAAAGTATTAATCCAGCAGCTATTTCTTGATCTGTCATGAAAAGATATAAAATATTAGCAGCTTTTGATCTGCCTTTATTTATGTTTTCCTTAATTTTGTCCATTTTGTTATGTTTCTCTCTGTGCTCTATTTTTTATTTGGAAGGCAGGTGTCAGCACAGAATCTAGATTTCCCCCTTCTCTTTTATTCTTCAAAAACAATAGGTGTTATTGAGTCAGGCAAGAACTTCAAAATGTTTCAAGAATGGGATGGTTAAAATTGAAGGCATTTATCCTGAGTTTCTTTGAATCAAACCCTTTGAAACATGACCTTTTTTTTTTTAACATTCCAGAAATTTTGCTTCCTATCCCCTAAAATTGCAGAGATTCATGAAAATGCAAAAATAAGGAAGATGGAAATCTATGCCCATTAAACATGTTTCGAACTCTCTTACATGTCTAGATAAGATTTGATTAAGTTTTAAGGCAAAGTTACAAAGCATAGTTATTCTTCCACATTTGTTCTCATAGCTCTATCACTCACCTGCATAGTTCAGTCCAAGATTTAAAGGAGAAGGTTCATATCACATGCTTCACATCCTGGGGACTGTGTGCACTTTAGCAATGGAGGGTGAATTAGAGATAGGACTAGAGGTTAGAGTGAAGAAATTGGTGTAGTGCTTTTTTGCTTTGCTTAGAAAACACAATGCTGTTGAGTGACTTGCAGGTTCTGAATGCCAGTGTGAGATCAAAAGCTCACCTGGATGTTACCAGTCTTTTGTTGGGAAAGCCAATGCTCTCGCTTTAATAAAAAACTTCAGCTTGCCTTTAGAGGGCACTAAAAACTTGCTTTGCTGGTGATCACCAATGTGGATTTTCAATGGGAAAGTAATAGCTGTTTAATGGGCATTTTATTACAATCAGACCACAATAAAATATTTAGGTCTTCAATAGTTTTGCTGTCACCTTGATTTCAGGGCCTGTGTTTTAGGATATATCTAGTGAAGCACGCTGAACTTAAAAAATTCTCTTTGCCAGTAGGGATGTAAAATCCTGTTTAATTGGTTAACCAGTTAAACATTGCATTTAATGGGTTAACCAATTAAAGGGGGTATGGGTGAGGGGAGGCCACTCCAGCCCTGCTGAGCTGGAACGGCAGGTGGGTAACTGCTCCAGCCCACGGGTTAACTGGAACTGCTAAGCATAACCCACTAAGAGCTAACTGGTTAGCCATTCACATCCCTATCTACCAGACTGGTGTCTTTTAGGGTTGCCAGTTCTCGCAGAGTAGATGGCATCTGGTCCATCCCGGGGAGACAGTTGGCAACCCTAGTGTCTTTATAGAATAATGGTATGTGATAGCGCCTTAAAAGTACAGGTATAATCTAGTCACAAAAGTCATTTAATGTAACTCTTGATATAGTTCTCTTTGAAACATCAAGAGAGTTACAGTTTTTCTGTGCTGTACAAGCAAATTCCACCTCTCCCCCCAAACCCTTTCTCTCTCTCTCCACTGTACGTAATATTATACAGGATTCTCAGGTCCAGCAAATTCCGTGGTCTGGCAGGACCATGGACGTTCCAGGATCAGAGAGTCCCGGTGGAAGGCTGGTGGCTGGGAGCCCTGAAATGGGGCTCGAGTCCAGTAGCGGGGCTGCCTTGTAGCGGTGAAACCGGGGGTCCGGCAGTGGGGCTGCTGCCTGGTGGCGACACTGCGTGGCAGGGCGAAGAAGTAGTGAGATGGCCCGGTGGGGCTGGAACCCAGCAACGGGGCTGCCATCCAGCGGCACAACTAGAGCCTGAGAGCAGGGCTGCCACCTAGCAGCAAAAATCCCCAGCAGGACCAGGAGGCAGCAGGGCTCCTTGGCAGCGGGGCTGCCATGGTGGTACCTGCAGTGGGGGCACGGGGAGATGTCCAGAAGGCTGGGAGCCAGGTTATGATTGAGAGGGGGTAGAAATGACCTCCCCGGGTCCAGCAAAATCCCTCATCTGGGACCAGTCAGGTCCCGAGTGTGCTGGACCAGGGAGGTCCAACCTAGGGCCTACACATTGTGACCCCATTGTGCTAGGCTTCATACAAACAGAAATAGTCCTTGTCCTGAAGAAGCATTTCCAGTCTGAGGCCCGCTCTGCACTTAAATCTTAACTACATCCCCCAGGGGTGTGAATTCTCTCAGGGGAATAATTTTTCCATCAACTTAGCAGTTGCCTCTCAGAGTGGTGTCTCTAATGCCGTCATGGGAGATCTCCTCCTGTCATTGTAGTAAGCACCTATGCTAGAGCTTTAGAGGCACAACTGCAGTGATTTTGCTGTGTCACAGTAGTTAGTGTTTCTAGTGTAGACCTACCGTAAGTAGAAAGGGTTGTGATTCCCATCTTATAGACAGGGAAAAGAGACACAGAGAGAGGGGAAGTGTGTGTGGACAGGAGGGTCTGTGGCATTGAAGTAGATAGAAAGCAGTGGACAGGTGCTCCTAATATCGATATACAAATCTAAATACATGAATCATCAGATCACACAGGGAGTCTGTGGCAGAGTTGGGAATTCAACTCAGATGGCCTCATGGCTATTCTTCCTCTCTAACCTTAAAGAATACTGAAGTCTGAGGAGATGTCTGCTTTTCAGTGAGGTCCTGCGGTTCTAAAATCTCATTTTCCTTTTGCATAAACTGAGGCACAAGACAAGAGAGTGAGTTGTCTATGGGACACAGTACATTCATCGACTATAGGGAATTAAAACCAAATCCTCTATTCTAACCACTATCTTTTCACAGCAGTCTGGCAATATTGGCATGCACATTTAGCAAGCAGGCATGGTAAATCTATTCACCTACACTTAGCATGATGATTAAGAGAATAAATGAAGTTATATTATTTAATTGACCTGACCAAAGCGAAACAATGCAAAAATGGCTAATGGGCAAGGAAGAATTTCATATCTGTCTTATGATATAGAGATGTGCTTTGAAGTTCCATGTACCTCTAAATACTGGGATGTTTAGGCAGCTATTTGGTTATCAGGTGGCAGGTAGTGAAATATCACTCAGATATCATTGGAAAAATATTAATTCCTCCAAAAGGAACTTCCTTGAAGGGCATTTTATCAGTTACAATAATTATTTGTTGAGATTAAATCTAATTTATAATTTTCTATCTGAAGTATTAGTTAAAAAAGGGTGTGGGCTCCTACGGGATTTTGGTAGGAGGCTCTGATTTCACCTAAAACTATTTAAAAAATTAGTATCAAGTACAGATGGACTCATGAGGAACCATTGACTTGCCTGCTGCAAACTGAGTTAATCAATTCTTACAGGAACTCAGATCCCTTGTAGCTAAATCAACACTTTTCAACAAACTGAAATGCGGGCCAATGTGACCCGAGACCAAGTATTCCGATGGAAAATACATTTTTTGGTAACGTCATTTTTCCTGTGGAATTTTCCATCAAAAACAATTTTGATGGAAAATACGGGTGACACTGAGGAAACCAGGTCTCACCACACTCCAAGCCTGCACTTATTTATCATGAGAAGGCATTGGTATTATTATAAGAGAGCAGCACTTATGTATGGGGTGAATTCCTGCTTCATCAAAGGCTGTGGAATGGAACCATGAGGTTTGGGCCCATTAGGAAGCAATAAGGATTCTCCACCCCAGACATGTGTATTGAAGTTTGGGGAGAATTTAGCAAACTAGGGTCCCCTCTCTATGTTGGACATCTGCCCTTTTACTCCTTTATTGTCAGTTTATATTCATCTGACAGTACCAACAGTTCCTGCAGATGTGAGCGGCAATCTGCTTACTGCATTCTGGTACAGTTTTGTTGCCTCTAGGCTAGTGATACTCACATTAGGAGGTCCCATCTGTTGTTATCCTGAATGATATAGAAATAGGATCTTCTGCAGGCAAATGGTGCTTTGCTTCACAGGGTCAGATGTGAGCTCCTTATGTGACTCTGTGCTCATTTTGAATCCCATAAAATACTCACAGAAAATCTTGTCATTTTAGCTGCAATATACATGCCAAGTAAAATGTCTAAAGTGAAATTCATACTTATTTAAAAATTAGCTCCCTCAAATGAAGCACCCCATTAATAAGTGCAACAGGGTGACAAGGTAACCTCCCTCTGCATTGAGGCAGCTAGCAATTATGAGCAAATGCTTTTATGTGTGTGCTAGTCAGTGCTTGTTCTCCCTCTTTTCCTTCCTCCCTCTAAAACGGCAATAATCTACACAGTTACTAAATAGGAACGCTATCGTTTTTGTTGCATGTGCTTGCAACCAGTGCATGCTGCGTGTAGCTCATAAAACAGAGGCATAAAGCGGTCATACTCATTGATTAATACCAGAGTATAATCAGAAGCGAGCCTGAATTTAAAACCATAGACCTGAACAAATCAAAATGGTGGGCAATTCAAAATCCTGATCTGGCCACTGAAATCTAAACAAGGCAGATTGATTTATTTAACCCCCCCAAAGGCACAATTAGCTTGTTGTGCATTAATTAGCTTGTTGTTCCTTCTGTGCTACAGAATAGGAACAAATCTTGAAGCCCCATTCTGGAGATTTTTGGGGTCAGAGCAATGAGCACTCATTTGCTTACCACATCTCTTTCTTGACTTGGGCTGATGCATTTCAAAATGCAGGAATATCTACTCAGGATCACTATGGTGTGAATATGTATCAAGTCATTGCCTAAAAATGCATACACAGAGGCATAGGTATTTCCATACATTATCAGACCCATGGTCTATCCACTCCAGTATCCTGTCTCTGATACACCAAATGCATCAAAGGAAAGTACAAGAAACTCTGCTGGAGGCAGTTTGCGGTAATAAGCCCCACATGGAAAGTTTTCTTCAAACACCCATTGCTTAGATGCGGATACATGCCCTGCATCATAATGATGAAAGCAAGAAATTATAAGAAATTATAAAACACCCATCACTAAGGAACCTCAAAGTCAATCTTCAGTTACTATTTGTACTGGAAAATCTTAAAAAACAAGAAATAGTCTTGCAGCACCTAAGGGTATGTCTAAACCTCATTGCAGGAGGAATACCAGTTAATTCGAGTTAGGGCTTGAAATCGGAATCCCGTTTCACTGCCGCATGTAGACATGGGTAGTTACTTCGGGCTAGTCAATTTCTAAAATGGCGACCGGCCGGGAACATGCAAATCAAGCGTGGGATATTTAAATCCCGGGCTTGATTTGCAATTTCGGTCGCCCTCATTAGCCTCCCTAGATCAATCTAGGGGGCTAGTGTAGACGTACCCTTACAGACTAACACAAAACATAGATGGTGTCATGAGGTTTCGTGGGCACAACCCACTTCTTCAGACTTTCATCTGAGGGGGGGGGGGAAGGGAGTGGGAGAAGGGTGCAATTCAGGTGGTGCTTAAGACCAGCTACCCTGAGCTTTGCCCCTTCCACCTGAGGCCCTGGTGGAAGGGGGCATGGAACCAGCTCACCCCCCCCCCCATCTTGCCAGGGGGCTTGGTGTGGCTGCGGCTCCCCTGCTAGGGTAGAATCAGGAGTTGATCCCAGAGCTGCTGAAGTCCTGCTGGTGCCCAAACAGAAGCATAGGATCTTAAACCTCCCATTTTAGGGCCGATGGTACGCATCAGTCCCAAACCATTCGTACCTGTATGTAGTCTCAGGCTATATTTGGGCTGGATTTTCCAGCAGGTAGTAGTGTTTAAATCTATGCTGAAGAGTCACCTGTAAATCCAGAACACTCTACGGCTATGTCTAGACTACAACTTTTTTTTTGGAAAAAGGTACGCAAAATGCAGTCTAACATTTGCATACCTTTTTCCGCTTTTTTTTTCAGAAGAGGTTTTTCCGAAATTTTGCCCATCTGCACTGGGCCAAATTTCAGAAATCCCCCCTTTCAGAAGATCTCTTCTTCCTTGTGGAAGGAGGAGACAGGGCTTCCAAAAGAGCGTATCTGCTCTTTCGCGCAAAAAAACAAAACAAAAAAAACACCACCACACCAAAACAAAGAGCAAATATCTTCTCTGGATGCAGTGGAGTTTTTTCGGGATATCTCCAGTATCTTGAAACCCCCCCGCAGTCTAGATGTATCCTACCATGACAGCAATTTTAACTCCCATGGTCTCTGTTTGGCGCTATTTTCCTGAGATGAATTCAGACTTCCGAATCTGGATTTTAACTGAAACCTCAGATTTCTCCTGGAGTAAGGCACTGGGTCAGATTCTCTGTTGATCTGCATCATCTTCAGTCCCCTATCCCAGTGCAAAGTGAGTCTGAAATGCTACCAATTCACAGTGTCAGCATGTGACACTCGCACTGGCATCAGTGGTCAGAAGGCAGGTGCAGACCATTGATTAATCATGATAGTGTGAATCAGATTTCCTCCGCTTGGGCCCAAGCCATGACGTCTAGCTTTGTTTTCAGATACAATTGGCCCTAAAATTGGAGGTTTTAGATCCCGTGCTTCTATTTGGGCACCAACAGACATGATTTCAAACCCTTACATTTTCAAAACAAAGAAACTGGAATGATTCTGCTATCACTAATAGTGCCAGCATGGATTCAGGGTAAGTTTTGCATAATATGCTGGTATCTTTGGAGGAAACATAATATAAATTGTTAAGACTGATTATTTATTGTTTCCTCCCTTCTGGATGTTTCTGCATCCTCCCATCTGTCTCTGCAGCCAAATACACAAATGTTTTTCAGAGAGGTCAAACTGGCAAGCAGAAGATGGCAGTTTCATGGTCTGTCCTGGAAACATCATTTCATTGGGCACAGGTTAAACAACTAAAATGTTGGGTATTCCCAATCACGTCAATGCTGATCTTTTGGTGGCTGTAGGATGCACTAAACACTGAGCTCAGGTGCCAAAGCGTGTGTCCAGATTGTAATAGGGTGAGTGGCCAGATGGAGGGAAAAGGGCCTGTTTGATCTAAAACTTGACACAGGCAGCACCTGTATATGCAACCACAGTGCAAGTGCAGTAACATTGGAGCCTGAATATTTTATCTCTGTATTAAGAGAGAAAATATCTCTTGTAGTCCCTTCTAACCCTACAGTTCTGTTCACTTATTGCCAGCATTGCACAATGTGCCTTTCACCTCCTGATACGTCTGGTATTAGCCAGTGTCTAGGGGGAGGATAACAGACTTGACCGACCAATTGTGAAATCACGCATGGCCAATCCTGTTTTCTTGAAGCATGGGAATTGCATAGTATGTTGGGATGCCATTAGGTAAAGATAAGTCAGACAGTTATATGTGAAGAAGGCACCTGCACTGCTCTGGCAGAGGGTTAATGGAAATCCCAGGAAGGGGGATTAAGCAAGGGTTTATTTGCAAGCAGATGAAAACAAGCAAATTAATCAGCAAGCAAAAGGAAAATGACATCCTGGAGGACTTAAGCTGTCTGAATCATGTCCCAGATATGGAGCCAAAGGCAACCTCATGCTTGCCAGCCTAAGTGCCTGAGGAAAATGCAGATCAGGATGATGATGTTAGTGAATAAGCCTCTAATACAACCTGCCACTTGGGCTCTGAGATTGTAATCCAAGGAGGGAGTCAGGCAAGGACAGACGCTCAGCATTTGACATTTTGCTGAATAATTATCCATTTGGAAAAGAAGAGTTAAAAAAAAAGAGAGAGAGAGAGAAAAGAGAGAAGAAACCCTTTTCTTAAAAAAAAAGATGTAGTTTGTTTTAAGACAGCCTGTTTTAAAGGACTCTCAGCAAAGACTTTCAAAAGTGTCTGGTGACCATGCATTCATTTTTGGGTGCCCATTGTGAGACCTCTTTAAAGGAACTGTGTTGCAGTGCACCATATATCAGCAGCCACATTCTACCCCAGAGATGTCTGCATTTTAGTGGTAAGAGAAATGGTTCCTGTTTGTAAAGAGCTTGGTGCATATTTGGGGTGTGTGTGGGTGTGGGTGTATGTGTGGGTGTGTATATATATATATATATGGATCAATCTAAATTTTCCATCTATTTTTATTCCAGCTATCAGAGTAAAGGAAATCTGTAGTTCCATAGTACAGCTGTTAGGCTGTGTACGATACGTTCTGCAGCAAACTCACTTGGGGGAATGAAGTAGTACAGTACCTGCTCAGAAGTCACGAGCCTAAATTTTTGGCTCCTGCTGTTCAAAAATGAACACATCAGCATCTAGTATCACTAGAGGGATGAGTTTACATACAGTTTGTTATTGGAAGTGGGTTAGAGGAAAGGACAGATAGCCAGACATTTAAAAAGACTTTAGCAGAGAGATCACACTAAATTCTTTTTACTGCCTCAAATATATTTAACACACAACAAGAACTAAGTGAACATGGCAAAAAACAAGAATAAAAAACAAAAAAAAACAATGAACCAAAAAACCAAAAAAACCCAACCCCAAAACAACCAACAAATAAAAAACACCAACCCATCGTCATTCACAATTTTAAAGGAATTTGTTTAGGGCACATCTACACTTAAAACACAGCATCAGCACAGCTGGGAGGCTCTTGCACTTCCTGAGAAGTGGTAGCTATGTCTATTGAGTGCTGTCTAGATCCGGAGAGGCAGAGTCAGGTTGGTATAACTACATTGATTAGGTGAGGGTATTTCTCATACCCCTGAGCTATGTAGCGATGGGTCTGTTGTGTAGACCAGAAGTTTGTGTTTCTTTTGCTTTTGAGTTCACTTTCCATGAGTATCCTTTTGGAGGAATGTTTAGCATAAAAGTACATTTCAAGTGAAAGTTATGGAGATTTATGAAAAGCACATTTTAAATTTGTAACCATCGTGGTTGTTTGCACTGGAAATCTGATCCCAAGAGTTACACTCATCCACTGAAAATGCATGTGATGCGATGATTTGTTCACACACAATAAACCAAACAGAGAAGGGGGTTAGATTGATTGGCTAAATTATTTCATCCAAAATTTTCCTCACTACTACTTGCAAGCACGTGACTTCTGGAAACTTTCAAATTTCCCGGAACTGAGGGCCAGACGGAGAACCCCATACTCACTGGGGTCTGCTTACTTACACAGATAGTTCTTATTGAAGCCAGTGGGATTACTCAAGGGAGTAACTGTTCCCCAGCATGAGTTAGAGGTTTACAAGGTCCTTAACAGCTTCTGAGTATGTATCTTTCACTACTACAATTCAATTCTCATTAATAAACTGTGACAGAACATTTATTTCCCACCCCTCAAGCCTTCACTGGAGATGTCTCTTCCAGGTCAACTTATTAGCAAGCAGGTGGGGTCACCCTGTTCCTCTTCTTTCCCTCCAGGCAAAATCTGATGACAGTAAGCAAATAACAGGTTAGATTGGGAGAGGAGATGCTGATCAAGCAGAATGTGGGATGACACCAGTGACAGTCACTGTCACTGAGTCAGAAGATGACATCAACACTTCAGCTCCAATACAGGTTTGCTAGCTGCAAAAAAAATGGGCTCAGGCCTGTGCTCCTATTGTGTTGCAGTTAATGTGGGCATTCACTGGCAAACAGAGCCCACTGTTAGTTAATCGGATAACATGCAGTTTAACGGGACAGATCGCAGCAAAGTAAATTCTCAAGGGGTGATGCCGATGAAAGCAGGCCCAGATATTATGGAGCAGCCAGCATTTCACCTCACTACTTTTTCAGTATGCAAACTCTGCGTGTGGGATGGGACAGCTCTGTGGATGCTGCAGACATCTGCCCCTCACTCAAGTTAAAAGAGAAGCCATAGCTAGTGGCTGAGTTAGAATGAAAGGTACAATGGCGATCCTGCCCCCTTGTGGTCATTATTAGAGATTCAGCGGTATCTATGGTAAAAAAAGGGTTGTTAACCCTCTATCTTGGGCAAATTCTGGTAAGGGTGGTAGTTGGGGAGTTACCTCAGGCCCAACTGTATCCCTCTTCCTGCATGGATTCACTGCCTGCCTGGGAACATAGCTCCTTTCCTCATGCTCCACGGAGGTTGCTCCAAGAATCTCGAGATGGTACAGAGAAGTGGGCAGACTGAGTACCAGACTAGGTGAGTTGAGTATCTTACCATCACTGGCTTAGCAGAGATTCTCCAGGAAAGACAATACTGTCCCATGCTGTGTTATTTTTCTACAGACACCAACCTTCCAGTGAGGAACATCCTTGTAGGGGACCCTGAGGGCAGTTGCCCGGTGCGGAAATTGGATCCATTGGAGCCATACTAGTGAAGGAGGCACAGGAGGCCAGGGTCAGAGCAGGGACTCAAGTTCTCTTTGCAGATAGCCCTAAGCTCCAGGTTTTCAGGCCAGTCATGTAGCTTCTTTCTCTTACAGAAAAATCGGGATAAATCACTCTGAGGGAAATCCACCAGATTTCCTCCCCTTAAGATCTTGCTAACAGGTTTTCTGCAGACGACTGTGACTGAGATCAAAATCCATTCAGTCTCATCTGGCATTCCTCACCCCTTGTCCCAAAGACTGTATGGCATTGCTGAGTGCTGTTAAACAACTCTCGTGCTCCTTCCAGAGGTGGCTGCATTTTATTGGGTGTGTGTGAATGGGAAAAGGTTTCCTACATGAACAATATACAGTAGTTTGCTAATTGTCTGTAAAAGATTTTGGGATCCCTGGGATGGAAATGCACAAAGGTCAATAGGCCCCATGACTGTGCAATATTCCTCCCTCCTTGCATCTAATTAAAAACAGGTTTTCTGTATTCATTTTCTCCTGCTGTGTTTGCAGCCTAAACATTGCAGCTTAGTGCTAATGAGTGAAAGCGTGACACTGATTAGGAAACAGCCATAAGGAAAAGTGAAACTGGCTTTGCTATTTTCATGGTTCAAATTGAGAGAAATGCAAAAAGTCAACAATCAGCTTAACTGTGGAAAGTAAATCAGGCTATTAAAGTTCTATTGTTAATAATTCCAGCTGTCATTAATAACATAGGTATTTAAATATATGGGGCTATATCCTGGCCCATAGTGTGACCTCTTTGCATTGAGCTGGTGAGGATTTCCTTCCAGTAAGGGAGAATCCACAGATGGCATACAGCTGGGTGATATCACCTCCTCCCACTCTCTCCTACAAATGGGATATGTCATAACTGAGGCATGGCTAGAATTCTGTTGCATTCTGGCTATCACCAGCTGGGAATTCAGTAGGGTTGTTTAACAGTTGGCACAAATTAGATCTGCCTGGAGGATGTTTTAACTTGTGCGGGAGGTGGAACATGTCCCCAGCAGTCTTGGGTATTCACAGAGCACAAAGATGTCATTACAATGCTGTCCCTGACCTCACCCACCACCACACACACATTTTGGGTCCCGCACAAAAACTGATCTGAAGATCTCAGTGCCATTGAATCTGGTCTTGAATCTTTAGCCTCAGCCTAGCTGTACACTAGATCTCTGCCTCCTTCTCCTGCCCTTACTTTCTGAATCATGTCACAATAGCACAAGGCCATTGTATTTGGGATCATGGCACAGCGAGGAAATGCTTAAATCTCCCCCTTCACTATTGTAATTGGCCGTTACATTAAAAAGAACCCCATGACAATATATATGTGAACGTTAGGTTTTATATAACCTTGTTTAGCCCAAATCTAAATTTAGGACTGGTAAAAGAAAGCACTGCATCACTAGAACAAATCAAGCCAGCCTGTAACGGAATTAGTTCCAGCCCACATAACAGGAGTGAGTGATGTGAAATAAGATTTCACCAGCAACCCTATGTAAAAGGATTACATATCTAGCACCACTCCTGTGTCTAATCCAAATGGATTTTGCCTGGAAGACAGGTCACCGACTCACTGCATAACCTGGGGCAAAGCATTTGACTTCTCTGCATCACTGTTGCTCTATTTGTCAAATGGGAAGAGTACTACATACCCACTTTTGTAAATCGCTTTGAGAGTGTTTGAGAGTACACAAGTACTGTAGCTGATACATTCAAATAGTGTTGTAGTTATAAAATTTCCATTACAGGATCTCAGGACTTCAAAAAGGGAAGCATTGGTTTAGTTTGATTATTGAGTCTAACCGTATGCAGTCATGGGCGTGTTCATAAAATGCCATTGCCAAATATCCAATCAATTTTCTCTGGTGTATGATTTTGAACATCAGAGAAGGAAAGACAAATGCTGTATGTGCCAGTCTCTAGGTTTTCAGAATGATTCACTGGAGCAAGTAGCTGTGTTAACATTAAGGATGGGCTCAGGCCACAAAATTCACAACTGTATCTGGTGTTCAGCCTCTCCCCTCTTCATTCCCTCTGACTCTGATGATGTTTTAAGACAGACTTTTTAGCCTCTTGTAAAAAGAAAGGCCATTTGCACATTGTGGGACCAGATCTCTGTTTGGAATCAACCCCCCTGAAAGCTCACGATGTTTGAGATATGTAGGGTATTAGTTCAAAGATAGGCAATCTCCATTAATTTATTTATAACTGGAAAACACCAGCCCAGTGGGGACCCCTATAGGATAACGAGACCTCATATGAACAACAATTCATAGCTCTAAGATAGTTGCGGCTTTTGTGTGCTATTGCTTATGCTGTGCTAGAAGCTTTTCAGATATACAAGAAGAGATGATCCCTGTTCCAAGGGCTCCAGTTTATAAGCAGAGAGACACACAAACAAGGAAACAGAGGTTACAGTTAGAAGGACAACAAAAGGGAGGGTTTATGAACACATATGAGAGTCACTAAAGGCAGCATGGGGAAAATGGGATTTTAACGGAAACTTTAAATAGAGAGAGGGGCCTATTTTGTGGATAAGCTCAAGGGTGAAGGGTTGATTTATGCATGGGTGAGTAGAAGAAGGTGATCTATATAATGCACAAATGAATTGGCCTGTGACCCTGATCTGAACTGGTCTGCCAGCATCACAGAAAGCATGGAGGCAATTGCTGAAGAAGCTGTCAGTTGTGCAGACAAAGGTGCAAGGTGGCATAGTGCAAAGCTTGACAGAAAATGCAAATAGCCACACTTTTAAAAAACTGGTGCCTAAAACTGCATCCTCAGAATCAGCATGTACAACTAATGCGCATGCAAAACACACCCTTGTATTATCAACCTGGGACATGGACCTACAAAGTATCAGCTTTTAATGTACCTGTACCATTTTTGCCCAGGAGAATGAATGTTTTGCATGTGCAGTTAGCTAATTGGTATTGAGGCTGGTAAATATGGCTCTAAATGTCCAGGATGTGAAATGAACAAAACTGAAAACGTGCACCGCTTTTATCTAGTGCTCAGGAAATGGAACAAAAATGGCTTCTTTCTTCAATAGTGCATTAGCTTTCATCCTCCTCCACTGGCTGACAGCCTCTTTCATTGAAACAATCTTGTCTTTGATCTACCTTTTTGTTTTGGAACAGCTTATTCTTTCATCACAACAGATGCGCTTCCCTTGTGGGCAGGACATCAGTAAACACACTAGAGAAAAAAAGAAGAGGTAATAGTATGCATTTGTCTTCTGAACAGGTTCCTGTACCAGAAAACTGAGCAACACCTCTTCCTGCTCAATGACATTTCTTTAATAACCACTTCATATTAACAAGGTGATAAATAAAACCATCTTAATAGCTGTAAGATGTTAGTCTACTCAGAAAAGTGTGTATTGTGGAAGCATTTACAGAATACAGATTTCAACTGTACATGGGATTTTTAGCAGTGTGCACAATGACTAAACAACAGCGTAATAATCTCATTCATATTTAATGTTTTTGGCAATTCAAGCTCGTCCCATGGTGCAAATATTCATTAATTAAGGCCTGGTACAAAGTTCCTGGAAGTCCGTTTGAATTTTGAATCAGGCCCTTAATCTGTCCTCCTGGAAGTAGCTTAATAAAGAGTATCAGCCCCACTTTAGAGATGGGAAAACTGAGACATAGAGCAGCAGTGAATTTTCCCAAGGCGAAGTATCAGCAATAGATTTGGAATTAGAATTCTGCCATCCCGATGCATCTTCCTATATGCTGCTCAGCCTTTCTCATTGCCATGTTCCTTCTTATATAGTGTCTGAATACTAAAGGATTCCAAAAAAGCTCAGCAGACTCTACCAAATCATAAGCTTGATCAAATTTTAATGAGAACCTCTACATTATAAAACATATGACACAATACATCACATTCAAAAAAATTCCATCAGGAATTGCATAAGAGTTTGTAACACATAACATGGAACAGATGTTGGATTTCAGTCAATTTGTTGTCCAGGTCATTAGAGACTCTCATCTCAAGAATCTTTTCCTGCTTCATGTATTATTAGCCTGCTGTTCTGCTCCATCAGCAGGACTGGTTACTGTGATTGAAATCTGTGCATATAAATTATCTCTATTTTTGTTATTGCCTATGGTGCAGATTGGGACCACCTTACTACCTTGAGTGCATTGTTTCATGACTAGCCCCGGTGACCTCAGCTGAGTACTTGCTGGTCTAAGATATCATTGTATTCACTGCAAGCAAGGTTCAGACTGTCCTAAATTTTGTCATTGCCATTTATACATATTATCCTTTCTTTTTGTGTTTATTCTTTTTTTTAGTGAATTTATTCCTTGTTCACAGGGCTGGCTTGACAGCCCTAAAGAAAAGTGTCCTTGTACACATCTGTTATCGTCATGTTGTCTTACCATTTGGCAAAGGACAGTTTGGGGACTGGCCTAACATGCACCATCTGGCACTGGGAACAGCCATCAGCTGAGGATTGCTGGAGTACATTCATTCTCCATCCCTGTTGTTCGTGCCCTCAGTAGGGCCCCCCCCCATAGAATCATAGAACACCAGAACTGGAAGGGACCTTGAGAGGTCATCAAGTCAAGTCCCTTGCCCTCTCAGCAGGACCAAGAATCATCTAGTTTATCCCTGACAGGTATCTGTCTATTCTGCTCTTAAATATCTCCAGTGATGGAGATTCCACAACCTCCTTAGGCAATTTATTCCAGTGTTTAACAACCCTGGCAGTTAGGAAGTTTTTCCTAATATCCAACCTAAACCTCTCTTGCTGCAATTTAAGCCCATTGCTTCTTGTCCTATCACAGAGGCCAAGGAGAACAATTTTTCTCCCACCTCCTTGTAACACCCTTTTAGATACTTAACTGCTATCATGTCCTCTCTCAGTCTTCTCTTTTCTAACCCAAACAAGCCCAGTTCTTTCAATCTTCCCTTGTAGCTCATGTTTTCTAGACCTTTAATCATTTGTGTTGCTCTTCTCTGGACCTTCTCCATGATGGGAGCTGTTTGGTTTGTATGTGCCATTCCCATCAGTTTCGCCTGCCTTTGTGTCATTTGTGTGGTGCAAAGGTAGTGGAATGGGCTTGCTCTCTATCTTATGCTTGCAGGGACTCAATAGACATTTTCTATTTCCATTGATCTATCTTTATCTTAGTAAATTATGAGGCTTTTATGTACAACGTCAACAAATGAACCTATTTCTGTGAAGGAAACCTACTATTAATTTCTTTTCATATGAGCTAAAAATATACTGTTTTCCTAATTCAAGCTGCTGCTGACTCTAGGGGGGGAGATCAATATCTGGTTGCCAGTCTCTGTAGGCTGTTATCACTTAGTGGTATTTGATATATTAGTGGCCTGTGATGAGCACAATTGTAAGTGTGTGTGCTATCCACTTTTGAAGCATATTTTATCTACAAAAGTAACAGTTGCTCAGTATTCAATTTGTCATCTCTGCCCTTGAAAGCAGGAGCTGATGCATGAAAACAACTTACAAACCCAGCAGGCCATATGATGCCCATGTCTCATAACTCAGGGCTGCAAAAGCTGATGAATAGCTGTGGAGATGGATAAAAAGAAAGATCCCAGTTTCAGTGACTAAAGACCAAATCAATTAGAAGCAGAGGTGGGTGAACAGGTCATGAAAAATTCCATACAGAGAAATTAATTTCAACCCATTGTTAAATTGTGCTCTTCTAATCTGAAAGTCGATATTTTCAATAATAATATTTGGCACCTCTCTAGGACACAGGATTTCAAAATGCTTTACAAACACTAAATGCATAGTTATACACCAACATGAGGTAGACCAGTCAGTTTAACTTCTGTGCCAGGCAAGATAATGGAGCAAATAAATACGGAATTAATCAGCAAACATCTGGAAGATAATACGGTGATAGGTAACAGCCAGCAGAGATTTGTAAAGAACAAATCATGTCAAACCAATCTGATAGCTTTCTTTGATAGGACATCAAGCCTTGTGGATAAGGGAGAAGTGGTGGACGTGGTATACCTAGCCTTTAGTAAGACATTTGACACAGTCTCCCATGACCTTCTTATCAATAAAATAGGGAAATACAACCCACATGACACTACTATAAGATGGGTGCATAACTGGCTGCATAACCATTCTCAGAGAGTAATTATTAACAGTTCACAATCATGCTGGAAGGGCATAATAAGTGGGGTTCCACTGGGGTCTGTTTGGGACTGGTTCTGTTCAATGTCTTCATCAACGATTTAGATGATGGCATAGAGAGTACGCTTATTAAGTTTGCAGATGTTATCAAGCTGGGAGGTGGTGCAACTGCTTTGGAGGATAGGGTCATAATTCAAAATGATCTGCACAAACTTGAGAAATAGTCTGAGGTAAATAGGATGAAGTTTAATAAGGACACATGCAAAGTACTCTACTTATGAAGGAACAATCAGTTTCACACATACAGAATGGGAAGTGATTGTCTAGGAAGGAGTACTGCAGAAAGAGATCTAGGGGTCATAGTGGACCACAAGCTAAATATGAGCCAACAGCGTGATGCTGTTGCAAAAAAAGCAAACATGATTCTGGGATGCATTAATAGGAGTGTTGTGAGCAAGACACGTGAAGTCATTTTTCCAGTCTACTTTGTGCTGATTAGGCCTCAATTAAGAGTATTGTGTCCAGTTCTGGGCACCACATTTCAAGAAAGATATGGAGAAATTGGAGAAGGTCTGGAGAAGAGCAACAAAAATGATTAAAGATCTAGAAAACACGATCTATGAGGGAAAACTGAAGGAACTGGGCTTGTTTAATTTGGAAAGGAGAAGACTGAGAGGGGACATAACAGGTTTCAGGTATGTAAAAGGGTGTTACAAGGAGGAGGGAGAAAACTTGTTCATCTTGGCCTCTGAGGATAGAACAAGAAGCAATGGGCTTAAACTGCAGCAAGGGAGGTTTAGGTTGGACAATAGGAAAAACTTCCTAATGATCAGGTGGTTAAACACTAGAATAAATTGCCTAGGGAGGTTATGGAATCTCCATCACTGGAAATATTTAAGGGCAGGTTGTATAGACCTCTATCAGGAATGGTCTAGATGGTACTGGGTCCTGCTGTGAGGGCAGGGGACTGGACTCAATGACCTCTCAAGGTCCCGTCAAGTTCTAGAGTTCTATGATTCTAGAGGTATGTGATTTCCCCCACTATACAGAGGAGGAAACTGAGTCACAGTGAGATTAGCCAGTGAATTGCCCTGGAAGGATGTACAGGCTGCACCTCTGAAATCTGGGACTCTTTGGTCTGGCAATATCTGTGGTCCTGCTGAATCATGGATATTGCTCGACTAGAAAGCTCTGGTAGCTGGGAAAAAGGTCTGGTCAGGGTCTGGAGCACAACTCAGAGCCCAGGCTGGGGCCCGGAGCACAGTCTGGGCCTGCGGCAGCAAAGCCAGTGACTGGGAGCCTTAGCCAGGTTAATGGCAGGGAGTGCAGTCTGTCCAACAGTTGGGATGCTCTGTGAGGGCTGGAAGCATAGCTGGACCGGCAGCAAGGAAGTCTGGTTGGGCCCAGGAACAGAGCCCAATGGCCAGGGCTGGCACCTGGGGGTGGGGCCAACAGCCAGGAAGGGAGCCTAGACCTCCCCTTGTTAGCAGATTCCTAGGGTGCCAACCAGGGAGTTCCAACCTGTAGTCTACCCACAAATTGAATCAGACCTCTTGACTTCCTCAAA
Organism: Apalone spinifera; assembly: GCA_030068395.1. NCBI lineage: Eukaryota > Metazoa > Chordata > Testudines > Trionychidae > Apalone > Apalone spinifera. The sequence goes on from CM057847.1 coordinate 42,123,990, forward strand.
AGCCTAAGTCCTATCTAATTTCAGTTCTTGCTTCATTATCTGCTCTTTAATAGAAGCAGTTTTAATAAAGGTCCAAAGCCCATTGAAGTCAATAGGAAGTCTTTAGATCAGCTTTCTCTGCATTGCACTTCAGTCAGAGTGGTTCTTCCATTCTGGACATGGTCAACAGAGCCAGTGAAGCCATTTGGCCAGAACAATGCACTGAGCATCCCTATCTTTTTTTGGAAATTATTATAAATACTTATCGTGTGACCAGGATTCTTAAAGACGACTAATTTGGGGTGCCTTCGGGACTGGGTGCTCAGCATGAAGAGGCCTGATTTTGAGCAAAGGCTGAACACTTTCCTTCTGAAAACTGGCCCCCTTCTTTAAAGTCTCTAAACTCAAATACCCACAACCACTAGTCATTATTTTGAAAATGTGGCCCCATCAGACTGCGTGTACACATACTCCTCCCCCCTCCATCGTAAGGCAAATACGAAAGTGAGACTAACTGATTGCACTTCCCTGCAGTCCGATTTCCTCAGCAGTTGCTGGAACTTTAAGGGCTAGATTCTGATGCCTTTTCTCCACACAGAGCCCCACTGGCTTCAGGGGAACTACTCATGAAATAAGGCGTATGGCTACCCAACATGGGCTTCAACAGTTTTGTCCAGAACCACAGCCATCCTTTACAAATATATCTACAATTCCACAGTTGTTTCCAACTGAGAGAAAGGGGCCAACAGAGTAACTAACATTAAAATTCCCACATGTCAGATAGCGATGGGACCATTCATATACAGTTTGTCTTCAAAAACGGAAAACCAGCCGATCATGGGATAGTCTCCCCGGAGGAGCCTCAGCACTTTAGCTAGTTAAAGCTCGACTAGATAAAGCACCTGGAAATATGCAGTAGTGAGCCATTCTGCATTGGCAGAGGAATGGACCAGATGTCCTAATAGTCTTTTTCCAGCTCTAATTTCTGTGAGTCTATTAATCCTCACAAAGAGGAAGAAATTGCATTGACTTTCCAGAGTGTAATGAGCATAATTTGCCTTGATATGTGATCATAAAAATCTCTGTGAATGTAAGTCCCAAAGGCACTCCACACATTTCTTGAAAGATCAAATTTGCTTAGTCTTCAATGTGCAGACAGATCAACTCCAATTACCCTGTAATTTTTATCATGGGATAAAAATATGTTAAGTTATACATGTTCCCAAAGACGAAAGCTTGGCTTTAGGTAGTCCAATATTTATTTAACTTGATATCATCCAAGGTTGTATTCTGCTGTGCATTTACTCATATTAGGAAGTACATATCATCCATGAATGAGGCCAGTGAAGTCACCACATTAGCCACATTCAGAACTAAAAGCAAACCCCATAGCTTTGACTTAGCTGTCCTGTCACATCAACACTCTCACACTTGTATAGATATTAAAAGTCCCCACAATAACTTGAAACTTATTCCTGATGGCAGGGAAGGAGGAAAGGAAGGGGAAGGGAGAGAAAATGAGAGTGTGAGTGTGTATAATTTGAGTATTTCTGTACTTTTGACATTCTGAGGTCCTAAGCTATGTGAAGTGTAAGAGGTTCCATGTTATAAAAATAATGATTTTATTATTTTCACAGAAAGGACTCTGAACATATAAACACAAATGCTTTATTTTCTCACAGGTAAACAAGAGAGGCTATATAATTTTTTTACACCATGAATAATGAAAAATTAGCCTTCTTTTCATATGAATACATGAAAAAAATGTTTGATTAATTTTGTTAGGGAAACACCAAGTTTATCCAAAGGATATATAAAATATATTTACAAATGTTTATTCTGTTTCGATTTTTGTTACACAACAATTAATATTGGGGAGTTTTCTTTTGCCATACTATAAAAATACAGCGATGGTTCCTGAAACTGACGGAGGGAAGCCAAGGCAAATTTTTCATCCTCAGGACCCAGAAGACGATCACCTGCAAACTCAGTCATGTGACGCATGGATAGTGTATTAAGCAGGAAATGACAAGCACACTAAAATACCCAACTACAAGTATGTACAAATCAAAAGAATAAAAAACAGGCTAACATTTAAGAAAATGAAGAAAAACAGGAGGGAAGGCACCATTTGACTGTGTGGCTGGACTATAAAAAAAGATGGCAGCCTTCCAATCATTTACCAACCACGAGGGACAATAGAGCTGACGTCAACCCTGGGCTGACTCTCCTATGAGTATAAGCTTGACAGGATGGCTTCACAACACTGCTGTTTCCAACTTCATATTTTTCCCGATATTATCGGCAGTGAGATTATTTATTTAAATATGTTATGAAGGCCTGGTCAGAATTTTACCAGTAGAAGCTGGCCAACAAAATGCTGCCTTAGGAGACCTATGGCAAACTTACTTGTAGAAATATTAATTTTACAAGTGGCCTCCCACCTGTCAATAATGAACTATTGAAGGGTAAGGGTATTTGTGTAGCCAGATGTGTATATTTTTTGTCATATTTGAACAAAAATGTCTATATTTAGAGAGCTTCGGGGGTAGCCAAGTTAGTCTGTACAGGATAAACTTAAAAAACAACAAATAGTAAGTGGGCTGCGCCCACGAAAGCTCATGCTACCAGCTACATGTTTTGTTAGTCTTTAAGTGCTACCAGACTAGTTGTTGTTTTTTAAGTTCATATTTAGAGAGAGAATCTTCATTTTTCCTGTATCTCCTTTAGTTATCCTTTATTTATTTTTTATTTTGGTCAGCTTTTTCTTTTTTTAGAGGCCCCTCATATTGTGAGGCCCTAAGGTGTATCTTAGGGTACATCTACACTGCAAGCTTATTTTGGAAAAAGCTATTCCGGAAGAAATCTTTACTCTATAGAAAATCACTGTTCAGAGAGTGAAGGCACAGACGTCATTTTACATCAGCTATATAGGAATAGCCACTTGTCCACCTTCCTCCTGGCTGGAAGCAACATTTAAGAAGCTCCTGGGTCTGAATGATAGAGGGGAGGAGTAAAATAGCACAGAAAAGAATGAAAAGCAAACTTGAAAGATAACAAGGTGAATGCTAAAGCGAGCGCTTCTGAAGGCCTGTGCTATCAGAGAGAGGAAATTGTTTGTCTTCTGCGTTGTGCCTGTCATTGCAGGATGAGGAAAAAATTGTAGCAGAATTGTTGTTTTTTTCAGTTCTGAAAAATGGGAGCAATGTACCAGACATGAGATACCAAGGGCCAGATTCACTGAAACTCTCCAGCTACCATATTGCACTTCAGTGACAGAGCTGATGCTGCTGGGCAAAGGAAAGCATTTTGGAGGGTTTGTCGTCATGGCACAGTTTTCTTGGCAGAGGGCACAGGCTCACAATTGGTTAATTCAGTCCAGAGTCAGGAGTGCTCATGGGTCTCTTGCTGACACTAAGCTCATAGATAGCAGCATTCATGCTTCTTACCATCTCTGGTTAGCTAGGAGACTCCAGCCTATTGTGGTAGAGGATGACCAGGCCTTTGCCAGTTCACAGCTGGATTTTAGAGCACAAGAAACTCCAACAAGTACAGAACACTGCAGCATGTCATCTCAACAACCCGTCCTCTGTTCTCTACACTGGTTTGCATGGAAGACTGAATCAAGTTCAAGTTTTCAGTGCTAGGGTGTTTAAAAGGTCACCCAGTCTTCCAGTGTGAGGATCAGGGTTGATAACTCTGCTCCTCTGGCACAATGGAATTTTCTACGGTAAGGGGAAAACTTGTCTGTGTGGGAGATGGAGCTTTTTTGGGGGATGATCCGAGGCTCTTGAACAAACTCCGACAGGAACAAAGGATGATCCCAAACCTCACCACATTCTGCTCTGAGTGTGAAGTATAGTCCTTGGCCCGAGCCTTCTCGAACACAAACACAGAGCAGTGTGTGTATTAAATAGTAATGACCATAGTGAAAACCCTACCCAAACAAGACATCTCCCTGCACACACTTGGTGTCTGCTGGGGAGAAGGTGAGAGAATAAACCCATGACACATGTTAGTCATGTCTCTTAGGGTACGTCTAGACTACATGCCTCTGTCGCCAGAGGCATGTAGA
>CM057847.1:42128143-42148222 GCA_030068395.1 Apalone spinifera
CTAATCTACATGCCTCTGGCGACAGAGGCATGTAGTCTAGACGTACCCTTAGTGCTCTGCTGGAAGGCAGTCAGATACTAGTGACAAGAACCAATATAGAATAGACTAGGGCAGGGACACAAAGCAACTCTCAATGTGGCCTAACTGGCCCATTAAACCAAGTTTGCAACAGCTTCACATTACCTGATTGGCATAAGGCATATGGGGCATATAGAGGAATCTGGCCCTGCAGATAGACTCCAATGGAAGATTTGCTTGAGCAAGGACTGACTAAAATGTTAGCAAGGGCTTTAGGATTTTGCTCTCCCAGGCCTGATTCATGGGTACATTTTGGCTGCTTCATGGTGCTCTGGTGATGCAAAGCTGTCATAGGCCTAACATAGGCACAGGTGCTTTTGGGTTACCAGAAGAGTACAAAGCTGGCACAGAGTCCTGGTGAACTGCCCCTCTGATATTTAAATAAAGAAAGTCTTACTGTGCACCAGTTTGTTTTGTGTGTAGCAACCTATGGCTGTGCAAATTGGGGGTAAATTTGCTACCAGATCAGAATCCCCCTTTTGCTTATACCAGTGTAATTACGCTTCTCCGACCCTGAGACTGCGCGGGGGCCAAGTTAGTGCAGAATCAGCCCTATAGACCCCAGTGGAGTTAGCCAGTAAGAGATCATCAGAACAAAAGCTAAGGAGATCTTTAGAGTGTCCCAACACAGCTCCTCTCTCTTTTTATACTGCTGTTCTTAGGGGGCTAATGGAGCTCTATATGCAAGGCAGCAGAGTGCAAAGTCCTTTTGCCACAATCTCCCCACACAAGAACCAGGGATCATTTAAAAATTATGTTTCTATTTATCAATGGAAAACACACAATGTCGACTGACTGGAAAGAGACCTCTCAGCTTGGGCTGATTCATTTGCATGTATAGCACATGGCGCTTGTTGCAGCTGCTCTCTCATCTTGTGAATCAATTTTCCCATCATGACTCACATGATGAATTATACTTTAATCTAAATCTTTTGCATTATTCCTACTACAATAGCAGGGCAATTTCCTCATTTCTTTTTTTTTCTGCCTCTGCCTGGGATACTCTTTATCATCAACATTGTTTCCAATTATAGAAGTTGTTTGGGTTACCTGGTAAGTCCTTGATGCACTGCATGAAAATAAGGCTCTCAGAGATACTCTTCTCAATGTTCTTGCCCTTCAGAAAGCAGAGTAAATATTCCAAGACACAACTTTAGCAGAAGGAATGAAACCGTGAGGGTAGAATGGAGTATCCCATTGAGTTTGGGTCAAATCCTGAAGTCTTGATTCAGACTTAACTGCAACTTTTGACCGAGTAAAGGTTGATGAGTGAAGTCACTTTGGCTAGATTTGGCTCTTTGACTTCAGTTAAAGCATTACCTGAATAAGGGCTAAGTAAGGACACTTCAGGATTTGGCTGTAATGAGAAAAGGACACACTAACCGCAGAGATAGAAACCTTCCAATAATACAACAGCTTCAGGGGGTAGCCGAGTTAGTCTTTAACAGGAAAAACTTAAAAAACAACAAATAGCCTAGTAGCATCTCTGGGTATGTCTACACAGCAAAGTTATTTCAAAATAACTTTACCAGCGTCTACACAGCCAAACCGCTATTTCGAAATTAAAGCGAAATAGCAGAGGGCTTATTTTGAAATTCATAAACCTCATTCCATGAGGAATAGTATCAATGTCGAAATTTTTATTTCAAAATAAGTGCTGTATAGACACTTATTTCGAAATAGGGGGCCTCCAGCCCTTCCCAGGGTGCCCTGGTGGCCACTCTGGGCGCAACCAAGAAAACTCCTCTCCTCTCCCCCAGCCCCGGAGCCCTTAAAGGGGTAGACTCTGGCCATAGTGCATGTGCTAGCTCCAAGCCTGCCAGCCCAGAGCCAGCAGTCACTGCACCTGACCCAATGGCCCCAGCATGAGCCAGGCAGCCAGTGCCAGCCAACCCTCCACCGCTCCCCAGCACCAGTCTGCCAGCTCCCAGGAGCCTGCCAGAGGCCAGAAAAGGTGGGCGCCTGCCTGGTCCAGTGTGGAGATCAGGGACCTAATTCAGATTTGGGGGGATGCCTCCAACGTCCATGATCTCCGCACTAAATGGAGGAACGCAACTGCCTACAGGCGGATGGGAGAGTGTCCTTCTGCAATGTATATTGAACAGACTTCTCAGACACTTCGCCAAAGAATTAATGCCCACAAATCAGACATCTTCACAAGGAAAAACCAGTTGCTTTTAATTTCAACATACCTGGACATAGTCTTAAGGACCTTACTACATGCATCTTACTTCAAAGAGACTTTAACACCAGATTACAGAGGGAAACTTCAGAACTTTCTTTCATGCTTAAATTTGACACTTTACGAATGGGACTTAACAAAGATGCTAATTACCTTAACCATTACAAAGATAGCTTCCCTACTTATCACCGCTGATTAGCCATTCATTGACTCATAAATAGCTATTCCTTCCCTCCCTCTCCCTCTCCCCACCTTCTGTACTAAATCTGATTTGTCAGTTTAATAATGTGTTCACTGTTTTCATTGTATTCCTTTGGTATATATGGTCATGCCAATTCTCTTCCAGAATATGATCTGAGGAAGTGGGTCTGGCCCACAAAAGCTCATCACCTATTAAACCATCTTGTTAGTCTTTAAAGTGCTACTTTTAACTATTCAAACTATGAATCCCTTCAGACACTCAGTTGTGGGCTGATGGACTGATTCTTTTGCATGGCCCCCATCTGAGAGGACAGATGCATCCACATTTACTCAAAGGTCATGTTTTCTAAACGTCTGGAGTCCAGTGAATAATTCAATACTTGAATTAAAACAAAGGAAGCCATTGGAGGGGTCAGTCCAGTTATTAATGGACACATCATTGCCACTCCCCCTACTGGTGGTGGTTGGCAAACCTGCTGGCAGCCAATAGCTGAGGCTGACCACCATAGGGCTGTGGAGGATGAACTATCAACTCCCGTTTAGAGGGACGTCCCAGGCACTTTAGCAGAGTGGCATGGGGAAGCTTACACTCAGGTTGGTCCAGTCTTTGGGTTGAATGGATGATTCAGTATCTGCTCTGCACCTTTTGCAAGCACTATGGTCATGTTGTAACTGTCCTGAAAAATCCCCCAAGCAAATAAGTCACCATGGGCTGGATTGTGACTATTCTTTATATGGCTGGGCAGTGCACGGAGGAAATGAGGGGCTTCGCTATTGTGAGGCTGCACAAGGGTCTGCTAGAATTGCAGTCCCTTCATGAAGGGAAGTAGGGGGGTTACCATTAGGACGCTCTACCATTTGAGCAACTTGGCCCCAAGAGGCCAGGGAGAGGGAGGGAATAGGCCACATGTGTCTGTGAGAGTTATGCTGCCCCTGGGAAAGGGATGTTATTGTCTGTGTTGTCCCCAGTGCAACAGGTGAGCTTTGTGAGGGAGTCAGGACGTTCTTAGGCAAAGTGGCTTAGCACTGCTACAAACTAGCGCTAGATAAAGTGTGGATTTGAAAGAGCTGGTTGGGAATTTTCCACCACAATATTTTAACAGAAAATGTGGCTTTTCAAAATAAAAACAATTTTTTTTGGCTGGGAAAATGTAGTTTATGCCAGTATTGTTTGATTTTCTGTCAGGAAAATGACAATGGAGCATTTCACTTTGGATCAGGTAAACATGTCAATCTGTGTCCACCATTCCATCACTAGAGTACCATGATTGTGCTGCAACACAGGAAATGTAGCGTGGCCAAGATGCCCAACCAATAGCAGAGATTGGGGAATGAGGCATTTGTACTACCATACACATCAGGCACTGCAGCAGCTCAGAGAGGTGCAACATCATGTTGAATGAACCAACTCAAAATGCAACTGAAATTTCAAAATATTTCCCATTGATTGAAAACCTAGAAATGAAATGGTCACAATTCCAAATTGAAATGTTTCTGAAATGTTCAGTGTGTGAAAAGGTTTGCTAGTTCAGCTTTTCTTCCAAAATTGGGCCAAAAACAAATGTCAAAATATCAGAAAGTCTCATGAGATGGGAATTCTGATTTCCAATCTCCTCTAATATTTAATGATCTAGCATATGTACCATATTGCAGTCATGTATAATTTGCTGTATTTTCTTTTTTTGATACTTGCATTGAATAAAACAACTAAAATACTTCAAAGTTAAACAACCCAAATGAAATAAATAGGTACTGGCCTGTTATTTACACCTTGGATCACTGAATAATATAATACTAGACTTTACTCATGTAGTTTGATATGTTATGATAGAACTTGAGATTGACAGGCAAAGGTCGTTATGTTCACATGTATATCAGCAAATGGTAAATTGATCCTCTGAGTGTGAACAATTCATATTGTCTCCAAGTAAGTTATTATCCTTTCAACATTAATCCTGTGACAGTTAGATAAGGCTCAGATGGGTGCAAACTATCAAAGAGACATAGATGTTCTTCCTATAGTTCTCTAATACTGATCCTGTTCTGTGCCAGGCAGGTGCTTCAGTGTAATAACGTACAGCAGCATGGAGGTTTATTTAAATTGATCCCAATAGCCTATGGCATAAGCCGCTGCAACTTGGAGTGTAAATCCCAAACACTAGGGCAAGTTATGCCAGGTTTAGGGCCTTCACAGCCCGGAGGTGCAGTTGAAAGCGGAAACTCCATGGTAAAAGCACTAATGAGATGAAATCCCCTATCAGTTCTAAATGATGAATACACAGAAGCCACTATAGCATAGAGGTCAGCATAGAAATAAACCCACAATCATAGGCAACCATTTTGAGAAGGGTTTTCTGTGTAGGATTTGGAGGCTGCATGACTTTCATTCATCCTGCCAAAAGGAAAAATAGTGGTTGGTTCTCTAGTCCAAAGTCAATGATATTGTTCATGGATAGAGCCTGACATATGGGCAGTCCAGAAAGTTCTTATCTGCCGCTGTTGATTTAAATGAACATGTGCTCTGCATTTCTTTGATTTAATTAAATGATTAAATGCCTTTGTACTCTGTTCTCTTTCACTGAAATGAAACAATAGATTTTCACCCTCATCCTTTGCCCTTTAATACGCTGGATTTTTAAGAAGTGGAAACAGAGAGAAACTTCCCTTTGATTCCACAGCACAGACATTAAGAGAAAGATAGAATTAAAAAAAAAAAAAAGCAGAGTTAAAAGACACAGGTGAATTAAATAAAAAATAGGGATTAAATCAGTTCAATCAAATTACATTTGGTTTTGAAACAGCAGCTAGAACAAATGAATCAAAGCATTTGGCTTCTGTTTCTTATGAACACTCATTTGTGATGATCAAACATTATAAGTACTTTGGACTTCCTTATATTGCACTTTCATCCATGGACTACAAAGAGGTTAGCAAATACACATTACCACTAAGCATTATCTCAATGGCCCTACTAAATTCATAGCCATAATAACTGAGTCATGGATCATGAAATCTGGTGTTTTGTGTGCTTTTACTTTATATGATACAGATTTGACAGGGGAAACCAGCATTTCTCAAACCAGAGATCCTGACCCAAAAGGGAGTTTCAGGGGAGGCACAGTGTTATTTTAGGGGAGGTGGTATTGCCATTCTTACTCCTGTGCTGCTTTTAGGTCTGGGTGATTGGAGAGTGGCAGTAGTTAGTAGGCACCCGGCTCTGAAAACACAGATCTGCCAGCAGCAGCATAGAAGGGTATGTCTACACTGCACACTTATTTCGGAATAAGCTATTCCGGAAGAAATACTCCAAAATAGCTTATTTTGAAATAGCACAACTACACTACAAGGAAGCCTCAAAATTAGTCCGAGGCAGGCTCCCCTTATGTGGTCATGCTACCTCAATTTAGAGTCCCAGGAAGCACCTGACTTCAGGTGAGTCTACACAGCAAATGCCTCATTCCCCAATCTCTGCTATTGGTTGGGCATCTTGGCCACGCTACATTTCCTGTGTTGCAGCACAATCATGGTACTCTAGTGATGGAATGGTGGACACAGATTGACATGTCTACCTGATCCAAAGTGAAATGCTCCATTGTCATGACAGAAAATCAAACAATACTGGCATAAACTACATTTTCCCAGCCAAAAAAAATTGTTTTTATTTTGAAAAGCCACATTTTCTGTTAAAATATTGTGGTGGAAAATTCCCAACCAGCTCTTTCAAATCCACACTTTATCTAGCGCTAGTTTGTAGCAGTGCTAAGCCACTTTGCCTAAGAACGTCCTGACTCCCTCACAAAGCTCACCTGAAGTGGAGTATCCGCACTGCAGCTATTTCGAAATAGAAGTTTCGCAATAGGAGTTATTCCTCCTGGAATGAGGTTTACGGAAGTTGGAATAAGCCGTCAGTTATTTCAAAAATTTTTTGAAATAGCGGAATTGCTATGTAGGGTTATTTCGAAATAACTATGCTGTGTAGACTCACCTGAAGTAAGGATGGCATTACCATACCATGCAGTCCTTATTTCTACCTGAGCTCCTGGCCAGCAGCCACTGCTCTCCAGCTGCCCAACTCTGAATGCAGTGCCACTGCCTGCAGCAATGCAGCAGTAAGGGTAGCAATACCGCAACCTCCCTCCCTTCCAACTTCCCCTTCCTCCTTTACGAATCAGGGCTCCTAAAATTATAACACTGCCAAATTTCAGATTTAAATAGTTGAAATCATGATGTGTGCAATTATTAAAGTACTATGACTATGAAATTGACCAAAATGGTCTGTGAATTTGGTAGCCCCCTAATTATCTCCACTTTATTGATGATTAAATATAAGACATTCAGGAATCATGGATTTAGCCCACTCTATAAGCACTAGTCTCAGATGCAAGGGCTGAGAGATGCTGATGATAGGACAGACAGATCACTGAGTATACACTAATAATTGTTTTTAGTATTTTGATACATAGTGGTTCAGTATTGACACAGGTAACTGTGCCATCATATTAACTAGCTTTTTGGTTTCAGACAGTTTTCATGCATCACAAGCAACCTCTAAAGATATAGGCTGCGTCTAGATTGGCAAGTTTTTCCGCAAAAGCGGCTTCTTTTGCAGAAAAACTTGCCAGTTGTATACACTGGTTGCTTGAATTTGCTCAAGAACACTGATGATCTAATGTAAGATTGTCAGTGTTCTTGCGCAAATACTATGATGCTCCCACTCAGGGATAAGCCCTCTTGTGCAAATGTATTTGTGCAAGAGGGCCAGTGTAGACAGGGGAGGTCTGTTTTGCGCAAAAAAGCCCCGATGGCAAAAATGGCGATGGGGGCTTTCTTGTGCCAAACCGCGTCTAGATTGGCATGGATGCTTTTCCGCAAAAGGTGCTTTTGCGCAAAAGCATCCATACCAATTTAGACGCTCTTTTCCGCAAATGCTTTTAACGGAAAAACTTTTCCATTAAAAGCATTTGCGGAAAATCATGCCAGTCTAGATGTAGCCTTAGAGTATATTTTTTACCTAGTCTAGCAGTAGAGAGAGGGGCAGCTAGCTAGGGAGACACAAGTCACTTGACCCCATTGTCCCAGAGCAGGCTGTGTGAATGTGAGCATAATGAATGACCAAAGGGAAGGAAGTAGGGAGGGAGGGAAGCAGAAACTGCTAGAGGGGAAGTCTGTAAGCTGGGCTGCATTGAGCAGAAAGAAGGAGAAGCTGTAGGAGACAAGAAAAATTGAAGCATGAAAGACTGGCAAAGATCAAAAGGAGGGTAGCTTTAACAGCCATTAGAGCAAGGGCCAGAGAAGAATCAAAGGATGGTCTGAGTTCACTTACTCAGAGAGAATTCACACAATGCTTGTTTGGCTGGCAGAACAGAAAATGGTAGCAGTCCCAGAAGTTGGAGAAGAACACGTGGGTTCCAGATGTAAGATTACATATCAAGGAAGAATACAATTAATTTTGGGACAGTGGAACAGGCACATCTATTTTTTGATACAATGCTTTCCTCCTGTTTCCGTTCTAACTGTTCTAGTTGTTTTGGCAGTCATCTAGAACTTGCTGTAAAAGTTTGACAGTTCCCTCCTCATCTCAAGTCCCCACTGCTCTAGGGCTCCCACTCCTACATTGCATCTCCCCTGAAAGGAGATATTTCTGTTACTCACTGCTTCCAAGAGCAGGTATTGTCAAGCAGTTACATGTTTATAGCACAAGAGAATGGAGCTATTGTCATTAGGAAATCAATACTGATCGATTCCCACCATCCCATAGCATCTGAGCAGTTACACTAGTCCCTGAGCCCTGATCTACACTATGACTTTATTTTGAAATAACTCTCCATAAGGTTGAATTTATAAGTGGAGCATCCACACTACCAAGCCTGTTATTTCAAAATAATGGGCTGCGGAATTAGACATCTGTACTGCTCTTCATCAGGAGTAACAGTAGTTCCAAAACAGTTATTTCAAAATAATGGTAGTGTGGATGCTCCAATGCCACTATTTTGAAATAATTACTTCTCAGAGTAATTTGAACTCAGACCATCCTTTGATTCTTCTCTGGCCCTTGCTCTAATGGCTGTTAAAGCTACCCTCCTTTTGATCTTTGCCAGTCTTTCATGCTTCAATTTTTCTTGTCTCCTACAGCTTCTCCTTCTTTCTGCTCAATGCAGCCCAGCTTACACATTTCAGATCTTCCCCTCCTCCTAGGCCTCTGGATAACCTGCATTGTATTGAATTATTACACACTTTAAAGATGGGGGAAACCAAGGCACAAAGCAGTTAACTAAAATCCCTTTAGGGCACAAAATAACTCAATAACAGAGCCATGAACAGTTCCTTGTCAGTTCCTTGCAGCTGGCTTTAGATAGCACTTGTGGTCACATGCCTTCCTGTATGGTATCACTTGCTGAGCCTTGCACTCATCAGCCTTCCATAGCCCTCACTGTTAATAGCTGGTTTTAGTTCCTCACTTGGAATGAACTGTGCCCTCAGATTTTGTAGCTGAAGATTCCCTACATTCATTTCTATTTCTAAAGATAGTCCATTATACTGACTCAGGTGGGTCCTCTCATTAGCAATTACCAAGCAAACTTGGCTGCATTTCATATTTGAAAACTCAGATTATGTTCTCTTTCTGATAGTATCTCCTGGTGCTTTAACAAAGCCAACAGAGGCATTCATCACTCACTAAGAGGCCAACTGAAGTTTATACCTGGCTTAAATGGGAACACAATAAGACCTGTTTTGGGGGCAGAGTCAAAGCCTTCATAGGATTTGGCATCTAATACCAATTTTTCCCACCATCTGCTAACCTTAATTGATTTGCACACAGGACAACAGATTGCCTGGGATGTGCTGAGATGCAGTATTGTCAGCTGCTGCCAGTTTTCTGGCCATTGCACTAGAAATGTCTCTTCTTATTTGCACATCTTTCATCATTAAAGACCCAAGCTACAAAGAGAGAAACCCACCAAGTTCAAGCTGTGAGATCTTTTGCCAGTTTAGTGCCCAGCAATTTTATTAATTATGGCTTTCTTGGCTAGGGGAAAAAAGACTTTACAAATGACGCAAAACAGAACAGGGTAAGGGAATAATTCAACAGCATTTTTGTTTTAGTTCAATGCCATATAATGCTCTGATTCTGTCGTAGCATCTTAGACTAAATTGACCTTGCTAACACTGGTCCTACACTTGATATGCAACTCCCTTCTTTTGATATACTAGTGTGTGTGTGTGTGTGTGTGTGCACGCATGCACACACGCACGCACGCACGCACGCACGCACACACACTAGTATATCAATATAAAATCTCCTTTCTTCTGTGATTTCCACTCCATGTATCTGACAAAGAGGTTTTACTTACGAAAGCTTGTGCCCAAATAAAACTGTTAGTCTTTAAGGTGCCACAGGACTCCTTGTCATTCTAGGGCAATGTTTAGCTACTGTGGGCAATGTCTAGTGAGAGAAGGATTTCAAAATACTTTCAGCGCTGTTTAATTGTGTTTCTCAAGGGAAATACCTACAAATACAGAAAAGTATGTAAAATGCTCAGATGGAGGCAGAATTGAACAAGCAGTGACACTGCTGGGTGGCCTTCTTGTCAACCATGTGTGGAGAACTTAATTTCCCATACTAGCAGGCACTCTGCCCTCTTTCTCTTGCCCCTTTCATTGTGGTCTTGTCCTCAGTTTTATTTAGCTATCTGAGTTAAGAAAATATCTAGGGCCAGATTCTCAGGTGGTATAAAGCCATTGAAACCTCAGATGCTATATGACTTAGATTAGTTGAGTTGAGTATTTGGACCAGCAAGCTGCCCATGCAGAAGTCTCATCTTCTCAGAGAACAGAGATGACAGCACCTTCTTCATTAAAAGGGCTTTACAAAAATGGTGATAGAAGCACCTAGCAGGTCTTGAAATTTCATTTGGAAACCTTTATCTGAACCTCTTTGGGCTGGAACTCCAACAGGGACAGGGTATCTTGCAAGGTTTCTTGTAAGTTTCAGCCAAATTGAAAACATCCTACAGATACGGGTTTTCTATGTATTTTAATACTTGTATTGCTAGTCACAGCCCAAACCAGGAAGGACAGAAGGAAAAAACAGAATAAATACAAAAATATGCTCACCAGATCGTAAATAAGATTTAACTTTTGCCTCAGTTTTGGAGAAATCATAATAGGAAAGCATTAAAGAAATGTGGATATACAATAGGACTCATATACAGTGCTTATATGTCTTTCCATATCTCAAAAAGCTTTTGATGAAGGCTAAGCACATATCCATTACAGATGAAAAAACTGAGGCCGAAGGGATCATGCTGAAGGCTTACACAACTCAACAATGGGAGAGCTGGATATCAATCCCAGGCCTACGGCCCATATGTCTACCTCTCTCTGTAGTGGGCCAGATTCCTCCAAGTTTAAAGGTGAATTCCTGGGCCCATTGACTTCAATGGGACTTTTGCTATTGACTTCAGTGGAACCAGGTTTCATCCTAATTGCTTATCCATACCTTATTTATACAACCTAAATCTCTTGGGCTGGTCTTTCTCAATGGTCTCTGAATGCCTCTGTTACACAGGAAATTAGTGTATTAAATAAATTATACATATATTACATATATTTGCCTTAATCTTGTAACATTTTTTTATTCCAGGAAACATAAAACAAAACAAAAAAGGTGGCAGGGAAATAAAGAAAAGCTTCCATTGCTTTAGCCTGCAGAATGGAACATTACAGCAACTATGAATGCTAGCAAAACAAACTCATCATCAGTGCTAGGTGCAAAAAAGTTTCTATTTACAATAGCTCTGAAGAGCAAAGCACACTGTATTGCTTGGCCCAGGCTCTGCTCACTTATCCTCCAAGGATTATGATTGACAGTAACAAAAGAGTCAGAGATCTGGAAAAAACCTATCTATCCATTTGTCTATTTAATACAGTAATAAGTTTGCATTAGGCAGCCATTCAAAAGCCACTTCTATTAAAATTGAATGGATCACAGCAGGGCACTGAGAAATAGATTTCTTCAATAACTTTTAGAGGCAGGCTGCAAATGTGCATTGACTATTTCGAGTCACTTTATAAACAAATGGGATTTTTAACCTCATGTATTATTTAGGAGCAAAAATACAAGTGGAAAAACACTTTTAAAATAAGTATAAGCATCATGAACTGTGGGTTTTCTTTCACTAAATAACCGTACATGCTATAAGACTGTAAGACATTTTGCACTCTCAGTTAGACAGGATGACAGTGCCAAGTGAGCTATGAAAAACTGAACTTAGCTGTTTAATCAAGAAGGAGGAACCTAGTGATTATAATGACAAAGAGAAGAAAATGTTATATTGCATCTCTATATCACAGAGAGGTGAATGAATTTTCCAGTGTCATTCATGGTCTAAGTTTACCACCCTGAGGTACCCTGAGTTGTACCTTCTCTCTCTTGGGGACAAAACTGGATCAGGACCGTTGTTTGGCAAGCTGTTCTGGTGAGATTTTTTTCCTCCATCATAGGTCATTTTTTGTGATTTTTCTGAACCAGAAAATGGGTCTTGACCCAGAATCCTAACCAACGGGGCAGCAGAAAGCTAAAATCTAGAAGTACTTACTGGGAATCTCCTGTTCACTCTGTCACCGAGCTCTGACATATGAAGGGATTCAAATTTGAGGTTCCCATTTTCCCTCAGCACTGCTAATGATGATCATTGCTTGAAAAGAATGATTCAGATCCCCTGGGTCTGTGCCACTGAGCTGGATCTCATGACATGGCCAGTCTTTCTCAGAGCAATCCAGCAATTCTGCTTCTGGAATCAGAAAAGGGAAATACTTGTGATAAACACCCAGGAGTGGCCCTAAATGAACTGCCGGCAACTGGCGCCCTAGGCAAAACGCGCAATCGGCACCCCCACCTCCAAACCTCTCAACACCGTTTAACTTTGGCACCCTACGCGACCGCCTAGTTCGCTTCTATGGACTGGCTGCCACTGTGAACACCTAAGGAATGTAATAGAGATGGCAGTCAAAGGGGATTGGTACAAATGGCTCTAAGCAGTTTATAAGCTATGAGCTCTTTGGAGTATGAACTGTAACTTTGTATGTATTTATACTGTGGGAACCTCCGTTTGTGTGTGTGTGTATGAGTTTTTAATAGGGCCCTGATCTTAATACAGTCATATTGACAATAACACATAATTTTAATAGACTGGTGCCCTTTCTATAGAGTTTTTAACTCAAGAAATTGACTTCTAAGTCAAGAATATAAATTTCTATTATATACACCAGGTTGGTAAAAAAAAAAAACTATAGAAAGGACGTCATTCTCTGATAAATACCTTGGAAGCTTTCCATAAGAGAAGATTAATAGAAACTGAGAATAATAGAAAAATAGGTATCCAGACACTTGCAAATTTAATAAAAATGGTTTAATTTTAGTTGGAAGGTTTGGGTGAGTTCTCATGACTTTACTCCATATTGGTTTGCTTAGCCAGAGTGAAATCTTCAGTTCCTCATCTAATTTAGACATTTCTCTTATTTTCCCCACAGAAAAGATGTGAATTTCTTGTATGAATAATACATAAGTAGACCCAGATGAGCTGTAAAAGGTTATAGTCCTATTTAATTACTCTTAGCACTGTGCATATCCTCTAAGTATACACTTTTCCACTCCCTCTGAAAACTTAGGCTCAGTCCTGAATTTGCCAGGTATTTCTGCTTATATCTAATGTATTAAATCAGCAACTCTCAATTTTGCCAGATTCCTGTACCCCTTTCCCGAGTTTGATTTGTCTTGTGTACACCCAAATTTCACCTCACTTAAAAACTACTTGCTTACAAAATCAGGAATGAAAAAACAAAAATGTTCCAGTGCACTATTACTGAAAAATTGCTCACTTTATCATTTTTACCACATAAGCATGAAATAAATTCACCAGAATCTAAATATTGTACTTACATTTCAGCATATAGTATATACAGCAGTATAAACAAGTCATTATCTGTATGAAAGTTTTGTTAGTACTGACTTCACTAATGCATTTTTTATGTAGCCTATTGCGAAACTAGGCAAACATCTAGATGAGCTGATGTACCTTCGAAGACCTCTGCATACCCCCTGGGATATGTGTATCCCCGGTTGAAAACCAATGTATTAAACAGTTAAAGGTCTGTTCTAAGATGTGTCTATATGCCTCTAAAGAGTGACTTATTTCAAGGCACACACTCTCAGGGCTATATGGGAAAGAGAAATGTTGTGACATCTGAACCTTTAATATGTTGGAAAGAGTAGGCATAACATTAACATTGGACAAAGCAAATCAACATAAAACCAAAACTCTCCATATTTCTAACAACCTCTGTTTTAAAAGAAAAGTAGGAAACTGTGGTGCTGATTTTCAAAGGCACAAATGGAAGCTGGGCACATAACTGCTGTCCTGTTGAGAATGAGTCAAAGCTGAAGCCACTGGTGGCTGTGGAAAATGTCTACAGCTGTTAAAGTGGGACTTTGTATCAGTTTTGAAAACTGAAAAGAAAGTCAGTTTTCAAAGAGTGTGTCTAGACTGCAGAGTTTTTTCGAAAAAAGTTGTTGTTTTTCAAAAAGACTTCACCTGCATCTAGACTGCAGCCACATTCTTTTGAAAGTAAATTGAAAGAACACAGCATTTTTTTTGATCATGGTAAACCTCATTTTACGAGGAATAATGCCTCTTTTCGAAAGTACTCTTTCGAAAAAAGGCGCTATTGAATGCAAACTGTGCTTTTTTGAAAGAGAGCGTCTAGACTCTCTTTCAAAAAAGTGGCTCACTTTTTCGAAAAATCTGCTTGTAGTCTAGACGCTCTCTTTCAAAAGAGGTT
This sequence comes from Apalone spinifera, assembly GCA_030068395.1. Classification (NCBI taxonomy): domain Eukaryota; kingdom Metazoa; phylum Chordata; order Testudines; family Trionychidae; genus Apalone; species Apalone spinifera. Next base: position 42,142,446 of record CM057847.1, read on the forward strand.
TTTTCGAAAGATTCTTTAGAAAAAGCATCTTTCGAAAGAGGTTTGCAGTCTAGACGTAACCTAAAAGAAAACTTTTGTCTCTCATGGTGGCTTCTTGGCACATTAGGGAAAGAACATACATACTCCTGCTTCAGAACTACAGTATCTTATAACATGAGCTACAAGGGACTCTGCACTTGCTCTTAATGGCATAGACGCTCATGACATTCAGTAGAGCAATTCTGCTTCCATTCAGTAGAGGGCAACACTGTACATGCACAGTGGCGGCTTTGGGCACTATCACAGAATCACAGAACCCTAGAACTGGAAGGGACCCCGACAGGCTATCAAGTCCAGTCCCCTGCCCTCACGGCAGGACCAAACACTGTCTAGATCATCCCTGATAGATGTCTGTCTAACCTACTCTTAAAAATCTCCAGTGATGGAGATTTCACAACCTCCCTAGGCAATTCCAGTGTTTAACCACCCTGACAGGTAGGAAGTTTTTCCTAATGTCCAACCCGAACCTCCCTTGCTGCAATTTAAGCCCATTGCTTCTTGTCCTACCCTCAGAGGAAAAAAGCACAATCTATTATATATGGCAAAAGGATCATGGCATACACCAGCGAAATGAAGCCACTAGTGTGTTGAAAATAGCAATGGCAGGCCCTCAGAAAGGCTTAGAATCAGTTTTGGTTACAATAGAAAAGTAAATATTTGCTAACAGTTACTAACCTATGGTGGATGAGATGTCACATTTTCCTTTTATAACCAGAGCAGAAAATAACTGTGGTCCTTTGCAATACCACAATGTGGTACCTTTTGGCAAATGTTCACTTTTTAATAAGCACTAGACCAGTCCGCGGACCCCTGGGGATTCATGAAGGTACTGTAGGGGGTCCACAGAAAGTTGAGGAAAGGAAAAGTAAGGATCAGGCCCAGGGCCAGATTAAGACCTTTAGAGGCCCTAAGCACTGAAAAGATTATGGTGCCCCCCATATGTAATTCAAAATAAAAACAATACTATTCGGTAAAATCTCATTTTTTTGGGTGCCCCTGCTTTGCTGGTGCCCTAAGCACGTGCTTAGTCTGCCTATTGGGTAATCCAGCCCTGATCAGGCCCTGGGACTGGGACTTTCCATCAGGTGACTGTTGTCCAGGGCTCGCTGTTTGCAACCAGCTGCACGTATGCTGCCTCCTGGCCTCGGGATGGGATCTTGATACCATCCATCCTCCCACCGCCAGCTGTACTGCCGTTTACGCTCCAGCCCTCTCCCTTCTCCCAGTCTCGTGGCAGGCCTGAACCTTACTTTTCTTTTCCTTTTCTTTTGTTTGCTCCCCCACGGCTCTGTGCCCAACCACAGGCGGAGTGCCGGAGCAGGAGCTGCCTTTGGCCACAAGAGTCCCTTCGTTGTATCCTCCGTGGATGTGCAGGGAATGGAGGGGGTAGGAGCTGAGGAAGCAGCACAGGCCAAGGGTTGCTGCTTTCTGCCACTCTCCTTGGGGGGACGGGGTCTGTGAAATTTTAACAGATTGAAAAGGGGTCCATATGCTCGAAAACTGCACTAAACAATTTGTCATTGTTTGCACTGGACCTCCTTTTAGGGTATGTCTACACTGCACAACTATTTCAGGATACTGGAGGGTTTCCTGAAATAGCTACCCTGCATCTACACAAGCCGCCCGTTATTTCAAAATATTTTTCGAAATAATGGGCATGCTATGTTGCCATCCTAGTAAACCTCGTTGCACGCGGGATAAGGGATGGCTTGAAACAGCACGTTATTTCAAAATTTGGTGCTGTGTACATGCGCCAAATTTCAAAATAAGTATTTTGAAATAAATTTGAAATAAGATATGCAATTTGCGTAGTGCAAATTGAGCATCTTATTTCAAGTTTTGGGTGTTGTGTAGACACACCCTCAAAGCTTTGGCTCTTTTGATACTGTGACTCAGTCTCACATGCATAAGCACATTACACAGAAGTACATGTACATGGATACGCACATACTTACACATTCATGGCAGCATGTATGCTTAGTACATACATGCACAGATAGAAATATCAGAGGGGTAGCCGTGTTAGTCTGAATCTGCAAAAGCGGCGAGGAGTCCTGTGGCACCTTCTAGACTAACAGAAGTGTTGGAGCATAAGCTTTTGTGGGCAAAGACCTATTTCGTCAGATGAATTAGATAGAAATACACACACATGTGAAGAAAGCACCTCTTTTCCACTTTCCAAACCAGGCTAATATTTATTTCCTTCTTATTCAGCATCACATGCCTGTCATGAGCAGACCTAGTGAAATCAGTCTGATGTCTGTTCATTCATCTGGTATCAGGTTTCTCCTTTACACTGAGGGGAATGAGCCTGCATGTTAAATCCCATGCTTCAGAGATTTGCTGCCTCCACAGCTGAAAACCACACTCCAGCCAAAAGAGCTGGGATTTAAAAAATCACAGCACAGAGAAAGCAGCAGGCTGTATGCGGCTGACTGAGTCACAGTACTACCGCTGCACAAGTCCACCTGGAGAATGCGGCTATCTCTTTAAGGCAGTTGCACAGTCCATTGTTCTACTATAAGGGGTTTAAGCAGAAAGCTGCGGGGAGAGCAACAATGCAAGGCTGATTATTTGACCTTAGATGCCTGTTTTTCAACAGAAATTTCAACCCCCTTTTTTTTGAAGCCGAATGAAAAGGATTGGACAGGATTCTGTGATAATTATTTCATTTTCTTTGGCAGGGCTATCCGACCCCATGATCCCTCAGCAAGGATACTATCTTGCTGTGATGATTAGATGCTGATCACAAGATGCCAGGTATCTGTCTATCACACAACAAACTGCAATTGTTCTTCCTTCCCTGCAAATTCACTGGAGTCATCTCCTACTTGGCCTCACACACGTGCTTGGTGGGGGCAGGGAAAGCAGCAGGCTACCTCCGGCCCCCCTTCAAAGGTTCACATGAAGGCTGGGCAGGAATGAAGCTCATGGTAGCTCCACTGAGATCCTTGGAGCTACATCTGTTTAAACTAGATAAGGATCTGGCCCTTTACCATTACTCTCAGGGTGTGGCTATACAGCAAAGTTATTTTGGAATAATGCATATTCGTCTGCTACTCATGGGTGGAAGCACAGAGGCACTTGCAGTCCAGCACTTGTCTGCTTCTGTTTCTCTGATGCTTGCAATAAACATCCCTGATGATATCTGAGCATCCTCATATTAATTTCATTTGGTGACCCCTAGTTCTTGTGTTATGAAAAGGAGTAAATAAAACCCCCATCTAGGAAAATCAGTGTATTTAAGGCTAGTCAACGTTATTTTTTTAATTTTGACAAAAATATTTCAAGAAAATTATTAAACATTTTTCCACAAACTTTTTATTTTGACTAGTTTATAAACCAGATTGAAGCCAATCACACATTAGAAATGTCAATGATAACTTTCTCCAAAAATTCAAAATATTTTAATGAATAATGCTCACCATTTTCCTATCATCTCTGCAGTTGATCTAATTTAATAGAAAGGACTAAGTTGACCCTACTAGAATTATAGGGAAAGGCGACAAAGGCTAGGTTTACACTGCACCAAAGGTTGAAATAAGGCATGCAATTTGAGTTTTGGAAATCGCTTATCTTATTTCGATGTTATTTCTAAATAGCTTATTTCAAAATTTGGCGCTGTTTATACCACATTTATTTCAAAATAAATCGCTATTCCGAAAAGTCCTTTACTCCTCATGGAATGAGGTTTACAGGAACGTCACAATAGCGAACCCATTATATTTAGAAGTAATGGGTAGGCTGAAAAGATGCGGAATAGCTATTTTGGGATCCTGCAGGGATCCCAAAATAGCACTGCAGTGTAGACATAGCCCAGGTGTGTCAAACTTGATGCTTAGATTGCTAACCTATGGCCTCCTACGCACTAAGATTCCTTTACTTGGACACCTTGCAAATAAATTTTGAAATATAAATTTAACTTTCTTTCAAGGTATAGGGAATGAAATATAGTCTGGGGCCTTACTTCCAGTGCCTTGAGCTTCTGATCACTGTAGCTCTAGGCAATGAGGAGAGACATCAACTGATGATGTGACCCTGAGCAAGTCACTTAACTTCTCTGGATATCAGTTTGCTCGGTTGTAAAAAGTGGTTAGTGATCCTTGCTCACCTTTGTGAGGCATTTGAGATCTCTGGATTAGTAACGCTGTGGACAAGCTCAACATTATTCTTCACACCACCTACAAGCAGACGTTGCAGTGACATCCATAACTTTCATTTCCTAGGGATTTACACAAAGCCCCATCTCCGGAATTCTTCACAGGGATAAACACCCTTTTAGGCCTTGTCCACTCTGAACTCCTAAAACCTTTCACCACTGTAATCCAGATGGTGTAACTCCTACAGTGTTCTGAGATGTTATAAATACCACCAGCTGGAGTGCATTAAGGCTGACTGAAAAAAATTCCATTTGAATTGTTTTTCAGTAAAAAATTGCATCTTTGACGTAACAGATTTCTTTGCAATCAGTGTCTGTTTCCTGTGGAAGATTTAATTTCTCATTGGACAGCTGAACTCTGAAAACAGAAATATTTTGATGCTCCCATTCTTCTCTATGGCCCGGGCACTCCCTAACTAAACTTCATCTTCCTTGATATACTGTCGCTATCTGACTGCCAGAATACATGGTTGCCCCTCACTAAGACTGTGTCTAGACTATGTCCCTCTTTTGACAGAAGGGTGTAAATTAGACACTTCAAAAGTGCAAATGAAGCGGGGATTTGAATTTTTTGAGGAGTACAGGATCTTTCAAAAAAGCCTGCCATTTTCGAAAAACGGCGTCTAGACTGCGGTTTTACTTTCAAAATGGTGCTTTTTCGAAAAAGCTCTATGACATGATTATGCAAATGAAGTGTGAGAAAGTCAAATCCCCACTTCATTTGCACTTTCAAAGTGTCTAATTTACGTCCCTCTGTTGGAAGAGGGATGTAGTCTAGACACAGCCTAAGAGGGGAGACTGTGGTGCATCATGTGAGACCAGGCAGCCTGACCCAGAGAGGAGAATAGGAGCATGAGGCATTTGAATTATAATTCCCGTAAGCAAATAGTTTGAGTTCTCAGCTGAAATATTTCAGCTTTCATTTTTTTGGCAGAAAATTTCAATTAAAATTATTTTTGATTTGGTTAACATTTTCTGAAGAATCCCCATCTCCCCCCCCATTTTCAGACAGTGCTAGTCCAACTAGTGGCTCATTATTATTCCCATGACAGAGGCAGAGATACAATATAATAACTTAAGAACAAGGAGATATAATAATTTTATGACTGCTGGATGTAACCTGGTCAGTGTGGTAAAGTTATTTTATATTGTGTTATAAGACTTCCTTGTTATGACCCTATTCTTCTAGCTTCACAGGTGGCCCTGGGAAAAGATTACAGGGATGCAGCACAATGGATCCAAGTAAGCAGCAGACACTTGGGGAGCAATTTTGAAAGCATCCACTCAGTGTGCAGCGGCAGTCAAAAAAAGCAAATAGAATCTTAGGAGTCATTTAAAAAAGGATAGAGAATAAGAGAGAAAATATCTTATTGACTCTATATAAAACCATGGTACGCCCACATCTTGAATACTGCGTACAGATGCGGTCACCGCATCTCAAAAAAGATATATTGGCATTGGGAAAGGTTCAGAAAAGGGCAACAAAAATGATTAGAGTTTGGAACAGGTCCTATATGAAGACAGATTAAAAAGACTTGGACTTTTCAGCTTAGAAAAGCGGAGACTGAGGGGGGATATG
>CM057847.1:42172343-42183549 GCA_030068395.1 Apalone spinifera
GGAAGGAGGTGAGGGAGGAATGGGGCACGAGCCCCCGATGGGGAGGACTGGGATAGCTCTGCGGGCTCCTTGGGGTGGAAGCTCTCCTGCAGAGCCTCATGGATCCTGACAGCCCCCCGATTGACCCCCCTGGATGGCAGCCTGTGGCAAGTGCAGCCGGGCTGATGGCCGAGTGTTGTGATGTGCCGAGTATAGGCACTCAGGGCACTCCAAGACAGGACTGCTTTGCTGTCCCTCATCAAGTTAGACAAGCAAGCGGGTAACCCTGAGAACTGTCTGTCCGGGGTGGGGGTCGGGTCCCTTTAAGCACAGCCCTCGGCTAGCCTGAGGCAGCAGCTCCATACTCTAAGTCCTAACCAGGTGCCCTACTGGGACTGGTTCCAGCCAGCCTTAACTTTGGTTCAGGGTCCACTCAATGTGGACATGCTAGTTTGAATTAGCAAAACGCTAATTCAAATTAGTTTTTAGGTCTAGATGCACTAATTCGAATTAGCTTAGTTCGAATTAACTAAATTAGTTCGAATTAGTGCTGTAGTGTAGACATACCCATATTCTCCCCATGCCTCAGTTACTCCACTTATAAGACAGAGATAATACATTCCTGTCTTACAGGGATGTAGCAGGGATACATTCTTAATACTTGCAAAGCTATACTCTGCTTAAAATACTGAACATGTCAAGGTATTATTTATTGGGTGAGTTCAGAGCTGATGCTGGGTCAGACCAAAGACCTGTTTAGACCGATATCCTGTCTTCCAACAGACAGTGGCCAATGTCAGGTGCCCCAGAGGGAATGAACAGAACAGGTTTCATCAAGTGATCCATCCCATTACCCATTCCCAGCTTCTAGCAAACAGAAACTGGGGACACCATTCCTGCCCGTCCTGGCTAGTAGCCATTGATAGATTTAACCACCATCAGCTGATCTAGGGTTTTTTTTAACCCTATTATAGTCTTGGCATTCATAACATCCTCTAGCAAGGAGCTCTAGAGGTTGACTGCATTGCGTGGAAACTCCCCCTCCCCCACCTTTTTGTTCGTTTTAAACCTGCTGCCTACTACCTTGGATTTTCCAGCAGTTTGTAAAAGAGGACCTCAGATTCTATATTGGCCCCATCTTCAGCATTTATGCAACATATTAGGAAATTAATCTTATGAGTCCACCCTGTAACAAAGGCAGCTGATTCATGTGATCTTTACCTATCACTGTTGCGGTTAGCTCAAACTGAAACTCCCACGTGGAACACCTTAATTTGCTGCCAGGATCCTGCCAAATTGCCTGAGGAGCATAGAGGTAGTTCTCCTTCTGCAAGCAGAACCAGACAGTCCAGAATAATTCTCTGGCTAGCTGTAATGGGTACACAAAGTTCCTATTTTTTTCAGTGCCTGTGGCCAACAAATATTTCCAAAATCCTTGCAATAATTATAATGACAGTAGCACTAGAAATGGGACTACAATACTAAATTTCCAACTGTGCTTTAGTCCAGAATTTTGGCTTCAGCATGTCTGATGACTACTTCTGTAGAACATCACTATGCTAATGAGCTGGTGTTATGAGCTCTAGTGAAATACCTACACTAACAACAGATTCTACCCTTGCATATGAATCTAGAAATGCAGCAGAATTGGTGTAGTTATACTGCATGCTAGAGGAGGTGAGGCATGTACCACAGGGATGGTGCAGAGACCTGGGGAATGGTGCAGATGAGGGGAGATGGGAATCTGTGCTAGGGCAGACTAAGGGGAAGAGAAGGGTGTGGAAGGATCTGTTGCTTCACAGATCTTTCCCTCTGCAGAGTGGTGGGGGAAAACTTCTGGGAAGGCTACTTCAGGCACTGGGTTACATGATCCTCCAAGAAATGCCTCTGCAGCTGTCCTGTAGGCTGGGGGAAAAGACATTTATTCTCCTCCCCTTTCTGCCTCCCTGCCTTTACCATTCAAAGGGCTTTGAATTTGCCTCCTGCCCCCAGACCTGTCAGTTCCATAGGCTCATAAGGAGTTAAAACAAACTTGAAAGGTGACCTCACGCTAAAATCTGGGCGCATTGCAGCTTGAAATCTTTTCTTAGTCCATGTGCGCTATGCAAAGTCAATTATTACAGTGAGTGCATTTATAACTAGCCAGAGCCTTTATTGGGAAGAAGCATGAAGCTCTCTGCTATAGACACATGCTCAGTTAGCCTGTCCTCTCACTCATTAGCTGCTACTGGAAGCGTCTCCGCTTACAAGGACAACATTTTGAAAGTAGAGGCACCGAAGGTTGTGTCCTTGCTCTTGAAACCAATTTCAGAGTTTAAAGTGCTGGTGTGTTCCGTTCTTACGTCTGGGCTTGAGCTATAGCACCTGGATCTGTGTCATATTTAACTACATGGCTCTTATGTTATTCTTTCTGTGTACCACACCTCTACTTCTCTGCAGCCTGCTAGGACTGGTAGCCATATTCATCTTTCAGACTATCAGAGGTGTTAACTGGGTGGCTGGAGTGGAGTTCTCCCCTTGCACTGCAACAACTTGGCCAGTGTCAATGAGCCCTGTTGAGCAGTCCCTTGTTCACTCAGCAGAGGGCAATATGTGTCATAGGCCCCATGGAAATCATTTTCAGAGAGCCAGGCAGAAGACAGAAGATAAGGGAATGAGCAAACAGAAGGGGGAAAGGAATACAAAATGAAAGGAAAGACTGCAGAGAGCAGGAGAAAGTAATGGGGAGGGGAGGGAAAAATTACACACACAAATGAGGTTTAGATTTAGGGATCAACTTCTGATCCCATTAATGCTGATGAATAGCTCCTGACTCGGACAGTGGTCCAGGTTGTTTTTGATGGAACCCCTCATGGAGTAAAGCATTGGGTTCCAGATCATTAACAATATCAGAATCTGGCTTATAACTGGCATTTTACTCATGTCCCTAAATATGCCAGTCTGTTTTAAAGAAAGGCAACTTTCCAAATGTTTAGCATCACTTCTTTTGGGGTGGAGAGAGAGCTTATTTGCCTAGGATACTAATTCAACCAATATCAACTTGTAACTGTTCTTTATGAGGTGCGCTAGGCACTGCCCCTGTGTTTCATGCTAGTGAGCATTTTGTGAGCTCCTGAAGCTGTGATGCAAAATAAAGTTTTGACAGGAAGGGTTTGGTTAGGGATGGGCTATGGAATCCTGGCTGCATTTAATGTCTGGTGTTTGACTTAAACTTGAGTACATCTTAAGGTGTTTTGCCTATTATAACTCTCAGATTTTATGCATCGAATGCAGAAATACCTAATGAATGCATTACTGGAATATTTAATATGTGTGATATAATTGTGGTGTTGGTTCAGTGGTTCCTTAGCATTATTCACCATCTCTCTCTCTCAAAGGAGCTATGCCAGCAAAATGAGATTTTAATAAAAGTAGGAATTATGGTGGTATATTGTTAAACATTCAAGACAGGGCCTGCATTTCTCTTTTACCACTGTTGTGCTGAAAACATAATGCCATTTGAAAATCCAGTGTTTGACTACAAATGTAATTTGCAAAGGCAGAATAATTTTTCCTCGAGAGCAGTAGAAAACATGCATATTTTCAGAGTAGCTTTTTTTCTGACAAGGTTGTCACATGATAATTATTTGGGTGATCTCTCCCCAGTTGTCTTACTCAATTTACCTTAGTGTTCTAAAGGTGATTTGTATTATTTATGTTAATTCAGTTCAAGGAAGCTCATTGCAGCCTGTTTTTTGAAGCCAGCAAATCTCTGCTGCAGCATTCATTCCCAATTTAATACATAAACTCCTGGCAAAGCCAGTCATTTTTCATTGACCTGTGAAGATGATTGGTAGGCTGGTGGTTTGAAGATATTGGTGGGAATTTGCTCTTGCATTTTCCTTCTGACTACAAGGTTAATCTTTTGGGTAATGGAAGATTTGGTGGTATGCATGCACAGATATAAAATATGCACACATTTAAGTGACTTTCTCCTCTTACTCATTCTGTGTAGCTGATCTCCCTTGTCCCTCACAGCATCATCACTGATATCAATGTGTCTTTTGTATGTTTGAAATAGTCTCATCAGATCTGACTTTAGAGTGAGAAACAGTGGGCCACTGTTACAAAAACAATGGAGCTATAGGAACCTAGTGATCATATGATATATTGTTAATGGCAATAGCTAGGATAGTATAATGATAGACTGATCTGATCTGGGCTGTCATTTTGAACACTGATTCACCTCTGAGTCAGTAGCACTTTACAGCCAAAATATTTTTCTCTTTCCCTATGATTTGGCTTTTAGTTCTTTTCTGTCATATGCTGCCTGTGCTGTATTGTGTGTTGCTGTTGGGGATCCATGAGTTTTAGAATGCTGTGTCTAAATTGCCTTAAATAGAAACCCCACACTAAATTTCTGAAACGGAAGGGAAAGTTATCTATTGTTTCTAGAAAATCAAAAGTGTATTAAAAATGCAACGGCCTGGAAAATGTGACAAATCCATCTTTTTTATTGGGGTTAGAGGCTGAAAAATTGTGAATAGGTCTGGTTCTGAGGTTTAACTTCCAATATCCTTGCAAAAATGGATACTGTTCCTCACATACTAAAATGTAATGAGATTGGTTTGAATCTTCTAAAATATCTGTTGTACTTTATGTTGCTGAACTTGCCAAATGCAGTTCCTATGGGTAAATGGGTTTTTGCATATTACTAGTCAACCCAATGGATAGTTCAAAGTTTTCATACTTTGAATTAATTTTTGCAGTATTAAACTCTTGCCCTCTGATCAATTACAATAATCTCCCCCTCTTACTCCCAACCCCCCCGCTATTTCAAGACTATTCAAACAAACACTGCTGTGTGTGTGTTTTGCTGTGGTTTTTTTTTTAAGGATTATGTCATCCTAGAAATCCTTTGGTGTTTAGTGACATCTAAAAGGAGAGTGATATGAAACTTCCAATGCTTATTACTGAACATTTTGTAAATCAGAAGGCAAAGAAAAGTAATTTCTCTTTGAACACCAGATACATTGTTTGCCAAGCTGTCTATTATGTACTTTGTCAGGTAGCTAATACAATACCAAGCCCTAGAGCAAGTAATGTTTACCTCTTCCTCATCCCAGGATCCATCCTACCCCAATTCACATTTTGCCAGATTTTAAACTGCATTATTTTATAAACAGAAAAATAACCCACTTCCATTGATGGAACTGAGTGAGGTGAAAAGTCAGGTGGGAAAAAGTTAGTGATGTGACATCTCTACTTGTGCTCAGCATTGTTCTCTATAACCAGAGTGACGTATGCTAGGTTTAGAGCCAAGGCCTACAAGCTAGATAAACAGAGACCTGGGCCAGTGGAACTACATTTGTTTTATTTATAATATATATTAATTTTCAGCTCAACAAATATTATGCTGTTGAGGTCTCATTATGAAATACTTCTATTCTATTAGTATATGTTGTTGACTTGTAATAGTCTAGCAAACATGTATAGAACGTCATTTTTATTATACCCCATATAACTGAGTTAACTCCATGTTACTATATTGAGCATTGTTCTGCTAGTGGAGGGATTGTCATATGATGTGTAATCAATAAATCATATGCTAGTTTTTCTGTGTGTCAAGTCATATTTCTTTGTTTGGCATTTAGAGTTTTCAGTAGTGGTTGTGTGTTTCTTTGTGTTGCTTCTCCTTCACTTAGTTTGTCATCTGACATGCAAATCTTTGCTAAGATCTTGTGCAAAGGGGAAGTGTATGGAGTAAACAAACTGCCCCCTCCCACTTTGAAGGCAATGATATCCCAGCAGGCAGATGTGAATAACCACATGGCCATGCTGTTATCTCCTGATTCACCCTGATGTGCGTGGTAGACTCTCAGATCCCTGGGACAAGTATGGTGATATAAAGGGTCAGGGTCTCCCATCCTGGGAGGGATAGGGTTAGTGTTTCAACCCGGGGGTGGGAGAGGCTTCCTGGGCAAGTATATGGGTGTCTACACTGCACCGTTATTTTGAGATAATTGGCATTATTTCAAAATAACAATGCGAACATCTACACAGCCATTTTGTTATTTCAAAATAATTTTGAAATAACAGATGGCTTAGTCCAAAATCTGTAAACCTCATTCTACGAGGAATAACACCTGTTCTGTAATAGCTATTTCAAAGTAAGGTGTGTGTAGATGCTCCACTGCTGCTATTTCAAAAAAGCCTCTCACCAGGGCCATTCTAAGTTATTCCTATCCAGTGCCTCGTGGGGCTCTACATTGAGATAGCACATCTGCATTAGGGAAGCCTGCCTCGCACTAATTTTGAGGCTTCTCTGCAGTATAGACAGGCTAATTTGAAATAAGCTATTTTGGAATAACTATTCCAGAATAGTTTATTTCAAAATAGCCGTGCAGTGTAGATGTAACCTTAGGATTTTAAATGTGAGGGCTCCCCAGGTCAGGATTAGGCTTGGGTTGTCTTGGGGTCCCTGGGGTTCTGTTTTTGTTCCAAAGGTAGATCTCCCTGAGCTAAGGTTAAAATGTAGGAGTCTCTAGGCTCACAAGGCAGGCCTTGACCATGTTGGGCTCATAGGTTTAGGATTTCAAAGGGTAGAGCTCCTCAGCTTATAAAAGGATTGAGTTCTCCAGACTAAAGGTATGGGTTAGAAGAGTTTCGCTTCCTAGGCTAGGGTTAGGGTTTCAAAGGGGAGGGTTTTCCAGGCTAGCATTAGGGTTTCAAATGGTAGGGCTCCCTGGGGTAGGTTTAGGGTCAGTAATAGGGAGTCCTGCGCAAAATTTAGGTCTTTAAAGGGTAGGGCTCTATGAGCTAGTATTAGGGTTACAAATAGTAGGGCTATTTGGACTAGGATTAGACTAGCATCTTTGGGGTAGGGCAGGGTCAATCAACATATGGATAAGGGGTCAAACAAACTGATCAGCATATGAATAGTGCTGATTGTGTGCTTGGATATTTCAGAAAGAGTTGGGCAAGTTAGCTCACCAAAGGCTCTTCAGCAAAGGAAACAACCATCGGTTAAGAGGAAAGGTGACTCTTCTCTGGCTGTGGTGGGGCTGGGGCTGTGTTGGAGCTGGGGGAGGGGTGCCTTTTCTCTGGCCACGGTAGGTCCAGGGCACTGAGTGGTGTTTAAAAAGCTGCTGTGTGGTCATGCAACTTAAGGGGAACATAGATCTCTACTGAGACCAGTGCTGTTCAACATGTATCATAAATGATCTGGGAAAAGGAGTAAACAGTGAGGTGGCAAAATTTGCAAATTATCATAACTCAAGATAGTTAAGGCCAAAGCAGACAGCACCAAGTTTGAGATCTCTCAAAACTTGGTGATGGGGGAATAAAATGATAGATGAAATTCCATGCTGATAAATAAAAAGTAATGCCTAATCCCAGCTACACACATAAAATGATCAGGTCTAAATTAGCTGTTTCTGCTCATGGAAGATCTTTGAATCATTGTGGATAGTTCCCTGAAAACATTTGCTAGATATGTAGCACTAGTTAGAAAAGATAACAATGTTAGAAACCATTAAGAAAGAGAGATAATAAGAAAGAAAATATTATAACGCCACTATATGCATCCATGGTGCACCCACATCTTGAATACTGCATGCAGGTCTCATTACTCTATCTCAGAGATATATTAGAATTGGAAAAAATAGAAAGGTAATGAAATAATTAGGGGTATAGAACAGTTTTTGCATGAGTAGAGAATAAGCCTTGGACTGTTCAGTTTGGAAAAGAAATGACTGAGGAGGAATATGACAGCACTATAAAATCAGGAATGGTGTGTAGAGAAAGTAAGTAAGGAAGTCTTAACCCCTTTACATAACCCCAGACCAGAGCTCACCCAATGAAATCAATAGACATCTGGTTAAAAGAAACTTAAGGATTTACTTATGCACACCATCCACAGCCTGGAACTTGTTGGCAGGAGATATTGTGAAGACCAAACATAACTGGGTTCAAAGAAGAATTATGGTCAGTGATTCAACCCCAAGCTCTGGGGATCATTACACCTCTGCTAGAAGATGGGACTGGATGATGGAGGCTGACTCACTCAATACATAGCCCTGTTCTGTTCATTCAGTCTGAAACATCAGTTGAGGTCTTGAGCATATACAGCTTCCTAGGCTAGAGTAAGGGTGTTTTATAGATGGTAAGGTTTCCCTGACTAGGTGATCCCAGGAAGGACTAACCTTTGTAAAGCTATGGCTAAGTCGGGTGCTGGGAGGGCTTGACTTACGGTTATGGTGTACAAGGACAGTGATCCCTGGCCTATGGCTGGTGTTACACAGGATAGGGCTCTGCAGATTTGGGAGAAGCTTGGCCAGTAGGGCTCATCTAGATTTGCCTATCATTAGAACCTAGGGCTCCCCAGGCTAAGGTTATGTCTGGTGCCAGTAAAGGTTCCCTATTCTACATTTAGTGTTAAAAAGGAGAGGACTCCCTGCAGTGTGGCTATGTTTTGGGCAATTAGGGCTCTGCACGCTAGGGTTTATAAAGGGTTATATCTGAGGCTGCCAGGCCTCCCTATGCTAGTATCAGGTTTATGAAGGACTGGGCAAGAGTAAGACCCGGGGTCAGTATTGCTCCTCAGGCTAGGGTCAGGATTGCAAATGGTAGCACTTTGAGGTCTGGAGTCTGTAGGGCTCTCTGGCTATGGGTAGGCCTGAGGCGTCTAGAGCTTCCCAGGTTAGTGTCAGGTTGGTGGCCAATAGGGTTCCCTAGTCTCAATTTAGGGTTACAGAGTGTCAGGCTCTTCTTTCAACTGGTTGCAAGGAAAGACAGAGAGGATGTAACGCAAGAAGATGCTTCCTGCCCAAAAAGGATCTGACAGTTGTAGCGATGAACTTATTTTGGTGGTTGGCATTTTGGAGGGCTGGAATACCAGACAATGTACTGGGATGAGGGAGAGCTGTGGACTCCACTGCCAAAGTCAAATCCAAACATAACTGTGCCTTTATGCAGTGTATGCACAAAGTTAATTAGTCGTACGTCCTTGTGTGACAGCCATTTTTGTGTTGGTTGGTTGTTGATTAAAGATAGCAAATTATTAAGTTTGATTTAGCTATTTTCTTATTTTCAAGTCAATTATGATTTTTTTTTGGCCCTAAACTTTTCATAATCCATAAGAACCTGTGCCTAGTATGCCTAATGGATAATCTGGCCCTGGATATGAAGACATCCAGACTAGGTTTATTGTCAAATAAAGCACAGTAATAGTTGTTAGCAGAGTCTGCTGAACCACTAGGCATATATGCCCCATGACAATGGATTCAGCTTAGTATAGGGTAGGATTTTTCTCTGCCCTCTAGGCACGACAAAGAGTTAAGTTTAGGTATCCCAACATTTATAGACTGAGGCAATTTGTGATACCTTACATGGCATCTTATATGTTTCATGACATATTTGTTACCTCCCCTTGTACATTCCTCCTAATATTTCAGACAAAGCATTTCTATTTACCACCTGTCATTGTACTTTTGTTCCTGATATTTCAGACACAATATCACTATTACTTTTGTTAAACTATTTTATCATGTGCTAGATTGGGGTGTACCTACATGTTCTATGTGTTTTTATCAGTGACAGCAACACTGATGTCCAGTTCACGGCTTGGACACTGACTTGTAGGCAAACATCTGCTTTTTGACAGGTCTGATACTTACAATATAACTCTTGCTGACTTTGGTTCAGGCCTCAGGCCTTATACCAGGCTCATGCTTCAGGCTCTTTCTCTCTCTGACAGCAGTATGACGATTCATCTAATTCACATGGCATTTTTCTCCTTTGAGGGAAATCACCGAAAAACCCCTGTTCATACAGAAACCCCCTAGTTTTACTCTGGATTCAAGACTTTGGAGAATGTCCATTCTGTGAGCAATGTTTACGAACAAAAAGCTAAGGTGTGCAGATGTAATCATGGACATGGAAATGATTAAATAGAACTGTGGGAATTTGAATGAACACCAATCTTGCAACTAGTCATTCATACAAACTGTTTTTTTCTTGACTGGGTGGGAGTGGGGCATTGCATCTCAAATGTAATGTCAAAGAAGGATAAGAAAGCCTCTCTTCATGTTCTTGTGTCTTCAATGTATTGGAAATCACTTCACATTGTTTCAGAGGACAAGAGGAAACTGATGTAGAGCATGAGGCAACAGCACATGTGCTGTACCTACTGTAGATTTGAGATGTTCAGTCTTATGAGTTTTATGAACTCCATGCCCCAGCTAGTTCATAAAACAGGGGTTCTGTTGTAATCCCAGACATATACAGGAACAAGGACAGAGGCAGAGTTTCACCAAAGTGCTAGTAATCTGATCATGTCAGATTTTACAAGTTTGAAGTCTCATTGTGCCGAGCTCCACTGCAGAGGTTTCTCACAGCTATTGCTGCTAATCATTCTCAAGGAATAAATGAATGGAAAAATAAGTTATTTAGAGTGATTTACTGTTCATCAGGCATAATAAATAGTTATTCACTGGCAGTCACGCATCTCTGGCTAATCCTTTTCAAGGTCACTCCTGCCAGTCACCAGCCTTTCCTCATTTCATCCCATTCCTTGCACCAGTTAGCAACTTACACAGGGAAACATTTTCATTAAAGAAAATGAGAATGAGGGTCAGGCTATTGGCCTGGGTTGGCTGGGTTTGGGTCCATGAATGTCACATTGCTGGTGGGTAGAAAAAGGAAGCTCAGAAGCTGATGAAAACATAATGGTTTAAAATTACTAAATCATTTCAGCCAAAAGAAAAGTACTCTGTTTTAATTGGCCTCTTGGGGAAGTCAGGGCAGAACAGTTTGTTCTGAGATGTCCTCTCGTGCCCTGATATTACATTAACCAGGTCACAGGACAACGGCAACAATTTTTTCTCATGGTGCCAAAAATCACCTGACTGCAGGAAAACTGAATTGTGAGATGTCATTATCCTTATTGTGCGTTGCTTCAATCAAGCTTTTTTTTTTAAACAAGCCCCTAATTTGTATATGTTGCTGTCATCTCCTTGGTTCCAGAGTCAGATGCTGCCAGGGTGGGAAGGCCAGGTGTCATGTGAACTCACCAGTGAAGAAAATTCCAAGGGAGTGAGAATAGAATGTTATGAGCTGGGTTAAACCTTAGTATGGGATTGAGATTGATAGGTGTGAACTCACGCTTCAATTAACAAAACTGTGAGCATAAGACACAAGGGCTGTGTCTAGACTGGCGCGATCTTGTGCCAGAGCTATGCAAATGAGG